>BCGR01000006.1:1278103-1653159 GCA_001599375.1 Phoma herbarum | reverse complement strand
ATGTAGGCTGTTTTGCCCCTCTGAAGAAAGCCTACACGCGCCAAGCCGAAAACGCTATACGCAACTGGATTAACCACATTACAAAGCCAGAGTTCCTGCCATGCTTTAAAGCGGCCTACAATGCAGCGATTACTCCTAGCAACATTCTAGGGGGGTTCCGAGGCGCCAGACTGGTCCCTTTTGACCCAGATCGGGTCATAAGCAGCCTTGATGTGAAGCTGCGGACTCCATCACCACAACTCCCTGTCAACGAGGAGCCCTRGCAGTCGCAAACTCCAAGCAATACCCTAGAATTTGAGTCGCAATCAACTCTAATTCGAAACAAGTATAAGAAGGATCAAGGCAGCTCCCCAAACTCTATTCTAAGCGCAATTGAGCACTACGCAAAGGGGGGAGCAATTCTATCGCACAAGCTTGCGCTTGCACAAAAACGGATCCGTGAGCTTAAAGCAGCTGCTGAGGCCACTACGCGACGCAAGTCATACAAAAGAAAGCGAATTCAGCAGGAAGGGAGCCTAGTAGTTGAAGAGGGCCAGCGATTAACAGCTCTAAAGGAGTTTGGGGCGCGTGGTGATAGAAAGAGGGCGAAGAAGCAGGTGCGCGCTGAAGTAGGCGAACTATCCCAAAGACGCTGTAGACGGTGCAACAAGACTRGGCACAATGCGCGAACGTGCAAGAATGAAGCAGAAGAGGTCTCTAAGTAATAATACAGCTTGTTTTGCCTTATGCAGCGCCAATTTGTGGTGTTTTGGGCCATAATAGAGTGGGTTTTGGTGGGGTCTTGGCAAAAGTGACCCGCTCGCTCGTGTGACCCGCTCGCCCGTGAGGTACGTTAGTTTAGTTTACTATATATGTTGCACGTATTATTCTTCTTCTAACCTTAAGAGTTAAATGCTAAACCTCTATTTTAATTAAAGTTCTTTAGACTTAAGAATATAAATAACTTATTATTCTAAATTATTACTTTGCTAGCTTTAGTAGCGTAGACTATAAAGTACGTGTAGTTAGTTAGTGCTTAGAGCATCTTTTTTATCTCCTTGTTTAAGTTTATTAGAGTACTAACCTCTACTAATAAGAGCTTCCATCCTCCTATAGCTTAGATTAACTTATTGACCTCCTAATCTACACTTGTAGGAAGAGTCTTCTAGGCAAGGGATGCATCTCTTTCTAGTTACTTCTTTGCCTTATTTACTAGAGCAGGGTAGTCCTTAGGCTTAGAGGCCCCTCTAAGCCTTTTGTGCACTTTAGCAGCTCTTGCCTTTTCTATGCTAAAAGAGAAGTTCTTAAGTCTTTAACGCTACTTATGTACCTTTTTAATAAACTAGTAGATGTCTTCTAGTTAGAATAACAATTAGTTACGCATCTTAGAGCTATCTATTATATTAAATAAGACAAGGTTCTTGTCTGCCTTAGAGAGGCTAAGAAAGAAGAAGTAGCCTTCTTTAATAGCAAGAATCTATTTGTTCTTTTAGCAGGTATTACTATAGACAACATAGTTAGTGTAGTACTCTAAGAGTTCTAGGAAACTGTGGGCTGTGCGTTCTATAAAGGCCTTAAGAAACGCACAGGTACCTATCTGCTGCGTAGTGTCTTAATCCTTCTATTAATTCTTTATAGCTTGTTAAAGTTTAACCTAGTTACTAACTAAGTAGGGCTTTAGTTGTTTGATAAAGTGACAGCAATAGTTATCGCAGTAGTCTAAGAGGACACAGACCTTCTAGAGGTCTGTAAGACTACTATTAGTCGCTATCTAATTGTAGTCCTTAAGGAACTCTATTACCTCCTTCCTGCTAAAGACTAGGTTTATAGAACTACTTTGCATTAGTACTACTGCCCTACAAGGTAAAGTATTGCTAGACATAGTGTCTAAAAGGTCCTCTCTATAATTATCTATTATTATAGTAGTTGTATAGTCTCTCTCTTATTTTGTTCTACTCTTTTTTTTTACTATTATACTTTTGTGTTCTTATGCTTAACTCCCTTTTATATTATTGCTAGCAATACTAAAGAGGCTAGTCTAGCAGTTCTATTATAGATATAATAAAAGACTATGTCTAGACTAAATATACTTATAAATAATATTACTATTTATCTTGCTAAAACTAGTAGTGTATACATAATCTCTCTATTTAGGGTCTTACAGATGCTCTAGGTTCTTAAATCTCTTAGTTTGTACTGCTAGTTATACTATTATAGCCGCTTATTAACTATAATTAATTCTCGCTCCTAGGCATTGCTCTTAGGGCTTTAGCAAACATGCCTTAGTCTACTATTCAACCGCATATGCTTTACTTACTTAGATAGATTCTCTAGTTATACTGTTATAGCTGCTTATTAACTATAATTAATTCTCGCTCCTAGGCATTACTCTTAGGGCTTTAGCAAATATGCCTTAGTCTACTGTTCAACTATATCTACTTCTCTTGCCTGTGTACTATACTGTGCCCTCTAGTTAGGTTACTATTTGTTCCAGTTGTAGCGTTCTAGCATTTTGTTAGTACACAAGGCGTGGGAGCTAAAAGATAGTAAGAGAGGTAGAGGAGTTAATTATAGTAAATAAAAGAAAAAAGTATTAACAAGCAGTGCTTTGTGCAACTTAAAGTATTATTCTATTTATAATTATTATTAGTAAAGATCTATTTTTTATGTGTACCTCTCCTTCCTTACTTATATCGCCTTATCGCACTAAGCCTCCTCCGATCTAACGCTATTAGGCTCCACCTAATAACTCCAATCAATCGTCACCTTGTGCAACGGCACACTAATTCTCTTCTTAGTTAGAGACTAGGTAATAGTTTTAAACTAACATATAAAATCTACAAGGCTAAAATAGAAGCTAGACTAGAAGTATATAGAACTAGGATGTTTAGTAGCCTAGATTAGCCTAACATTGTTTAGAGTAGATCTACTTGGCTTAAAGAGTGTATATCTAGTCTTCTACGCCTTATTACTTAAGCTTTTTATTCTAAAAGGCTTAATTCCCTATCTAGACATATCTATTGTAGACACGTTACGCACCTTTAGTAATAATATATAGGAAGTGGATACTATCCTAGAAAGGAAATAGGATAATACTAGTTAGTAGTTATATTATGTTAAATAGACTGGATTCCCTAATAGTGAGAACTTCTAGGAGCTAGAAGTAAACATCTCCTTAAATACTCTTAAACAGTTCTAGGATAAGAAGAAAATGACACTAAAGAGAGCACAGTAGAAGACTTCTATCAAGAGGCGCCTAGGACGGCCGCCTAAAATAAGAGGAGATAGTAGTTAATAGTAGCTAATAACCCCCTACTAAAGTCTAGAGTTACCTTTACTATTTTTCCTATAGAGTTTTAGGTGTTTAATAGCACTTAGACATAGGGATAGGCTATAGTAGGCCATAGTGCTCTATAGTCTGCTATACTAGCACAATAAAGAGCGTAGTGGCTACAATAGGCTATTATGGCCTATAGTCACTAAGCTAAGCTTACAACCGCACACTAAAGGTTATATCAGGAGAGTATTATTAATTTAAGGCTCCATTAGAAGCAGGTATATCTAGAGACCTATAGGGGGTCATTATGCCCCAAAACGCCATGCTATGCCAGACTACAGCTCAAAACTACCAACATCTACCTACTTAGAGCTAGAAGGCCTTAGCAAGGAGCTCCTTGCGCTCCTTCTTCTTCTTCTTTTTAATGCGTTTAGTTAACTTGCCCTTCTAAGACTTAGTCTTGCCCCCCTTCTTAGTCTCTAAGGCAGCAATCTTAACAACTAAGTTCTTAGCCTAAGCTAAGTATTTACGCTTTTAGGTGTTAACAATAGAACCTTAAGGCTATAGTAGGTTAGAATGCGCTATTATAGCCTAGAATAGCTAGAATAGGAGTAAACTAACCTTCTTAGTAGAAGAATTAACTGTAGCAGCAATCTTAGCCTTAAGCTTGCGCTTTTTAGACTTAATATTAGCCTAGAGAGTCGCCTTGTCGCGCTTTTAGCCTATAAGTTAGGCCTTAGTAGCAGCCTTGCAGCCTTTAGAGCAAGCACTAGAGTGTAGAAACAACTTGTTAGTAAAGAGCTTGTAGCTACTTAGAATAGTTAGTAGTGCGCTATAATAGCCTAAAAGAGCTAAAAAGGGGATGCATTAACTTACTTAGCAAGCTACTTAGTAAAAGGACAGTAGACTCTGCCTAAATAGGCAGTAGCAGCCTCCTTCTTATCCTTACTAGCGTTAGGGGCGGTAAGAGCCTTGAAGGCATCCTAGATAAGGTTAAGCTTGTTCTTAAATCCCTTAGGGAGCTGTATACTAAGTCAGATTGCGCTATAATAGCCTATAATAGCCTAACTTACTGCAAAGCAGTTAGAATTAGTTAAGAAGCACCTCTAGCACCTTATAGTCTAGATATTATTACTAGAAGCAATCTTAATAAGCTAAGCCTTAAACTAGTGCTAATTAGCCTTATTAATAGAAGAGAAGCAGCAGCCCTCTTTGCTAGCAAAATAGGTTGCGCTAGAGGCGAAGTACAATATACAGCAGATATAGATATAATATAAGCAGCAAGCATGCTTAGCTATAAGGTTAGAGACTTTACTAAAATCTATAGTAGGTAGCGTGCAGGCAGTAGGCAGTAGTGCAGGTAAGGCTAGAATTTAGCAGCATAGAATAGACTTCTATAGCCTAGTTAGCCTTAATACTCTTAAAAAAAGACCTATGTTAGACTAAATAGGCCTCTTAATGCTAATATAAGCTATAATAGCATATAATTGCGCGTTCTAGGGACTACTCTTAAAACTTAAAAAAAAATTAGGAACTTACTAACAGAGGTGTAGAGTGTAGAAGTAATAGACTAAAATAGCAGAGAGAAGCCTCTTATATACTACTAGACCTACTGCAACACCCTATCTGCGCTAAGACTATCTTCTTTAAGTAAAAGTAAAAGTAAAGAGGAGTTAAAAGATCTAGCACTCTTACTAGATAAGAATTTTACCTAATTTAGGAGCAGAACTACTGCAACCTATAATAGGCCTCTTAACTACCTTCTAAGCTATAATAGAGCATACTAGCCCTTAGTTTACCTCTAAGTCTCTCTTATAGGTAGACTAGGACGTTCTACCCTAGAAGAGAGATAATATTAGCACCTAGGCTAACAATAGGGCTAAACAACCTACAAGTTCTTGTGCACGGTAGTAGAATAATATATTAGCTATTCCTACTCTATACTAGGTAGGTAGCGAACAGTCTATAGTTAATAAATAGACTTTTTAGTTATTAAGACTATCTTGCCTTAGCGTTTCTACCGAACCTCCCTGTGCCCACCTTCTCGGTTCTGACAGCTACTTAAATTCACTCTAAGCTAGGTACCCATTGCGCTTTATTATTTTCCACTATCACTTACTTTTTGCCTATTTATTTAGATATACAACTACAGTTAGGCTTATAACGCTAATCTTTCTTAGAGCTAAATCTATCACTATTCTATCTACCTACCCCTACACATCTAGCAGCACTATCTTGTTAACTTTAACACCTATAAAGCTGTTAGAAGCTACTAGCAGGTGCCTAGCGAGATTACTAAGGCAAGCGCAGTATTTTACACTTGCAACAGCTTTAAACTCTTCCTAAGAAACTTCTTTATTGCTAAAAGCACTAGCAACAGCGGCAACGGCTTTCTTATTCTCTAGGCACAGGTTAACCGCCTCTTTAAGGTTGTTATCCTTATTCTCTACGCCTTAACTAGTTATTACTTCCTCCCTAAACACTATATCGCCTGCCTATGCCTTACGAGCAAACTAGCTCGCTTCTGCTGCCTCTAGAGCCTTAGGTTTGACGCGTGCGCGCTTCTTTAGTTGCTTATTACAAGCTATAGACAGTGAAGGATTCTCCCCTTGTTTAAACAGTATAGGACGCTTCTGCTAACATTTACTAGTATCTTGTGTAGATAGTGGAGCAGCTAGCTCCTGTGTAGCTGCTGCATCAGCAGAGGGCTTCTTTGAGCACGTCAAAGGCATCACAACACCGAAAAAAAGCCACGATAGGCCAAAGTTGAAGCCTTTATATTAATAAGAACGATTCAGAAGGCTTATAATAGCCTTAGTATCTTATTTGTATGAGGTTTTGGTGAGCAGAAGATCCAGTCGTCATCCCGAGCCCTGCCCCGCACGCTAACCAGATGCCACAGGTATCTTGCAAAGGACCCATAGGTGCGGCGCTCGCTTGTGAAACACGTTATGCGGTTTGTTTGGCTGCGCCCCTCAATGCAAGTGGCACAACAAAACTGCAAGGTAAGTGCGTGGCGAAGCCCGCGGACGATGTATATGGCCTATCTAGCGTAGCCTTTACACGAATCTCGTTGTTTAAGCCTTTAAAAGTCTCGCAAACCGATACGTGCGTGCACCAGCCTTTCTTTTAGCATACGCGAAAGTCACAAAGTACCCGTCACGACAATTACTGGATACATTGATACATACAGAGACCATTTTCTGCTAATCTCTCTACAGCCGGGTGATCGAGTGCATACCTGAGATTACAGACGTGCTCGAGGACCGACTGTGCTAAGCGTCTGCTTCTGCCTGAGCAACATTGCTCTTTACTGCAAGAAAGCTACTCGGGCTAACTGACACAGAATCGATGCCGCACTTCACAAGAAATGACGCGAACAAAGGGTTGTTACTAGGCGCTTGTCCGCAAAGTCCAATCTTACGCCCAGCTTTACGGGCTTTCAATATCGCCTCTGAAATCAAATATTTAACCGCTTCGTCTTCTTCCGAGAATAGAGTTGCGAGCTGGCCTGAGTCGCGGTCAATACCGAGTGTGAGCTGTGTGAGGTCGTTGGATCCGATAGAAAATCCATCGAAATATCGAGCAAATTTTTGCGCCAGAATCACGTTCGATGGAATCTCGCACATAACAAAGACCTCTAATCCATTTTCGCCGCGTCTTAGCCCATTCTTTGCAAGCTCGTGCAGAACCAATTTCGCTTCTTCGATCGTTCGACAGAACGGAACCATAATCACGGCGTTTGAGAACCCGATTTCCTCGCGCAATTGCTTGATCGCCCTACATTCCAGAGCGAATCCATCTTTGTACCCTGGCGAGTAGTATCGGGAGGCTCCTCGCCAGCCAATCATCGGATTTTCTTCCTTGGGTTCATACTGAGTACCCCCGATGAGGTTCGCGTACTCGTTCGTCTTAAAGTCGGATAGCCGGATAATTGCTGGATTCGGATAGGCAATGGCACACAGTCGTGCAAGACCGTGCGCCAGTTTATCCACAAAGTACCGTGATTTGTCTTTGTAGCCAATCGTCATCTTTTCGATACGGCGCTTGACAGCTTCTTCTCTGATGAGATCATGATGTATCAGCGCCATTGGATGGATTTGGATGTGGTTGCTCACCACAAATTCCATTCGTGCGAGACCGATGCCGTCGCAAGGCAATCGCCACCACCGATTCGCCGCATTTGGGTCCGCTAGGTTTAGCATCACCTTAGTAATTGTCCGCGGAAGTCTGGAAACGTCTATGACCTTCGAAGAGATGTCGGCTATCCCATCATAGATGTAACCAGTCTCACCTTCCGCGCAAGAAACAGTGATCTCTTGACCAGAGTGCAAGACGTATGTAGCATTGCCCGTGCCGACAATAGCGGTCACTCCAAGTTCTCGGCTGACAATCGCAGCATGTGACGTCCGACCTCCTTGATCTGTCACGATTGCTGCTGCTTTTCGCATGATAGGAACCCAGTCAGGATCAGTCGTCTCGGTCACCAGGATGGATCCCTCGACAAATGCGTCGATATCTGCAGGGGATTCGATGATGCATACACGTCCCACCGCGGCTGCATCACCGATAGAGCAGCCCGTAGTCAGTGTCCTGCCTTTGGACTTGATCGAATAATCTCGGAAAGTCCCTACTTCTCGTGTGGCGTACACAGTCTCTGGTCGAGCTTGAACAATGAATAACTCGTTTGTGATACCATCTTTTGCCCATTCCATATCCATCGGACAGTCATAATGACGCTCGATTATACATGCCCAGCGCGCCAGCTGCTGAATGTCCCGGTCGTTAAGTACCAAGGCGGATCGTTCAGCTTTCGAGGTGGGCACATTCCTCGTGAAAGGCTCCTCCTTACTGTAGATTCGCTTTTTCTCTTTGTCGCCCAAACGTTTTTCGATTATGGGAACCAAGTCAGGCCTGTTGATGAATGGCTTGTAGACTTGATACTCATCTGGGTTGACAGTACCTTGGACAACGTTCTCGCCGAGACCCCAAGCTGCATTGATCAAGATTATCTTGTCGAATCCACTCTCGGTATCGATAGAGAACATGACGCCAGAACCACTGATATCGGATCGAACCATCCGTTGAACGCCAACAGATAACGCCACCTTCAAATGGTCATATCCTCGCGTCTCCCGATACGATATTGCTCTGTCAGTGAACAAGGAGGCGTAACACTTTCGACAAGCGTTCAGCAAAGCCCCAGCTCCTGAAACGTTCAAGAACGTTTCTTGTTGGCCAGCAAAGCTTGCATCGGGTAGATCCTCAGCTGTTGCACTAGACCGTACGGCAACGCTCAGTTTTTCTACTCCAGCTCCCAATGAGAGCCGATGGTAGGCTGCAACTATAGCTCTTTCGCATTCACTTGGCCAGTCCCCTCTGAGAAACAAATCTCGGATCCATTTGCCGGTCTCTGCGAGACTAGCCTTATCCGACTGCCAATCCTGTATGAGGGTCCTCAATTTATGCTTGATGTCGTTAAAGTCAAAGAATTGCCAGTAGCATTGCGCCGTAGTTGCAAAGCCAGAAGGGATAGGCACTCCTTCCGTCATCAGACTTCGAGTCATTTCGCCAAGGGAAGCGTTTTTCCCACCGACAATGTTTACGTCAGAGCGCTTGACTTCATCGAAGTCTAAGGTCAAACTGATTCTGTTTGGGAAGGAGTCCGCGCGGATATTTCCGTTTGATATTGCAGAGTCCATGGGACCTTCTCTTTCTCCTGACATATTATCGAAATATTTTGTCATACGGAAATGGAGCTGTGTAGCTTTCTTGCTTCAATGAAGGCCCCTTGAGTGAGTGGACAAATTGCGAATGGGACAACATCAGTGGTAGCAAATACGGACTTTATAATGGACCACATGATTGGAAGGAGCTTCGAGCATAACAGAATCACCCTTCGGCGTTGAGGAACTGATGTCGGATGATCGCATCATATTGCTGAATACAACTATGAGTCATGCGACTTTGATTCGAAAGACTGGCTTAACAGTCATCAGCTCATATTTGCTCTGGTAAGCTATCCTGGTTCGTTTTTTCGTTAGCAATCCGTGCGGGCCAAATCTCCTTTCTTAAAAGACAGAAAAAGCCATGTCTCGTCAGGTACTGTGATCTGATGGGGTGATATCACATATCCGTGACTTCCGCGAGTGGCTGGGGAGGAGGAGTTGGAAGTCACCTCATGTGCGTACAGACTTCTGCTCCACCTCCTCATCCCCACACGGCGCCTCTAACCAATATGCATGTGGACATGACTGCTTACATCGAATCGCTATGCGAGCCATAAGGAAACGTCGTCCACATATGTTACCAACCCGCTTGCTAGGAGACTGTCCAAGGCCCCGTGTCGCAGCGCTTATATAAGCGCCAAGTTCTGTTTAACTGCTCTGATCCCATCACGCCATGGCTCCATCATGAGCCTCAAACATAACAATCAGCACCGGCCAGATCAGTCTAACATCCAAGCGAGCACGTTACATACTTATAGAGCAGCGTCTGGAACGGGAGAACAGACAACCGTACCTCAGTTGTCTAATTAAACGAGTTCTCCTCCATGACTGCTAGTATCGCGATTATAGGTGTTGGGGAGGTTGGTGCTGCAGCGGCGAATGGTTTAATTATCAACCAAGTTTGTTCCAGACTGCTCCTTGTCGACAAGCGACTCACGCATCGAGATGGACAAGTCAAGGATCTCAACAGCGTGGCCTATAACGGCCATTTCCGGACTCGTGTCCAACCCGCCACATACAGGGAAGCTGCCCACGCGGATATCGTCGTGATCACGGCCGCAGCCAAGAAACGTATAGGGGAACCGGGCTTGGCATACCTGCATCGGAGTTCAGCTACGCTACGCAACATACTTGACACAATGAAGCCATTCAGACGGGATGCGATCCTACTCGTAGTTTCCAATCCTGTCGATTTGTTGACGTCGCTTGCGCAGCGACTGTCAGGTCTACCGTCTGCCCAGGTCATTGGTACTGGAACATTCCTTGATTCTGTCTGGCTCAAAGGGATTCTCGCAGACAAATACGGCGTAGGCTCCTGATGACTTCAATCAATAGCAGTGCTGACATCTTTCCAGGTTGCTGCAAGCTCAATTGATGCTATGGTCTTAGGAGAGCATTGCGGAACACGCTTTATCTGCTGGCCGTCGGTGTCGATTGGAGGCATTCCGATCGACGATTTCGGTACTCCAAGTGTAGTTGAAAAGCTTAAGATCACTCAGGACTGTAAAGATGAGGGTCAAAGCATCATCGAGGAGAAGGGGGCCATTGTCTTTGGCATCGCCGCTGTCGTTGCTACCCTGTGCACTTCCATCCTCTTCGATCAACGACGCGTGTATCCTATCAGTCACATGCAGCAAGACCTGGGTTGCTGTTTAAGCATGCCTACTGTGCTTGGGAAGTCGGGCGCTGAAAATACTCCCCCGGTATCTTTGACGCTCATCGAGAAAGAGGAGCTGCAACAAGTGGCAGTCGGGATGAATCAGGTCCTGGCTAGACTACTGGACTCCGTATGACTAATTAGCACTAACGAAGCGGGTGTGTTCGTTGGTAAGTATGTGATCATTGATAAATGCACCTTCGATAATGCACTTATCCATTTCCTAGGATCCTATCCTCTGATCGAAACATCGTTCAGAACTGATGCATTGGGGCTTGGAAAAGCCGGCGATATGTCTATAGGCTACATAACTTATAATCACATCAACATACTTCTACTTGTTTGATCTAAGTAAGTATCTGTGCGATGTATACTTAGAATCTCAAAAGCGTCTGGATGAGTTTGAAAACATCGTCTTCTGTCTTTTCTTTGAGGCCTAGACGCTCGTTTTCGGTCGATTCATGCGCTCCAGACATGCCGGGTCTGTAGGTCCCTTTCAAAATATATTGCCCGAAAGTCTTCATATCAAAAAGGCCCTTAGCAAGGCGCTCATCAGCTTTCGCAATCAAATCGTCCAAGTTGTCGTAAGAAACGTCCCACTGAGTTCCAGGCGTCGCCTTCTTCGCGAGGGCAAGCAACTTTTTCAACGAGATCTTGATGTCTTGGACGCGCACTGTGCGGTTCTTGGTTTCTTCTGGCTTTCGGAACACGGCCGCCACCGCTTCATCACTGGATGGCAAGGTGGCGGCGCTGAACAGCTCGTCGCCGGTGCCGATAATGTGCGCTTTGTGGTTGGTCATGTCCAAGATGAAGTCACGCTCCAAGCCCCAGTCCAGGAAGGCGATGGTGCAGACGTACGTGTACGTGGTAGGCGAACCTTTGCTCTTCTCTTCGATGTACTTCCGGGCTTTGACTTTGTTCGCGTAGGGCGGCAATTTGCGTACCTCCAGGTTATCGAGGTAACATCCAAATTCCGAAGATATCAAGCGCTTCACCCACGCAGCGAAAGCGGCATCAATGAGCGGGATGTGATCCTCCAGGTGGATGGAACCAATAACATCAACTACTGCGTCCTGGCCGTTGAGAGCGGAGGTCAGCACTTCGACAGAAGTGAAGTCAACATCAACGACCTTGACGCCGCCAGTGAACTAAGCTGATGATCCTTCGCGCCGGAGGACAGTTACTGAGAATCCGCCGGCCGGTTGAAGTTTTTTCAAAATTTGGGATCCGAGGCTGCCAGAGACTCCTGCAAGTGTGACAGTTCTGATGGCCGACATGTCTGGTGATTTAAAGAGCTTGAAATTGCTGAACAAAGGTTGCGGCATTTGATATGAGTGGTAATGTCACGATCGTAGGAGCGTTAAGGAAGGAATGTGTACTCAAGAGAACATTGTTAAATATATGCCGAAAGCATCTTGGCTGCTGGTTAGCCCCAGCTCAGTGCAATTTCGAGTGGAGCATATCAATCACTAAGTTACGTATCGGTCAAACACTGCATTCGTTTGGCAAGCTTTGCACTCGGTGTTCTATCAATCACAGTCCTAGCCACCCCAGCCGCACCTCGGCGATTACCAACATCTTGCACAGTGCAATCTTTTCATGAGAACATCGATCGGCACATTCAAAATTAACGTACCGAAAGTGCAGAAGCAAGCATATGCGATGCAGCTGAGTTATTGCAGATTGTAGTCTTGCATTTTGTTCATAGTCTTAGAAAGTTCTTGCACACAACGCTCATGCTGTCAAGTAGTAAATGATTGGTGATGGCTTCCATTCTTTCTCTGTGTTTAACTACGTGCCCAAAGTCATTCCAGCTGAATCATCTCTGTCGTGCTACGTCGACTGTTGTATCTCTGCGCTTGCTGAATATATCACGAACTTGAGAGCTCTCTACGATACTTACGTCCATCTACGTCAGATCACATTTGCAGTGTCATACACGTCGTCTCACTCAGGCCTTGTCAGATCAGACCTACTTTTGCGACAAGGCTTCAGACGGGCTCTCGGCTTCGTTAGACGTCGAACCATTCTGGAAAGCGCGGCCAGGGTGGCCGACGTTAAGGCAGGCGACTGCGATGATCATGAAGCTACGTCAACTTAGCAGAGAACCGCATCTTCGTGTGCTCCTCATACTCACGCGGACTCAAATGCGATGAATGTGCCTTCGTCACGAAATGCAGGTGCAAAGTATCCATCCTTCAACTCGTAGATGCGGAAGATGCATCGGACTAGGATCAGGGCCGTCGCTGCAGCGAGCCACACGACCATCATCTGCAACGCTTTCTCCATCCTTCCACCATTCTTTCGGTGCGCCTTCCGTACCACCCAGAGGTAGTCTGAGGACAGACTGATGAAAAGCACGAGCGTCACGACTTGGAAGATCAGGCCGGCTTTGGAGACGTCGACACCGACCTTTGTGCCGTCTGCAGTCTCGGCACCGGCTGATAAGGCCCCACCCGTGCCCTGGAGGACAAGTGAGATGATGTCGCAGGGAATGAAGGTGAAGGCTATGATGCGTGGGTTGAAGCGAGACACTGTGCGGTCGGTGTGCGTGATGCTAAGCGACTATGTCAGCATATCTCGCGAGGTTGGCCTGAGACCACGATATTGAACTTACACCTTGGCGAGCTGAACGTAAATGGCAGCGCAGAAGAAGACCGGGGCAACAGTGATCGGCACTGCTCGAGGTCAGAGTCTTGCAAGCACAACCTTCGAGGCGCGCTTTACAGAATGCTTACCGAGGTTGATTAGAAAGGCGTTGAAGTCGAACGGGTTGTCGTGCAGCAAAATTCGACCGACATAGCCCACGAGCTCAAGGCAGCAGCCAGCTACCATACAGTCCATGTAAATCCACGCCTTGTAGCGGATGCCTTGAGCGATGTGGGCTGCTGTGAGGAGAGCGAAGATCGCGAGGAACGTTGCATTCGCAGGGATACTGGGTAGGTATTGGAAGACGCTGATATCAAGAGTGCAGCCAGTTATGTCGAGCCTGCAGTTTGCCATGGGACCAAAACCGATCGGATAGAAGTAGTCGGTCGCCATGATAGTTGTGTTCGAGGCTGTTGCTGTCATGGAAGAAGCGATGGATGTTGAATCGCGAGAAAGTTACGGTGTCGCTCATTTTGTAACCGTTCAAGTGAAGGTGAAGAAGAGGCCCAAAAAGCCATCGGTCTGCTCGGACCGCCAATCCATTGCCCCTCGCTTACTCTTTTTAGATGCGATCGCGAGGCCGCCTATAACAAGCAAGCACAGTCGCTCAAATCCACACATCGAGCCATTCTCGCAGGATCTTTTGATAAGCATTGTCTTGTCGAAGTCTTGTTGTGCACCAGTGATGGTAGAGCGCGGACCGCGGAACTAGCTACTTTCGAGGAGGCCGAATTGCCATTGGTTGAACATCATGCGACCTCGATTCAGCGCGTCGGCGCGGCGCATCACGGATGATGGCGTCAAAGTTCCACGCGTAGCGGGCACAAGCGCGTACGCCTTCCTTGTACCGGAAATCAGAGGCGCCGCCGGTAGGAGCAAGCCTTTCAAACAGAAGCTTGTCCTGGTTAAGGCACAGCACTAGCAGTCAGCTGAGGTATCCGTACATAGAAACACAGCCACCAATAGTGGCTTCAACGATGGTGAAAAGATGGAGCAACCTCCGAAGCTGATGCTGCGCGTCGTTGCTGCTGAATGATTTGCAAATATAAAGGTGGCCCTATTCCCAGTCCCGAAGAGTTCACCAAGAGACCAATTGCTTTCCAGCGCACAGCATGAAGACTCAACATTTTATCAACGCCCTCCTGACCCCCGTGGTTGCAGGCACACAGGTCGCCAATTTCAACGTGTCCGCCAGCGTTGCCGCTCAGTATGGCTGCAACGGGACCTGCTACGAAGCGTTCAGCGAAGGCATAGCTGAGGACTTTGCGGAGTTCGGAGCCCTGTACAACGAAAGCTTCTACGCGACGGCGAAGAATTTCTCCAGTTCAAAGCCAGGCGATATCCTCAAGTGGCAATCGATCAACCCCAAAGATTTTGCCGGAAGTGTGCCCCCAGGAATCTCCGCCTATCGCATTCAATACACCTCAGTTGACCTCTTTGGCCAGAATGTGCCGGTGACCGGCTTCGTGGCTTTCCCCTACGCCAGTCCAAGCAATGGACACTTCTACCGCACGGTTGCGTGGGCGCACGGCACTTCGGGTGTGTTTAGAGGCTGTGCGCCTTCGGCAATGCCGGATCTTTATGAGTACGATAGCTGGGCTTTGTTGACTGAGAGGGGCTATGCAGTCATAGCTACCGACTACGCTGGCTTAGGCAACAATTACATCGGTCACCCATATTCAGCACTGGTTTCCCACGCAAACGATGTCTACTATTCCGTAGCGGCTTCTCGCAAGATCTGGGGCGCTTCACTCAGCAAGGATTGGATGAGCGTCGGGCACTCTGAGGGAGGAGGCACGGTTTGGTCTCTTGCCGAGAGCCCGTTGGTTGCCAGTGACTCAGGTATCGCCGGGCAGTATCTAGGAACAGTTGCTCAAGCTCCAGGTGTCTTCCAAGGCCAAACAGCCCTCGCAGCTACAGAAGCAGCGGAGACTGCTAATTCGTCTACCACGGATGCAGGCGCCGGCGTACTCGGCGAGCTTGGCTGGGCAGTCATCGGCCTCGAAAATGTGTATCCTAACGAGACCTTCAGCTGGCTTGACTCGGCATACAGACAGCGCTTGGAGCTTGCTAGGAAGGCGCAGGCTTGCTACGACTCGATGGAAGCCATCGCGACCGGACTCGACATCGACCAGATCATCGATCTCTCGGACGCCAACGTAGCGATGCAGGCTCTGCGAGTCATCGGCATCATCGATGAGTTGTCTGCAGTAGGCGGAAACAAAAGCTGTCAGCCCGTTCTTGTCGTACAAGGCTTAGCAGATACATCGGTCTCTCCTGAAGTTACTGAGTACGCTTGGAACATGACGTGCGAAGCTGGTAGTGAGGTGCATCTACAGCTGTACCCTGACATCGAGCACGATCCGGTGATCCCCGTTTCAGCTCCCTCTTTTCTGCAATGGATGGACGACCGATTCGATGGGAAGAAAACGAATGGAAAGTGTTCTAAGGTGACAGTGAAGCCCTTCGATGCCGACAATGTGTATGCGCCGGTGGACGAAGACTGAGGGCAAGGAAGTCGCATCCCGCTCGCAAAGAATGAATGGTTCTGTACCTCCCTGAACGGTGTGAGCCTGCAGATTGTTCTACACATGTCGATAGCGATTATGTTCAGGGCAGGCCATGCTCCAAATCCGAAGCGTGAGCCATTGCCTTTCGATCGAATAGCAAGCGGACAGGCGTAATCCATTCTGAATTGACTACTCCTTGTTCAAGCATGGTCTTCAGCTATCGCTTCCTTATGGCCATCAGCCTTTAACCTTGACGCTTCTGCGGCGCTCTGTCTCCACCTCATTCCATTCTTCATGATCCAGACCACGGAAGCAATCAGAACGACATACACCAGCCCGATAAACGTGAACGCCCAACCAGGAGTCATCGCCCTACACATCGGGATGATCGCAGCCGAACCGCCAGCGCTCATCAAGCATCTGACAAAGTTGATGGCCGCCGTCGCCGCAGCAGGCTTGTCTCGATGAAGATCGACAAGCAATCCATTCGTGATATTGAACGCAGTAGATATTCCGAACCCAGTGATGAAAAGCGCAATCTCGGGACCAGCCAAGTGGATCTGGAAGTTGACCGTCCAACCAAACATGATCAGCCCGAGGATACCGATGATGTGACCTGGGAGCACGATCTCGAGCTTCACTCTCTCGATCGGAAAGTTGGTCAAATCCTGCTGCTTGCCCTTTGAGATGGGCATGTTGAGCCGCTTAGCATGCCGGCGAAAATTCCAGTCGACAACGTGGCCCATGGTCAGCGATGAAACAAGCGAGCCGATGCCGTTCGCGATGTAGCACAATCCTACATCGAGCTCGTTGAGGTTGTATGCTTCCTTGAAGAGGGTCGGAATCGATGTTGTGGTCACCATCATGCCTGTGAAGAAGAAGCCATTGTATAAGAGGATGATGCCGGACTCCTTCTCGCAGAGAATCTTAAACGTGGCGAGCGGGTTAAGAGAGATCTTGGCTTTTGCAGGCCGCATAGCTGCAGCTTCTTGGTTGTCTTCGGCCAAGACTGATTGTTTCGCAAGCTTACGCTGTTGGTACCAACTGATGACCGACTGATTGATGCCCCGTGCTGGTATGGATCCATTGCCGACAACATTTCGGCACGTCTCCGGGAAGAGAAAGGTGAAGATGACGAGGAGCACTCCAGAGAAGATTGCCAGAAACCAGAAGATGGATCGCCACCCTAGATATTGTGCCAGAATACCTCCAATTGTAGGTCCAAAGGCCGGGCCACATAGAATTCCAGCTCCAGCGTAGCCCATGTATTTCCCTCGCTCAGCCGAGGTGGATATATCGGACACAATGGCGAAAGCAAGAGCAATAGCAGCACTACATCCAACAGCTTGAACCATACGTAGGATCAGCAACGCAACGTAGTTGGTCTGAAGCGCTAGTCCAATGTTGGCAACGATGTATATGATGTAGCAGACGATAAACGACAACCTCCTGCCGCTGGTGTCAGACATGGCGCCGATGATGGCTGGAGCAATTGCTTGGGCAATCTGGACAGGTCAGCTTTGAATGGGAGTCATGCAATTATCATACCCACCATGTAGGTAGTGACGGATATATTGGCCTTCGTAGGTGTGATGTCCAGTACGTTCGTCAACACATTGAGCGCAGGCAGCACTGTGGTTGCACCAAACGGCGATATCAAAGCCGATATGGAGACGAGGAAGATTATCCATGTTTTCATTCGAGAACTGAAGATTGAATATGGTGGCCCTGACACCTGCCGCTGAAGGGTTTCTCGCGGTCCATTTTTCTCAATGTCTGCCTCTGGCGATGTATCTCTTGCTACCTCCAGCTCTTTCTTGTCTTCGGTCATAGACATCGACGTGGATTCACTCATCGTGTTAGCGGCCCATGAGAGACAAAGTGGTCACGCGACCGTTGGGAAAGGTCGAGGTTGAGGTGACAGATCGGTCGGCTCCGCATCTCGGAATTTGGGGCAACCGCATCTTTAAACCGTTACTGGAGCCTACCAGAGCGTAGAGCTAGTACCGGAAAGTGGAGTTGCATGTCTCGTAGGAGCTGCGCTTGCGCCACAAGGATACATATCCGGCGGTGTCGATGATTGTTGCAACGTGACCACGCGTGATGGCTGTCGCAGCCTCGACAATACTTCCTGAAGGCCAATCAGATTTACTAGGAAATGCATATAGCCCTCACAGACGCAGCCTTGCGTCAGAAGGGTGCAGGAGCTGGCATGGTCGATGAGGAAGGTGCAGGCCGTTATCCGGGAATAAGTCTATAAACAACCGAGATCGGCATGTCCTAAACCGACTTCCCGAGCTCAACAGCGTTGTTATCGCAAGGCCAGCGCAGACGTTCAGATAAGCATTTTGGCGTCTTGTCTGGCTGTCAAGAGAGGATCGTGAGAAACCTACTGACAGGCCTACAATCCTCTCGATCGCTAAGCCTTCGAATACCATTCTACTTGCCGCTTAGTGTCATCGAGCTCACCGCTGAAAGACCCGATCGAACATGGCAATTTCCCCGCACTTTGAAATGGGAACACTTGCTACAAGGAGGCGATAATGCTTAACGCCTACATTTGAGTAAAGAGTTGTCAGATGGCTTGTGGTCACGTCCAATTTATGTACAAGACTCTCCGCTGTCTTCGCATACGTCATCGCTCATATTATGCTCCGAACGACGCTTCCCCAGCTTCCTGAGGCCTTGACACCTCCACATCAGATCTCCCGACTCGTTTGGCTCTCCACCGAGGACCGTGAAAGCCACGATGATTCCCCGACCAGGTCCACGTTCCTGCGTCATTCCTCTCCGCTCCGCTGGCCTCGGGACCGGAACGGCTCTAGCGGAATCTAGTCGGCGACAAGCTTTCCAAGAGAGCACCATAACGTAATGGACCCTCTGTACCTTCATGAACGTCTTTCGCCTCTGGTTTGACTTCTCAGACAAAGCTACACTATGCGTCATCGACACCAGCACGCAACATGCCAAGCGCAGAGGCTGATGGCACGGGAGGAGGCTCCTCTGGGCCCGCGGCGAAAGCTGCATTGTGCTGGGCAGACCTGCCATTGACGAATGATTGACGACGCCCTCAGTCTTGGCTACCTAGCTTTAC
This sequence comes from Phoma herbarum, assembly GCA_001599375.1. NCBI lineage: Eukaryota > Fungi > Ascomycota > Dothideomycetes > Pleosporales > Didymellaceae > Phoma > Phoma herbarum. Next base: position 1,634,264 of record BCGR01000006.1, on the reverse strand, counting down.
AGATTATGTGCACGCCAGCGCGCGTCATTTTGAGAAATTCTGGTTCACGGCTAGCTTTCTGCTACTCGTCAAGGCGTCCTACTCCTTGTACGATACTCAGCACCTCCACAACTGCTACTCATTTTACGGACTCCACATCCCTCAGGACACCCAAAGTGTCCACTACAATCAATAAGCGCTGTTTCCACGCTCCAAACCGCACAATGGGTCCCCTACCAGCCGTCCAGACCGTGTCCAAGCACGATGATAAAGTGCGCATGCTCGTCCTCGAGACCGACGAGACACATCCAGACACTCAAAGAGAGATCGGTGGCTTTGGCGAGGTCTTCAACAACCTCTTCGTCAAAGCGGGAGACGACCACGACCCTCCGCTCGGAATTGAGACAATGATGCAGTACATTGTTGAGCCTGAAGGCGGAGAGGTGCCCGGGCCAAACGACATCCCGGAGGACTTGCACGCGATTCTTATTACAGGTAGCGAGTGGGACGCGCATGGCGACGACGAGTGGATCCACAAGCTGATAGACTTTATCAAGTGTACGTTTCTAGCCCGCACCCATCCAGCGGGTATGATTCAAGCTGACGCGCTGCAGACATCTGGACGCACCGGCCCGACATCAAATTCACCGGCATATGTTTCGGGCACCAGATCCTGTGCCGCGCGCTCGGCTCCACCGTCGAGCCCGAACCCAACGGCGAGTGGGAACTTTCGTACACCGAGCTCGAGCTCTCAGAGGTCGGACAGAAGCTCTTTCGCACCCGAGACTCGAAGATCCGCCTGCACCAGATGCATCTCGATCACGTGGTGAACGCGCCAAGCCCCGAGACGACGGATTTGCTGGACAAGGGCACGAAGGTGCATGTCTGGGGCGGCAGCGATCATACAGAGGTGCAGGGCGTTTATATCCAGAAGAGGCTGTTCACTAGCCAGGGGCACATGGAGTTCAATGAGCGGTATGTGAAGAGACAGCTGGAGATGCGGGTTGATGCGGGTAGTGTGGAGAAGAACGATGCGGATGAGGCTGCAGAGAGGGCCGACTGGATGCATGATGGGCTGGTCATGGCGAAGGCTGTGCTAAGGTTCTTCCATGGTGATGACGACAGGTCGGAGTTCGAGTGAAGAGAAGACGCGGGACTAGACATGGATAGAACTAGACTGTTACGAAGTAATGACCACACTTGCGTCTGTGTATCTGATTCAAACTGCCTGGTCTCACACCATGCCCATCATGAACTTGAGTTTTTGAGGTCGGTATACTCAAATGATTGAACGTGTTGTATCTTAGCTGGACTGTCTACGCACTGCAGTCGATGTCCACCTGGCCCTTCATCTTCAGCTGCTCGGGATCATGCGGCGCCTCGGCCTTCTTGCCCTCGCTCTCCTTGCCAGTCAGGATATCTGTGAAGAGCTTGCGGCACGCCTCAATACACTCCTCGCTGATCTGATAGTGCACCACAAATCGTCCACCCCTTGTGCGGATACCGTACTTCTCTCCTGTCTCGATGAAGTAGTTGACATCGATGTCGTGCGCCTCGAGATTCAACCACACCATATTCGAGTCAACAGGATAGTCCAGCTGCCCGCCTAGATCGGTCCAGAGCTTCTGTATCCGCTTCGCCTTCTCATGGGACTCTGCGAGCCTACCACCAAGGAACGTCTCCTCGACCGCAACACGCGCAGGCGCAGCGACAACACCGGCCTGCCTCAGACCACCGCCAATTGACTTCCTGATCCACCGACTCCGCTTGATAAAAGCCTTGGTGCCAACGATGATACTGCCAATCGGCGCCCCCAAGCCCTTGCTAAAGCACAGCGACAAGCTGTCCATCTCAGCGCAGAACTCCTTCAGCGTCCCCGCGCCCGCGGCTACGGCCTCCCACAGCCGCGCGCCGTCCATGTGCATTATGATGTCGTTCTCGCGCGCCCAGGCAGCGATCCGCCGCACCTCGCTCAGCGGCATGATGGCGCCGTTCAGCGTGTTCTCGAGGCTGATGACACGGGTCGGGCAGGCGTGCACGTCGTCGCTGATGACGGCGTACTTCTTGACTTCTTCAAGGGTGATGTATTTGCCGTTCTTTGCGTCGATGGTCTGGGTGAAGGCTTGCGATAGCGAGGCTACGCCGCCGGCTTCGTACTGGATGATGTGGCTGCGGCGGTCGCACAGGATGGCGTGTGGTGGTGCGGTGAGGTGAGAGCGGAGGGCGACCTGGTTGCCCATGCTGCCGGAGAGGACTAGGAGGGCGTCTTCTTTACCGGTCAGCTCGGCGATGAACTTTTCGAGGCCAAGTGTGGTTGGGTCTTCCATGGAGACATCGTCGAGTAGTGAGCACTCTTGGATCGCCCTCAGCATGGACAATGTGGGCGTGGTGTGGACATCGGAGCGGAAGTCGAAGGCTGCTGGGTTGCGCTCGTTGCCCCAGGCGGTGCCAATCTGCTTCTCTCCATTCGTAGCAGGAGCCTTGCTCTTGGCTGTGTACTGGTCAAAGGCCGACATGGCGAAGCGTGCCGGCGACGTGTGAAGCCCACGGCTTGGTGGTAAGGTGGGGCGGACGAAGGAGATAACGGAGCTGCGTTCAGCTGTTCGGCGGCTTGTTGCTGGAGATGTATGAGGTCAATCGCACAGCATGTGGACGGCACCACGTACTGGACAGGCGGGCAAGCGTATATAAGCGTCGTGGCGGCATTGAGAGGGTGTTGCGTGTCGGACTGCTTCAACGCGCAGGGCGCGTTCGATGTTGGACCCGCCGCGGACAAGCGCCACCAGCCGCTTCAGGCAGGCGCTACTGCGGAGTTACCACGGAATACACCATGCGGTGCTCAACCATTACCCTAGAAATTGCTTTTCGTGCGTCCATCGTGTGTCATTGAAACGGCTATCTCTGCGGTTCCCCATGCGGTGAGAAGGGCGATGAGGGGTATATGCTGGGTATCGTCGGCTTGCCGAAGCAGGGTCATTCCCAGTGAGACCGCAATCAACAGCGTTCCGTCAGGACAGTTGTTGATTGATCGATGTACACCAGTCAATGATAAGGGCGAGTCAAGCGCGAGTTCTTCGTCGGTCAAGCAGTACGCAAGGCTAATAGCTGCCTCCTCTACCAGCTGCAGCTGCGAGTGTTCCGCCAGCTTCAACCAGCGACCCTCTCCTCCCGCCTTGGGGTTTGCTGATCACGCCTATAAACTCCTGCTGGACCGCAGAGCAACCGTATTTGTTAAGCAACTCTTTTCTCCTTCTTCTCAAGTGAACGCATCCATCAGAAAGGGGTCGAGTCTGAAGATGGGCTCGGGAGGTGGCCTCGTGAAGTTTGTTGCTGAGACCAGCCGTTCAGACCAATCAAGACTGCGAGGGTGGATTCGTTCGAGCTGTTTGTCGAAGATATGCGATGTCTACGGTGTCGAGCTATCTACGCTCCCATTGATTCGGACAAGGTGTTTCAGCTCCGTCACGAACTGCAGATATCACACAAAGCTGTCGTAGAAACACGCCCAGGAACGGTGTTGTCAGACAGTCGGACCGCCGCTGTCGTTATCAAAGTACAAGACCTAGAGCTGAGAGGGAAGGGCGTCTGTTTTTGTGTAGGTTGCAGAGCCTTGTGCAACGCTTGCCTTGGACGCGCGAATATGCAGCTCGGTATCGCTTAGCCATGTCGACCTTGAGCATGGTGGCTGATGGCGCAGCCTGCAGTGGCTGGGGCTGAGCTGTCCAACACAAGACTTATGACCCGGCTGCTGCGACACAGGAATTTGAGAGCAAGGCCCAGCAAGCCCCTCAGACCAGATGAGAGCTTTCAAAAGTGTTTCTGGTGGCTCGAAGCCGAAACGGTCACCAACACCATTCGACAGGAATGAAAGTAACACAGACTCTTCCAACATTCAACCTCCTTTACTTCAGGGACCGTTCGGGAGACCGCCAAGTGAAACGACCGCTCCCTATGAGCCTTATTCTCTCCCCTCTCACCGGGTTGTTGAACTGGAAACCAGAAACCTCACATCTTCACGACCGCCCGCCATCTACATACGCCCTCCATCCGATTCAAATGAAGTCCGTCAACCACAATACCTACAAATTATTCCTGAGATACCAGTAGCATCTCTTTCTAGCCCTGCAGTACATAATTCAAGCTTTTCTTCAATAGATTTCCCCCCAAACGCAGGTCATCCTAATGTCCTATCGGAATCAGACCCTTCTCCAGAACCCGGGATTCCAGCTACTAGTCGCTCGAACAACCTGCGACCGCCAGTCAAACGAAGCCTTACAATTGAATCGGCTGACGTGACAGGCTGGCAAGAGCAACTCAGACCGGCACAGGCTGCCGAGTCATCACCGCAGTCATCACGCGCAACACAATCAGATCAAGAGAAGGATGCTCCTTCGGACAAAGTCTTTGTTTCAGTACATTCAGCAAATCCTACTCCAACATCACAACCTCTCCTCGGACTGAAGATACTCGCGTCGAGGCAGAGTTCCGAGCCTGTCACCTTGCACTCACCAGTGTGGGATGGCAGGAACAGAGTGCTACCTGAGCAGCCAATGCCTCAGACCACGAGTGACGCAGTGGCAACAGAAGCCATTGCAACTGCGTTACAACCGGAATCAAGTGCAGTGCAGACCCATTTAAACAAGCCAACCTGCTCGCTCAACCTCCTATGCTATCGGCCTGGCTATCAAGGTTGTGTGCTGAAGCAAATAACGGTGATCGGTCGCTCGCGGTACCCTAACGAAGACGCGTATAAGAAAGCTCTCGGCGAACATAAGCATGGTCTTGTCAGCGGCGATGAAGAATTTTTTCGGACTTTGCAAGCGACCTACAGCCTTCAAATGTGTAGCTTCTGGCGACGACACTTTTCTATGAAGACATTGCAACACATCAGGCTGCTTTCGGTGAGAACCCTTTCGCTTCATTGACTAACGTCTGTTGCTTTTTCGTGCTGATGCATCACAGTACACCGCAACGACACGGCCCGAAGTCGTGCCCTTGGACGATTTCACACTGCAGGAGGTGTTTCATGCCTACAACAATCCATCAATGATCGAGACTGAGACTGCTTGGATTGACTGGGTGTTCAATCTCCGTCAAGCAGATCGCAGGCATGCACTGGAGTTCGTGGAGGGCTGGAGTGGCTCTCGGATCGCAACGGTTGGGTCAATACCTTGGTTCTCGGCCTCCATCGTTGGAATTGTCTGGGTAGCTCGCGGTGGAGACGCGCAGACTGCATTCACTGTCGCGAGCTTCATCTTGACGGTCGGCACTTGTAAGTCGTGATACTACTTTTTGAAACCTTTGTGCTGACTGGGACAGCACTGCTTGCGCTCCTAGCAATTATCAGCAAGATTGAGTCATGATGCTGGATCTTTAGAGATGACAGTCCTTTCAGGCAAGAGAAGACCTTGACAGGACTGTTTTGATGTACAGATGACCACACAGCGCTAGACAGCTGGTCTTATGTGGATTCTTGCGTGGCCGCATGCCATATCAGGGACCCAATACGAAGACCGGACATGATGACGATTCTGTTCAGACGTATCAGGTCAGCGACTATCTCCTCTGTCATCGACTGTGGCGGGGAACTTGCACGAATCGAACGCTAGACTATCCAACAAAGCGCGCTTCCTTGTGCAACCCTCGTTCTCATTCAAAGAAGGGCCGTGGAGCTTGTTGGCCTCACCGTGCAGAAACATACTGTCTTCCTCTGAGCGAAAGCATCCAGGCAGCGTGTACGCAAGGAGATGACGCAATGCTGGCATGCAGATGCAGAACACACCTGCATTGAGTTCGATGTTGGATCACCACTTGCCAAGATACTGTATATTGGATCCGTTATGCCTCCATACCTGGCTAGGGTCTGCACACGTAGACACGAAATGGTTGTGATACTGGGCTTCATCAAAGACAGCATTTGACCATGGAGGTTACATCAACGCAGAACACACCGCAACGCCACTCAACTCAGTGGTTGCGACAGCAACTCTGTGGGTTCACTACGTGATACTCTACTGTGGCATTGCGATTACAAAAGTCTTCAAAGACAACATGGCAGCAGATGGTATCCGCAAAACCGCTGTCTGAGAGATTTAGATAGCTCAAGCTAGAACCCAGGATACGACCTCGAAGCGCAACAACATCTTGTCACGGATGCTTTCAATCAAGAACGCATGGTGGGCAGTCTCACTGTCAACGATTTTTATGTCGGGATGTGGGGTGCAGTGTAAGACACAGACTACGTACCGGCATATTCGTAGCGTACACTCATGTAGTATCGCGGGATCTAACAACACCTCCGGGGCGCTTCGTACCATCTTCTACTACCTCATAAAGACACCCAATACCTTCGGGACTTTAGCCGACGAAATGGATGCTGCTTTCGCGGATAGGTCCTGACGACACCCAATCCAGTACGATACAGCGATCAAGCCTACGTATCTTGGAGCCGTTATACAGGAGTCGCTACGTATCTCTCCACCTATCTCTGTGCCGATGCTGCGTAATGCTCCAGTCGCTGGTCTCGAGATCGCAGGACACTCTCTCAAGCCCGGCATCAAGGTATGTGATCTGCATGCCATTTTTTTAACATTGACTGACAAGTCCTAGGTCGGCATGAATACCATGGTCGTGCAGTTTGACAAAGAGGTGTTTGGCGTGAATGCGCACGAGTTCAGACCTGAGAGGTGGCTTAAGAGCGAGGGCAAGTATAGAGCCATGGACAAAGCGATGTTGGTGCTGGGTGCCGGTATCAGGAGAGAAATTGGAAAGCACGTAAGAAATGCGGTCTCGAGTATACGCCATCCCCCTGCTGACTCCCCACGACACCTTTCCAACGTCGAGATGTACAAGGTGGTGCTTGAAATCGTCTGTCATTTTGCAGTCAAAATGGCCCACGATCAACCTTGGACGACTGGTAATGCCACCATTATCATGCAGAGCAATGTCATCTGAGCTGAGGCGAAGAGTCAAAGAGTTACGTCCCGATTGGAAGCCACGCGCGGGTGTGCGGTGTTCACAGGATCAAAAAGTATAAAAGACGAAAATATCATGACATCAACTTCATTACAGCAGCATTTCGCTGCATTGGGTATTACGCTAATCTGACATCTAGTTCTTGAGAACGTACCTGTACCTAGGCAGGCCCTTCTCGAAATCAACAATGACCTGGTTGGCCTCGCTCATAGGCCTAACCTGGACCCAAGCCTGGAGGTTGGTCTTCTTGGCCAACTCAAGCATGTCACGGATGTGCTGCCTGGTACCGATCAAAGAACCAGCAATCTTGAGGTTCTTGAAGATCAAGCCCATGGGGCTGAAGCTGGGGAGCGGGTCGTCGGGGGCACCGAGCTGGACGAATGTGCCGTTGACGTCGAGGAGGTTGAGGTACTGGTCGAGCGGGAAGGCGCCGGAGATGGTCGAGATGATGAGATCAAGGCCGTTGGCGTTGTTGGTGGCCCACTCAGGGTCCTCGCCGGTAGCGATGAAGCGGTCCGCGCCGAGCTTGATAGCGTCCTCCTTCTTGGAAGAAGAGCGGGAGATGGCGACGACCTCGTCGGCACCGAGGGCCTTGGCGAAGAGGAGGGCAAAGTGACCGAGGCCACCGACACCGACGACACCGACGCGCTTGCCGGGGCCAGCGCCGTAGGAAACGAGAGGGTTGTAAACGGTGACACCACCGCACATGAGGGGAGCGGCGAACTCAGACGGGAGACCCTCGGGGATGGGGATGGCGAAAGAAGCAGGTCCACGCCATGCCTTGGCGTAACCACCGTACGACTTGTCGCCGTTGAGGTGCTTGCCGTTGTAGGTCATGGTGAACTTGTTGCAGTTGGACTCCTGCTTCATCTTGCAGGGGCGGCAGCCCTCGCAGCACTCAGACTGAGCACCAACACCGACGCGGTCGCCAACCTTGAGGTCCTTGACATCCTTTCCAACCTTGGTGACGTGACCAATGATCTCGTGTCCGACAACGAGGGGGTAGTCAGAAGGTCCCCAGCCAGAGCGGAGGGTGTGGATGTCGGAACCGCAAACACCGCAGTGAGAGATCTCCATCTCAATGTCGGTCTCCTCGAAGGCCTTGGGCTCGAAGTTGCCCCACTTCATGTTGCCGTCGGCGGCAGAGGGGTCGTGGGCGACCCAGCCGTTGAAGTCAGGAGTGGAAGACATGTTGTGATTGTGTGATGAATTGGTATTCTGGAGAATCCTCCAAAGGGCTGAAGACCCTCCCTATGTACCTTCGTCCTTTGCCCCAAGCATCTTGAACATTCTCCAAGCTCCACGCATTGTATTTGTCAGGCGTGGTCGTTGCGCTGTCTCAAAATCGCGAAGTTTTTGTTCTTCGCCGATCGCTCGCCGCAGACCAGGGCTCGATTATGACTTCACCGTATCTTGTGAGGGCGTGTGCGCGATGCGACCGTTATCGCCAGATACAAGAATCGCTAGCACCGAGTCCGATCCGAGGAGAATATTCTTCTGGACTTCGGAGTGGAGACAGACGTTGAGACGGAGGAGGATCAATCGGGCCGCAAAAACGTGTGAAGGACCCACACTTTCTGTATGACAACCCCGCCACACCCGACGCAAGGTTTAGCTCCCGTGCAAGGTAGATCTTGACATCAGTCGAATGTACTAGATATATATGCCGACATGTCGTGATACCTGTTACAGATCTGTTTCTGCGCTCGATAAGAAGTTGCCGAAGCTCGCTCGTACGACTGCCGAAGTCAGCACAGGCCGCACTCGTCCGACTATCATCCTGATGCGGTGAGCGTGCTTGCGTGTTGCTATCGATCTGAAACGTGTGAGCGGGCGAAGTTCCGGTCAACTGCGCATTTTCTTGGTGACGCGCTTCTCGATTGGTCCAAAGTGTGTCCTTGGAGGGGATGGAAGACCTGGACTCTGTCCAAATCTAAGGGTAGCGTCCGGAGCATGAATTGCTTTGAAATATAGATACAGACTACTTCTACCTCCTGATAAGGTCACATCCCTTTGTATTCCAGCCAGTATCGGCTCGCTGTGAAGCCATTTCGTTGACAGATGTTGTCCTTGAACTTGCACTGGCACACCCCTCTGCAGACTGCGATGCCTATCAGAGCACTGCCATCACGACATCCTGAAGTCGGACTCGATCAGGTACAATAAGCCGTAAGGCCATAACAAAAACGCGGTCAGCAACGCCGATGGAGGAAAAGTCCAGGGTGTCGATGTTTGTGTTTTTTGTAGGTGTTGTAAACCATGCGACGAGGTCGAAAAAACTCCGACCCGGCTCTGTGTGACAATTGTCATTTGTGGTTTACGTTTCATCCCAAAATTCTGTTTTGTAGATTTTCGAGGTATGGGGTGACATGCGGAGATGTCGATGCTGCTTGGCGTTAGCGAGGGTACGCGCACAGGCGATGACAAACTTACGAGAAGGCGGGGTAAACAGTTTGTAGATGCCGCTTCACTCGAGAATGCTCGAGATCCACTTCATGCCCTTCTTCAGGGCAATGGCAACCTCATCGTCCTCCTGCCAGCGAAACTTGATCTGGTAGAGGTCGACTTTGGGCGGCTTCGCGCCGGTCGAGGTAATCCTCGCGAGGATGTCGCGCTCCTGGTCGAACAGGATGACCTTCAGCACATTCTCATCAGAGATGAGCTTGCAAAGCGCTGCCCACTCTGACTTGGTAACGCCTCGGGTGGCCAGGATGGGTACGTTGTCTTCGTAATGGCAGACGATAGGCATCTCAACAGTGACGCCGCGCTGCGCGGAAGTCAGGTTGAGCTTTAGCTTGCGCTCTCCAAAGCCGTGTGTGGAGCCGTAAAGGGCCTGCCAGAGTCCCTTGTAGTGGGACAAGCGCATGTGGGCGACCAATTCGGTAGTCATGATGGGTGATGGGACAAAGGTGAATTGCTGGAGTGTGTAGGTGAGTGCTTGCGATTTAAGTCTCCTGTTATTGACAGCAATGTTCTCCTACCGCCTGACCTGTGACGATATCTTTCCATGTTGGTGACTCGACTCCCGATCTGGTAGGTACATTGGGTGTTGCGGTCTAGCGCGGTGAAGCTTTGAAGGTGGGCATTTGACCGCTATTCCAAGGTAAGTGGGTCCCGGCAAGCATCTCATTGGACGATCGACCGATCGTCAGGTACTTCCGTTCGCATGAACTTGCTTTGAAGATGGCGTTGTCAAGAGCAACACTCTGGCGGCAACTGCGCATGTGCTGCGGCTAGCTCGCCAGCTGCAAGTGAGTCGGGCGGAAGGATCAATTGCACCAACCAAGACTACAGCTCAACAGCCTCATCTGGTATCATGACAGATCATGACGTTGCTCGCGAGGCTGTTGCTCGAAGCTCTGGGCCTTCAACGTGGCCAACGCGCCTCACGGATCTGAGACGCGAGAGTGACACGTCTGTACCTTTGTAAGCAACGCTCAGACATCAACGTCTGCGACCCAGCGTCCGACATGACCCGTCAAGAAAATAACACGGTTACATTCGACCGAGGCAACATCGGCTGCGTACTTGGAGCGCAGTGTGGAGGTGGAGAGACGTGGCAGCGGACAGAGTGTCGATGACGGAGGGAGCACGTGCGCGCTATCCTTATCGAGCCTTGGTCGCTGAGCTGGCACACGTGACCAGATCTCAATCCAACGCTTCTCGAAATCATCAGCATTCCCCGAAACCTTTTTCAAAAACGCCTTGCGACTCACGAAATGCCTCGTTTCAGCCTTCCGTGCGCGCAGCAGCCGGTCAACTGAAGGCAGATGCTTCAATCAGGCTCAGGCGATTCGCGTTGCCTGAAGGAGCAAACACAGCGTCCTACACACCCCACATCTGCCTCACGTTCGTATTACAGGCGACGTCCCTTGAACCTCACCGGCGCGCGCTCCTCACAGCCTCGATGCGCGCGCGACGCAAGCGCAACTCGCGACAGAAGGCTGATCTATCCCCTCAGCTGAGAAAGTGCACGGTGACGTGGCGCTTTCTGGCCCCCAGATTATGCAGCCATGCTCCGCCTCCATGCAGAGCCGCAGGCGCCTGAAAAGTCGTTCCATCCGCCAGCGGTTCGCTCCATCCCTCCCGTTTCCGAACCATTGCATTCCCAGTGAAGACTTTTGAGGGCGAAAAGGGGTTCTCATATTGTTCCCAAATCCGCAGATGCGTGTTTCTCCCAGCGTTTTGCACGACAAATGACCCCAATGCGTGATCAATTCCGGCGTCTCAAAGGATATTCGCATTCACAGAATGGCAAAGTTTCAGTGCAGATGAGTGAGCGTAACGCCACACCCAGTCCAAATCAGGGCTTGACCAATCCAGACGATGGACTTGTCGGAGGATGGCTGTGTGCTGATGGTAGGGTATCACTGATCTCGCTCTTTTGCGCTGCTGATCGAATCGCAGGTCCTTATCGACAATACATCGAGGCACTCAGCAAAACTAATCCTGGTTTGACGACTGCGGATCCAAACAATAAAAAAATACCCATAGGATATAACACAGCTAAGGTGATTCTTCTGGAAGCTCCTGCAGGCGGTCATCCTAAATTCTCATCGCGCGAGTTTGCCAATTGCACTGAGCTTCAAGAGCACTTCAAAGATGCAAATCAGAAGCGTGGTCTGGGACGCCGACGGATATACATCATGGAAGGCCTAGCTCGCGACTACGTTGCGACAATAGGAGGACGCTTCTTCATGGACCCTACATTTTGGATGCGGCAAGAGAGGACGTGCGTCTGGAGTACTGACTTCACACCTGTCAGTGATGCTCTGCCTCAGCCCAGCCTGCTCAATCCTGAGCAAAGCTTCCACGTGCAGTACTGCGAGTTGAGGGAGTTCAATAAGCCGTTGGAGTCTCGACCTTTCTTCTGTAAAAAGACAGGGAGACATGTAGGCATGACCCCTCCACGTCAAGGTGCGAAAACTACCACAGCCATCATGCGGCGTAAGGTCAGTTGGTGGGCTGCTGATAGCCCTGAGGGTGACAAGGGTTGGGATGGTATGCACTCCGTTCACCGAAGTATCGTTCACTTACTGACTTTGTCGCAGTGGTAATCCTCTGTGATCCCCAATTGAAAGAGCTCACTCCTTCCCCCAAGCTATATGTTCCCAAACCCGAAAACCAGACCAAGAATCAGAAACGAGGAGCCCAAGAAGCATTACAGCTACAGGATAGTCAGGAAATATTGGATGATGGCATGCTTCGCAACACACCCTTCCAAGGCGGCTACATCGACTTCGTTCCGCCGGCACGTGTCATCAATGGTCAGATACCGCCAATGTCGGATCATCCCCACGAGTCGATGCTTCGCGATCTTGTGTATTATTACCTGACGGACGCGGGCAGACTTGAAGGCGAAGAAGTATGGGACAAACCAAGCACTTCTGCTTTCTTCGTTAAGAAGATAGTAGCTGCACATAGCTTGCAGCTGGCCGACTATATCAAGTCGGTGCTGCCGTCACTTGAACTCAAGCTCACGACGGGCTGGGTGGAAGAGAAGGAGCAATGGAAAGGTTTGCAGACCATCTCACGTCGCTGCGGAAATTACCGCGATGACCTGGAAGATACACTGCTGAGCCTCGGCTATTCTCTCACGACTCCCAGTAAATTTGCAAAGCCCAACTGGGAAGATTGTGAGGTTGACTACCAATACGCCTACTTCCGGATGAAGATTCTAAAGGAGCGGGCTGACAACCTCATGACATCTATGACCGGTCTTGCCAGTATCGCTGGCAACCATCAAAACCTTGAAGAAGCCAAGCGTGTGAAGCGACTGAATCTGCTGGCTTTGCTGTTCATTCCCCTGGCCTACACGAGCAGTCTCTTCAGCATGCAAGATGAATACATGCCCAACAAATCGCAATTCTGGGTGTACTGGGTGTGCGCGATAGGAGTGGTTATCTTCACGTCTGTGGTCACATGGGTGCTTGATCGCGCACTCAATGATGCCGCGGAGTGGTCGCTAGCCAACTTCAAGAAGTGGCCCGCTTGGGGTCAGAAGGAACCTCAAGAAGTTTTGATCAGAACGAAGACGGGGCTCTGGGGACCGACCAGGAGGATGACAAGGTGAGAGGAGACTTCTTGTGAGGTGTTGCAACCTCAGGTCGATTGTTGGGTGATGAAATTTCTACGACTGCATTGCATCAGCGTCTGTAGCATCAGCGACGCATGAAGCTCTCTTAAGCATTGGGATCTGGTGCATCTCGGAAATGTGATTCGAGGTTAATCTACCATACTGCATGAGTCTACCATGGTATTCCAAATGGTCTAGGCTATGGTTTACTGCTGTCTCCGCTTCGGACCACCACAAACGACATGCCTTGCGGAAAGTGTGTTGAGGTCATTGCAAAGGTTGTCGAACGTTCGATCTCCGGTGCTCGTTCTAATCGATCGACGCCATTCCCAAACGGGAAGCGGTGGTCGGCGGCGCGGGGACCACCGAAAACGACTCCACAAAATAATCGCCGCCTCTCGCACTGCGCGCTCTCCCAACGCTGAGCATGTTATGCTACGCACTCTTTTCCGCACGATAACACGAGCCATGGCCGCCCCCGAGCCTCCCAAGGTCCCGATCCCCAAGAATGGCGTCGACTACCGCGGCTGCGTCGTGCTCGCGCCCATGGTGCGCTCCGGCGAGCTGCCCTCGCGGCTGCTTGCGCTGAAGTACGGCGCAGACCTGGTGTGGGGTAAGCAGCACATGCAACAACACCGGTGCTTGCATGCGACGAGACGCTGACGCACTGCAGGCCCCGAGACCATCGACCGCGCCATCATCGGCACCACGCGCCGCCTCAACCCGCACACCAACACGCTCGAGTGGTCGCGCCTCCCGACGTCGAAGCTCAAGAACCCGCACCTCGACCCCGAGAACCGCGAGTCGGTGCTGTACCGCATCCACCCGGAGCTCGAGAAGGGCAAGCTGATCTACCAGATGGGCACCGCGAACCCCGCGCTCGCCGTGCAGGCCGCCAAGATGGTCGCCGCCGACGTCGCCGGCATCGACGTCAACTCTGGGTGTCCGAAGCCCTTCAGCACGGCGGGCGGCATGGGCGCGGCGCTGCTCAAGACGCCGGACCTGCTCTGCGACATCCTCACGGCGCTCGTCGAAGAGGTCGGCAAGCCCTACGAGATCGGCATCAGCGTCAAGATCCGCATCCTCGACGACCCGGAGGACACGCGCACGCTGGTTTCGCGCCTGGTCAAGACGGGCATAACGGGCCTCACGGTGCACTGCCGCACCACGCCCATGCGCCCCCGCGAGCGCGCCATCCGCGGCCAGCTCAGCATGATCGGCGACATCTGCCGCGCCGCAGGCGTCGCGTGCGTCATGAACGGCGACGTGACCTCGCGCACCGAGGCCCTCGCGCTCATGCGCGAGTTCAACGTCGACGGCGCCATGATCGCCACCGAGGCCGAGAAGAACCCGTCGTGTTTCCGCCCCGACGCCCTCGGCGGCCCGCACGAGTGGAAGACGCACTGGAAGACGGTCGTCGCCGAGTACATGAAGCTCGCGCTGCACGTCGAGAACCGCTGGGGCAACACAAAGTACCTGCTCGGCCAGATGATTCCGGGCCGCGAGGACGCGTACAAGAAGATGAACGCGAGCAAGTGCTACGCCGACGTGATTACCGCGCTGGGGCTGGAGAACGAGGACGGCCTGCTCGACAAGGCGCGCGTCGTGGACCAGCATCTCGGCATCCCCAAGGCGCAGCTGACGCCCGCCCAGAAGCGCCAGCGCGTCAAAGAGAGCCTGGAGCAGGGCGACAAGGAGAAGGAGGAGGCCGACACCGCCAACGATGAGCCGCACGCGAAGAGGATCAAGGTGCCCGACTCGGCCGTCGTGGATGGCGGCATGGCGTCGACGGCCGAGGTCGCGACTGCGCTGGCCGCGTAGTCGGAGTCCTCTGCAGCTTAGGATCGATCGAATGACGAGAGCGGAGTGGTGGCTATCTTTTTGCATTGCGCGGTGGGTATAAGGCGTCATTCAGGCATTTACAGGAAAGGCAACACACGTCGCGTGGCAGCGCGGCGGAAGAAGAAGAAGAATAAGAAAGAAACGAAATCCATCAATCTAACTTTTCACCCATCACCCATCTCCCTCGACATCTCCCTCGACATCTCGTCCCCCTCCCTCGTTTCTGGCCCCGGCGTCCCCTGCCAGCTCCTGAATCACCACCTCACTGCATCGGCGCGCCGGGATTGAACCCCCCGTGCCCGAGGTTCGTGAACAGCACCACGACCATGCCGATGAAGGCGACGAGCTCGAACAGCGTGAGCGCGAGGGTGGATGCGCTCGGCATGGTGGGATGGGGATGGTGGTGCAGTGGCGTTGATGTGGAGTTCGTTTGCGTGGTTGGAAGAGGTTGATACGCTTTTCACGCAGAGCGGAGCGGTGTGTGGTGGTTTGTGTTGTGTGTGTTGGTAGTTGTGTGTGCTGTGGGTGGTGTGAGGATGCGGGTGCGCGTGTGAATGTAAAGACGAAGCGAAGCGCGGCTTCAGCTTCGGTTCCAGCGAGGTCGAGCGTCGAGAATGTAGCGCGAGTGTATGTATGTGATCTGAAGAAAGGAAAGTCCGCTGATAAGAACGAATCTGATGTATGCGGTAGAATTTATCGAGCTGACGTGCCGCATGCACGCGAGATAGTGGCTGCAGGTCCTCGTGTGAGCAATCTCGGTTCGCGGTATCTTGTGGAATTTCCTCGCGAAGACTCTGGTCGACGACGCCCTGCTCAAATTGGGTATGCACTGCAGTTGGAAATTCGATATGGATGTCTGCGTGGCTCCTGGTCTGGCAGTGACTGCTCGTGGTGGTGATAGTGGGCGCCTGCGCTGTCGGGCCGTTTGGTATGGGTATGGCTTTCTTGAATGTCACCAACGCTCTGGACTTGAAAGATAAAAACACGAAACAGGCAGCCGGCGGCCAAATGCAGACCGGACAGAAAGAAAATCCATCAATATATCTTTATTGCTGGTGGGGTTGTTCTGTTTCCCATGTTTCACGTCAAATTGCTGCGCGCTGTTGGCTGACGTGCGCCCTGTCCCTTCGTTCGACCAGGGGCCCCTTGGTAATCGAGCTACAACTGCGTGCCGCAGCCACCAACACCCATTCGACGGTTGATATCGTGGCGCTGCAGACCAGCATCTTGGGATTTTTGCTCTGCTCACATATCACTGGTGTCCAGCAGCTGCGAAGAGGCCTTGTCTCACGCTCCGCGGGATAGCCGGCTGTCAGTACTATTGTCAACCTGCGACTGCCATCGAATGATTAGATTCGTGGCGTTTTGCATTGGGTATCGCATTCCTCCAACGAGCGTGCGTCAGCCCCGACCAGCGGACTTTGGGATTAGTGCATCGCGTCGTATCGATAGCTGCCAGATTCGACGTTTGCTTCTCCAATCGAGGAGGCTACGGTAAGCGAACGGATATGCGGCACAGTCGGATGTCAACACCAAACGCCGATGTCTGGCGACGAGGTGATGATTTTGGACGCGACGAAATGGGGCTAAGAGAAGGGTGCTTGGCTGGAGGTCGTATGTTTGTACTAGATGATTTGGCTCGGCAGAAGACAGCCGCGTTCAGAGCGCGAGATCGCGAGAATGCTGGAAGGTACATCGCCCAGTGACTTGACACCGCGCCAGCCGTTTCTTTCGACAGCGCCAGGCTCGGCGCGCTTGTGCACGCGCTCGTGCCCAGTGTTTCAAACGGTGCGCCGTCGTGGTGAGTGCTGAGCGGGAGTGCTGGCAGCGAGCTTGACAGCGACGACGACGCTGGCGCTGTTATTCCCGACGGCGACGATGTTGAGGCATTTTCGCTCTGGAATGCTGCAGTGATGTGCGCGCTGGATAAGGTTGGTGCCGCAGAGGGAGATGGCGCGTCGTTGGCCTGGATTTCGTCAGTGCCCACGTTGTCATCGCTCACTGACAGATCGCTCCAGACGTCTTGCATGCCCGGAGGCTTTGACCAATCTTGGTAATGGCGATCGAGGACAGATTGCTGCACCCGTGCCATGCGATGCTGGAGCACAATCACCGTCCGCAAAGCGTTGCGCCACACAGACACTGCGTCTTTTCTCCGCCCTGCTGCTCTCGATCGCCAGGAGTAGACTTGTTGCATATCTTCTCGTCGTCTACGACAGCAAAAGCCGGTTGGTTGGAGCATCGCAGTCTCTTCCGAACTTGATCCCGAAGTGTCTGAACGGTGCGTCTCTCTGCGTGTTGCAGCACGATCGCTGCGTCAAGTCATCGATTACCTGTCGAGTCAGTGGAGGAAGCAGCCGAGGTATCTGTGCGGCGAGAAGGTAGTGTCAAGGGGCTTCGGTGTCGCTGGCGATAGTGCGAGAGGGAGGAAGTGCCTGATGAGGGGGACAAGGCATTCGCCGGTAATGATAGGAGCGATTGCTGGTTTCGAACGGTAGGTTTGGGATCGTCGAGAAGCTCGAAGGAAACGGTGGATATATCGTGTTCCTGTGTAGGTGCTGTAGAGGGTCGCGGTACGCTACCTCCCTTGTTTAAGAATTCTGGTGTATTGTCAGCAAAGTATACTCGGTCGCAGTTTCTCTATGCCTGGTCCAAAAAGCGGAGCTATGGGCGAATATAGACAGCTATGAATGACCATGGACTATCATCAGGTGAGTGCACACATGTGCGGCTCTCAGGTCGTGCCGTGACATATAGTGTAGTTGGGCTTTCATGACATGGACACCGGATTCCTGTTTTACTCTATTTGGCGGATACTCACGTCGCGCCTCCCGGGCTGCTCTGTTCTTGAGAGATGGATTCTCAAAGTGTGATCTTCAGCTAAAGAAGAACCAGCGCTCGTCGCTGGACGCGATGCCCCAATCCTCCTTGTTTCGCAACACCCTTTCCATCAATTTGATATATACTTTTCTTATCCTTGAGCACGGGCTCTCCGTCATCTCACCCCTGTCATTATTCCTTAAGTTGTCGTTTTGATTTCACTAACCCAAGATCCCCGGTCTTGCATGCACCAAGCACGGCTCCATGGTCCATGAGGAATCTCCGAAGGCCATGCCGTTCAACCCGTACTTCGTCAGTTGCTAGTTGTGCCACCATCAATCTTGACATTGAGTGCTGCAGGGAGCCAGATGCAAGTTGCTTGTTGTAGTCGCTGTGCCACAAAGTCTTATTGCACCCAAGTCGGATCCGGAGGGTTTCCACATCCATCGACTGGATCAACGTCAACAGAGGTAGAACGACATCCTGATAGGAGCCCAATTCTGGCCTGAAGCACTCCTCGATTATGTCAATGGTCAGTGTTGTTTCGCTTCCTCTGTACAGCAGCACTATATCGTCAAGGTGTTTTGGGAAGAGTCGACTTGTCAGGAGAGTGAGACTTTTGAGTCCCTTCAGCCTGGAGCGGACAGGCAAAGGTCGTGGTTGAGGGGAACTCAGTTGAGTTAGGTCGTGAGGGCTCGGAGGAAAGCAATCAAGCGTCAGATGTTGCAGCTTCGGGAACCCGTCATTGTTGAGTGCAAATTATGGCTTCAGAACCACATTTTGTCGGGCCCGGAGTACTTGTGTCTGAGCGTAAGGTCCTCGACTTGTTGGCATACCCGGTGAACGACTGCGGTCTCTGTAGACGAAGTGATCGTGTCCCAGTCAAGATTGGTTGCTATTTCCAGTTTGCGCGGCGCTACACCGCTGTCGTCCAAGGCGTGAAAGAAGATTTTCAGGCCCAAGCCAGGAACAAGCGTGTCGAAATCGGACTCAAATCTGAGCTTTTTGAGGTATCGTTGGACAGACTTGTATCTTGCCGACAAAATGGTCTCATCGTACGAGAAAGTCAGATGATCAATATTGGGAAAGCGTTTGAGAGACTCGACAACAAGATAGAGGAGCTGACGAGTAGCCGTGGTATCGAGCTCACTGCACAGATGCCATTCGTAGATTTCATCACACCCCAAGCGACCTATATCGCCTCCTTCGTCCCAAACGTGTGATCCAGGCCACAGCGATCGCTCAGCGAGGCGAATCTGTCTTAGCTCCCTACATCCAATGTCGCCTAAATGGTTCTGGACCATACTGGAGAAATACTCGTCTCTCATCTGAGACGGCGCACTGTAGAATCCGATCGTGAGTCTGGTGACCCATAAAGCCAGGGGCCCGCACGCTGACACTTGAAGTAGAATCTCCAGACTCCCCGGAGAATGCAAATCGAACAACGTCTCTCCGAGCACTCTGCCGAATGCCTTCCATGATGCTTTGTGGAAGTTGTGAGATACGAGTCGTGGAGCTAGCATGCCAACCAGGATGCTTTTGCCTGATTGTAGTTCTTGTTCCCAGCGCAGACTGCGATTGCCGGTCTTGAAGTCGATAGCCACTGGAGGAGGCACTTCATCGACGGCCTCCAGCAGTATGATTTCCAAGATCTCCGTCGGTAGTTTCAGTATTGGACTCATAGTGGTCGTGGCCATCGTCGCTGGTTTAAGTTGCTTTTCATTGATTAGAAGGTGGATGTGAAAGGAAATTTGTGACGCTGCGAAAATTTAAAGGCTTTTTTTGGCCCAGATTGTTGTCAAACCATGGTTGTGGTGAACAGGGTCTGCGCCCGTCTTAGATTAGGTCGGACAAGTGAGTCAGATGTAATCGGCTCGAATATTTGTTGGATTTGTGACTATGACATAGATTTTCACCCGTGAAGGCCGCTTGCTTCATTGCGCCAGAAAGATCAGACCCTGGCTGGATCTCCCTGATCGAACAAACACGCCGCACCATCGAAAATGGAGGAGCATCCAACGCGAACTGTAACGAATTACTCCGGGCGCGCCAACACTCAGCAACTTCACCGACATTGACACGTGCAACAATAAGGATAACATCTGAAGGGACGGACTTGAATTGTTGTCACTAACATATAGGGTATAGTAACGTTCAGAAACTAGTCGCCTGTCTAACTTCCACACAATTTTCAAGAGCATGCATGAGTTCCCATGACGCGACATCTGTCGGTTCCACGAATCCACGACAACCATGAATTGGCAGACAGTCCAGACTGATCTTGCATCCACTACTCAAATGACCCCCATCATCGCCTTCAAGCCTTTCGATAGGTCTATCCTCCTCAGTGAGCTCGGCAGCCTGAAGCACCTCGCAATGGTGTAGGTGCATGCTGGACAGCTTGAGGCTCTTCAGCTGACTGCCGTATGTTTTGAGGAATTGTGGTATATAATTCTCAAAATTGAGAACTTCGAGCCGTTGCAATGCGGGAACATCTGAGGGCTCAGGTAGTGGCGTATTGTAGTTGAGGCGGTAGATGTTTCACGGTATTGCGGGGACTTCGGCAACGTTCAGTGCCTCCAAGGCCGGAAACATCGATCTAGATATCACCTGTATCTTTCCCTGACATTGTTCTCGGAAGGCATCTCTTGAAAGCAGAGGCGAGTAGGCGTGTCTCAGGCGGAGTGTCTTCACTTTTTGGCAGACTCTTGCTAGAGTAGATGGTGCCGTGAAGGTCAGAAACGCGAATTGCGAGTCCATTTCGACCGACAAGTCGAGTATGCTCGGGACGACATTTGCTTCCTCGAGTGCTGCCATCAACAGCGTGAGACCGTGATGAGCTCCAGAACCCCCATTGTAGTATGTGCCGATTGTTTCCCAAGTCTCCTCGGATAATCTCTTGGTGAATTGAAGTTGGCGCAGGATGTTTCTGTACCGCATCGGAGGGATGCTATAGTCCCAAGTATAGTTGACTTCTTCAATATTTCGAAGAGGTCGTAAGCAGTCGGCAAAGCTCATTGAGAAGCTGGAAGCAGCAGATTGATCGTAAGGAACGAAGCTACCCGGCAAACTTCCGTAACTTCCCATCATGAACCTCTTTACGCATTCTGGCCTCCAGAGGAACATATTACTATACCAGTCTTTCTCAGCTTGCCATACATGCTCAAGCTCGTCACAGTTCTTGCTGATTAGATCAGCGTGCTCCCTCATAGGCAGGCGGTAAAAGTGGAACGGATACATGTCCCATACAACGGAACATCCGATCGTCAACTTTCTCACCCAGGGCGCGAGCGCCCCACACTCGGACAATGCCTTTAGATTCATGAAACTCTCAAGGGATCGAATGTCGAAAAGTGTATGACCAATAACGTGACCGAATGATTTCCAGGACAGATCACGGAAGGTACGACAGACCAGCCTAAATTGCATGGCTTGCACTGCACGACTGTTGCCATCTTCGATTTCCTGATGACAACGATATTTTGACTCTCCGTTGACGAAAGCGACTGGTGGTGAGATTTCAGTGGCAGCATCCATCAGAATGGCCTCGATGAGCTCGGCCGGAAGCTTGGTGAGGATGTTCATGTTTGCAATGGTGGAAAGACAACGAGAATGGCGTCTGTGATGTTGTTCAAGTGATACTATTCAAGTGTGCGAGAAGTAAAATAGCCGTGTACACCTTGATTATGTACTTGCGTGTGAAATTCAATGGAAGATACCATGGATGTGCAGAGACCCTGGCCAGGGTTGAACCAAAGACTTATTGCAATGTGAAGCCCAGCGATCCAACTGTATTGTTAGGCGGAAGGGTCCTTCCAAGCTGGAATTTAGCTTCCCAAATTGCACCCCTGGAGCAATGCTTTTCTCGTGCTCTTAGCGAACGGCACAAGAAGCTTCAAGTTACCCCTGGCTTCCGATCTTTGGTACCTCCGCAAATGCTCGACCTCAGCTGTGCAATCGATACTCTATTAGTTCAGAGAAGAATGCTGCTTCCTCCTCGCCAGCCTTCGTGGTCGGCTATTCACCCGAGAGTTGCCAACGTCTGAAAAGTGTCAACTTGTTGGTGCTGATATGCGTGCCTTTGCACAATCAAGTAAAGTAGCATCTCAGGCTTCGTTGTCATTGCCAGACGTGCTATCTAGGGATCATCGCCCGCGCGCAAGCACGCGTCTGCCATCACGTGAGCTCGAGGCTGCCTTTTAGGGGTACAACCTGATGACTGCTCGGTTTTTGAGTTGATATGAGGCAGCTCTGCAGCGGGCCAAACACGGCGAAACGTGCAGCTCCCGTATTGACGATCAGCTGATGATGACAACCTTACAGGGAAACACTGAATCGGATTGTAAAAAGTTGTTGACCTTGTAATCGTTTGGCTATTGACAGTCTCAAAACTCTCGTCGCGCAGTCCACTTCCCGCTCTTCGAGTAGTGTATTCTGCCAGAAATCATTATTCACAGATAGATATCCAGATGCTCGACACTCGATTTCCCTAGCACGTCGCCAAGTCCCACATCAGATTTGTCTTTATCCTCGAAGTATGCAGTAGGCACCGTTTCTGTCGAGGATTGGATGTCTCGATCAAACTGACCGAGACACCCTGGTCAGTATAGTCGTTTCGGAGGTAAATCGAGTAGAGCGTATTGCTCCAGCTTCGATCCACGGGGTTACCTGCAAGCGACGCTATTCAAGGCTAATCTCGGTGCGCGAAAGGGCCAAGATCGATTGCCAAAGATTGTAGCATCGGGAAGGATGTCCCTGTGATCTTCATGGAGGGAATGACTTGATCCTGATGTACTCGGTTCGATATAATCGTGTCGGGAATTCGGTGGTCTACACGGCTGCAGACATTGCTACTCATGATGCGATTGGCTGGCTCCAAGCTCAAATGCATTTGAGCTTTCAAGACGTACATCAAGATGATGATGTACTCGTGGACGAATGTCAGCTAGGTCGAGCGTCAGAAACGGTAGGACCAGACCAGCGATAGAAAAGAATGGTGGAACGATAGCTCCTGTACACTTCCACTTGACTAGCGTGACCGTGGTGTCGCGAGACCCGGTTTTAGGTCGCCAGTAAAAGAATCCTGCCAGACAAGAGACCTCCTCAATACCGGGCAGCTTTTTTCAGCACCGGACGTTACCATTTGGGAGACTCCTTTCCCCGTCCGTCAAACACTGTGAATTCGTTGGCGAACACTCGGCCACAAAATAGTCGATATTGACGTCGCATAATCCAGACAACGCCTGCTTCTTCTGGATTCGGTTGCATTCGTTACGAAGCTCTTAATCATAGGGTGATTTGATGATATGTTTGCCAATAGAGGTGGACCATTGTAGCTCTTCATTGCTCCCAGATGTGGCTTTCGTGATTCATGGCACAAGCTGTTCGCTACTGAATGCAACTTACATGTTTTCGACGCTCTCTCAGGACACAAGGTCAAAAAGTGTCTCCGATGACTCTAGCAAAGGTCTTCTACGAGCCAAAATGGCAGATTCTCGATGGCCGTACTTGCGTCGTCTTCAAATTCTCCCAGCGAGCGCAAAGTGGTCCCTCCGTCCTTTCTCTGGATCGCGGGTAGTGTCAATGTGTTGACGACATTCGACAGAATGAGTCCGAGAACCTCTGACAGAAGGACATGCGATTGACGATTGATGAGAGCCGAAAATTGCCACGATCTGATCTAACCAGGCTACAGTGGAGTCGTAAATGGAATAATGTGGACTACTTTGAATCTTAGTCCTGTGGGGGGCGCATGCATCTTAGAGGAACTGTACACATAACATGTCACCGCCTGAAGACTCAGAGTCTGGCCACATATTGGGATTGTGGGCTGGCGATACATCCACATGAACATGTCACTGCCTGGCACCGGTTTCATTTGATGACTGCACAGAATGATGTCAAATGATAGTCGACCTCAATCGCGCTCAATTGTCTTGCGGCTACTAGATACGCGACATGAAGTCCGAGGCAGTGCACGATTGCACCCACAGACTCGCCGTCTGACGAGCCTTGCCCCATTGGGCGAAGTGTATATTGATCGCAAATATGGGACGGAGTGCGCCATCAAACACCTGCCTCATAGGTCTAGCAGGCGTCAGCGACTGGAGTGTCTGGAAAATCTGTCGTACGCCCTCTGCCTCTAGCGGCTTGATATCCTTCTTCAGGGTGCCTCGCTCTATATTGACGCATTGCGCCTGCGTGGCCGATATCGTTGTGGTGCGCGTGTTGTCGTCCTGCTCGTGTCGTCGTCCATTCCTGGCTCTCGACCGTTACGGCATTGCTATCTTTCCGACGTGAAACAGTCGGATATGAGCTCCAAGTCCAGACGCATGTGTGCCGTCAATGTCTGTCAATGCGTCATTTAAGAGCCGATGGACGCATTGTTAGCTGCAATGATTCTACTCGCACGTCGACAGCATCTTTCTCAGCACGCCCATCAATGTTCCATTCTCCAGCGCAGCAGCAACCCTTTCCTTGTCTCCCAGCTGCTTGTTAACAGCCTCATCAGTGCTGTGCGTGCCCTTCTTGATGCGTACGTCAATGCGGAAGCGGGGAGGCAAGGCCTGCTCAAGCCGTACGCGTACTCCCAAGCCAATGACAGTGGCTAGTGAGCAATGGGTGATGGTCGGCGTGATCTCAACGACCACCGTGCTGATGGAGGATTGCGGAGAGACAGGGGGTAGAATGTGGATGTCTGGAAGATTCACTACAGCTAGTGAGCCTAGCGAGAGTGGGTGCTCCGGATCAGCAATGGTGGAGATGAGGTCTATCATGCCACGGTTAGCCTCTTGCTCTCTGATTGCTGGCATGTGACACTTACCATAAATCTCCTGCTCGTCGATAGTCTCAACAACGTCATCGTCAGAGTCACTGGCCGACAAGGGGTCGTCAAACGGGTCGCTCAGGTAGTTGTAACGCGGGATCAAGTCATCAAACAGTCCTGAGCCTCCGTCATCGCGCTTCCCAGCGTTCGATTCGTGGCGGCGAGAGGGCAGATCAGAGGGGTTCAAGATGGTGGGGTTGGCGTTATCCTTGTCGAGATCCATGGCGGCTGCGACGGCTTCTGTGCCAAGCAGTAAATATCTATGTGAAGGATGTAGGAATTAGTCTTGTTGCAAATAGTCGTTACAGAGTGTGGCTGCGTAGAAGGCGCTGTTGTTGTCACATTTTTGGGAAAGAGCCGCTGCCAAGACAGACCCCACCATCGTCATACCTGCAGCTGTACCGGCAAAAGCAGGCGAGATATGTCAGCTCGCCAAAACAATTGGCAGCCCCTCCACCACCACAACGGCCGGCGGCAGCGGCCGAGTAAGCAAGTTATCAATTCGAAGATCAATAATTTCCCGACAAATTGCCCGCCGATGCAGGGGGATATCCAAGGTTTGTGGGGTTCGACGTTGTTCACACCCTCAGCACGCCAAAGCTTGCCTAGCGCTTCCTTCGAGTATCACCAGGAACCTCCTGCAAGTCATTTATTGCTTTCGCTTCTCACACCGCACAATCCTGCCCCTCTAACGGTCCTACCTCGCGGCTTTTTCGTAATGGTCAATATCAGCCAAGGGCCAGTGTTAGTTCCAGATTGTCTGGTGGCCATCTCGAGCGTAGGATGCGCGAGCGGTTGGTATCGAACGATTTTTCGTTTCTTCTACAACATTAATCGGTAGGCCAGGCGCGTTATTCCTAGGCCGCATGGCTTGCTGGGGTCCTCGATCGGGCAAAGCATCACATCAGCGTAGCCAAGCACTTCCATGCAGCACACGCGTTAGGGTCGACAGTTGACAGCTTCTGCCGCTAGATGCATCGAAGCCTGCCCGTGTTTTCCGCGGCAGCAGGCGAGACCGCCTTGCAGTTGCAAGGCGCAGCGGCAAGACAACACTGTCGACTTGTTTTGCGATGATCTCTCCGACCAGGCTTCCCTGTGCACGTTCAGGAACGCGACCTCGCCGAAGAGACCCCTGCCCAAGCACCCGGGTCTTCAGTGCCAGCAATGTGGTTGGCCGCACACGTGCCAAATTGTGCAACGATCTCGTCATGTTTTGGTTGCGGGAGCAGCCGACCAAATTCGCATTCGCTCTGTCAGATATCACATTGGATCACATGCTCACTGAACACAACAATTCGAGGAAAGGAGTCGACGACGAGATGTCAGCGTGATCTATTGAGGGGGTCGTCGAGCCCATAGAACAACCTTATCGCTCCAGCCGGGCTGTCAAGGCACCTTCTGGAACACGCAGTCTGTCGCCAAACCTCACCCGTAAGCGGGACACACCGGTTGATCAGCCGCAGCGCTTTTGCAGATGACAGTGACGGAGACAGAGGCCCGGGAGGTTGGTAATGAATCGTCAACCTCAACGTTGCTCAGCAAAGATCGTTATTTGAAGGAGTCATGCAAGGAAATGGCCCCGTGTTCGGTTCATGCGATCCCGTATTAGTACGATGTCGCTACCAGTCTTGCATTCGCGGAGGCGCACAGCAAGCGTGCGTCGAGAAGGAGCTGTGACTTCGAGAAATGTCGTTTATGCGGGCCACCTTCGATGGTGAGGCGCCTGCCGTCTGAGCCCTGCATGCAAGGCCGCTTTTAATTCGCCGAGGTAACATCACAACCGCATCCCAATTCAGCCATGGTTCTGCCACAAGCGCGGACGGGATCATCTTCATGCCCAACCAGGCGGAAAGCTCTGTCGAACACGACGTCGAATCTGAGATCATGGAGCTGTGACCGACGGATGCAGTGAGAAGCCAAAGTACGCATCTGTGAGGCAACGTGGACGCCACCAGCATCTCCTGCATGGACCTGTGTCAGTTCCGCCTCAGGCTACGGACGTGGTGCAAGACAGACAGACATGCTAAACACCGTTTCTGCCCCTTTACAGATCTGCTTTGATGATAGGTGCATCTCGTTAAGGGCTGGGTAGGGCATAGATATTCGTCATCGAGGCTAGCACTAAGCGAAGTGTAATTTCGATGGACAGGCCCACCATGCCGTTCGCAGTGCTGTCAACCATGGATGCGTTTAGTTACATGCTATGTGCACAGGTCCACACTGAAAGCGAATGACATTATTATTGACACCTGAGGAACAATTTAACGTTGTTGGAGACGCAAGACCACGACTCGGAAGCTTGTAGTCGCCTATCAGACGCCAGGCCCTTGAACCCGCGTGTGTGAGACGTCGAACGGGCGGCAATGTGGCTCTGAATTTCTTACCGCACGATCCAACCAGCGCGCCCGCCACTACTATCTTGGTCCTCCAGACGTACGTACGTTGAGAGGGACAGCTGCTGAAATGATTTGCGCCTAAAAGTGCTGAGTGAGAGCCTTGTGTCTCTGTGTGACAGAAGAGGCCATCAGCTGTCAGACGTTCGCCCTCGGCGTCTATAATAGCAGCGACATCCAGCGCCTGCAAGCCGTAAGTCTTTTCCGGAGACCTCTGTTCTTTGATATCCACTTTACCAGAACAAGAGCGCCAGCACACCCCTGGAGCCCAGCGCCAGACACCCCCCACAGCACCCTAACGGCAGTTCCCAGGTGCTGCGGCACGCTCCTGCAAGTCGCATCCATCGTCCCCTCACGACAGGGCGTTCGTTTAACCCTCGCCCGCCCGGCCTGCATCTGCCCCTTCAAACACCTGTAGTCTGCACACAGGCGCCACTGCAGCGTGAACCACGCTGCGAACCCGCTGCCCTCGATCCTCGAAACCCCGGCATGCCAGACGTCGTCCCCACCTAGGTCCCTATGTGCCTTGATCTGCCGTATAACCTAACATTGCCCGGCTTTGCGGAGATTTCGCTCCCGCTGTAAGAGTGTACATTAGCAGCTTTGAGCGACCTCACCGCAGCTTTCAGCTGAGCTGTTGGAACCTCTTCGATTTTTCCTGCACCCATCAGCGAGCGGTCCAGATTTCGACAGGTCAGACGTGCCGTGCGAGTGGCCGGCTCCCGCCAATACCTCGTCCACTTAGCGGAGCGCCGCCAACCCCGCGATCGCACCCACCGACGCCAGCAGCACTGTTGTACAGCACGACGGCATGCCAGAGACGTCAGGACGGCCGTTGCTGCCCCAGACGGCACAGATGCAGAGCTTCACCTTCGCGCCGCCCACGCTGGCGCCGCGTGAGAACCAACGCAGTGAGTTGCGCGCGCGCCGCAACCTCCCGAAGAAGAGGGTTTGACTGACACTGCCGAACAGACTATGTCTTCGTGGACGAGCACAACAGACACAAACGTCTCAAAGGTGCGGAATACCGATGCAATACATTTTGCGCTACTGACCCAATGCAGTAATGAGAGCATGTGAAGGCTGTCGCAGGCGCAAGATCAAATGCGACGCTGCAACGACCAATGCCTGGCCATGTGCCGCGTGCATCCGTCTGAAGCTCAACTGTGTTCCTCCTACTGTCAGCTATGATAAAGACTTCAACGGTAATTCGCAGACATTTGAACTGGAACCTAGACCCGAGGAGTATGCGCCGCCAGGCGCGCCTTCCCATCACGACTATCAGCGTCATTCGTCAATGCCGCATATCATGCCTCATCAGATGCCACCAAATCTCCCAACGCCAGTCTCTGGAATGTATCAATCCTCACCATACCCCGATCCACAAGCTCAGGAGGCCATGCACTATCCCGCCATGTCCCAATCACAGCAGAATATGAGCTACCCACCTCAGCAAGCGTACTCTCAAGCGTCAGCCGCAGCGCCAGCGATGGTCATGACGCCCCCTGAGACCGAGCCTCACTGGAGGAGCGAATCTGTTTCAAGCCTCACGGATGCCTTGGGTGAACTGAAGATCGACCATACCGCCATTGCGCCCTACATCACCAATCAAAAGAAGGCGCTTGCAGAAACACCCGCACAAGAAGAGTACGAAGTACAGCTGCCAGCGTCAGTTAGCCTGGATCATATCGTCCGCATCCCACAAGAAATGATGCCTTCCGAGGAGCAGGCACTCCACTATTTCGATTATTTCTTCACGAACATCCATCCTTACGTCCCAGTCGTCAACAAATCCTACTTTTACCAGCAATGGCAGAGCGCGCGCGACTCCATCTCGCCGCTCATGCTCGAGGCTATCTTTGCGTGTTCCACAATGATGCTGGGTGATGTCGAAGAGGGCAACAAGTGGCTGGCCCTTGCCTCTAGTAAGCGTTGTACACGAAAATAAAGAATGCGCTTGCTGACTTGGACTAGAACACGAGGAGAGCTTCAAGGACGTATCTCGACTGAGCACCATGCAAGGAATGGTCCTCCTGCTGAAGGCCCGTGAAGGTTCACCTAAACGTGGGTACTTTTGGCGCTCTTGGATGGCAGTCGTCAGTCTTACCGCCATGGCCAAAGATTTGGAGCTCCATGAACACTACGATACGCATCAAATGGGCAAATCGTGTGGATCCAGCGCTCACGATTGCGTTGCCAAGACAAGAGTCTGGCAGATGTGCCTAGTCTACGAAGCCATGATCGGTGGACCGCAGGGTGAGAACATTGATACAAACGCACCAGACAGGTTCTGACAAAACCGCAGGACGATACGATTATAGCGTTGAGCTGGACACAGTGGACTTCGATATGCCAAGACCAACGCCTGGCCAGGACCCCTCAGAGTTCCAAATCTCCCGACAGTTCATTCAGTACATTCGAATCGCGAAAAATGTGTACCTCTCAGCTTTGATGTATGGCAAGCTGCGAAAGAAGACTGCGGATTGGGCCCTGGATCCATCTTTTGTTGCGCACAACGCGGACTTTTCCCTCTGGCAACGAGAGCTGCCTGATGATCTTCAGATCTCTTACCCACCGGACAACTCGGCCCCTTGGATCCCGTCGCATTACATCGCGAATTTACACAGCTATCAGGCACTCGCAATTGTGATGCATTTTAGACCACAGGTCAATGCGGTAGCAGAGTCTTACGACGGCATCTGGAAACAGCACATGATGACTTGCTACTCGGCCGCAAAAACTATGTGCAAGCTGCAAGAAGCAATTTTGAAAACATATGGCATGCCTGGTTTGCTGTGCATGCTGCGTGGCATGAGCTTCACCATTTACGCCGTCCTCACCTGCACAATGCTTCACCTTGTAAGTTTTGACACGATCATTCGTTTGCACGCGCTGATTCTCTAGGTGGCTATCACTTGTCCTGATCCAGACATCAACCGCGATGCTCGGGACTTTTTCGTGAGGCACATGCGTGTCCTCGAAGCTTGCGCTCCATCCTGGCCGATGCCTGAAATGCAAGCTCAGGTGAATAGCTTGCGCCAAGCTTTTTCGGCAGACGTCTCGAAGCCTTTCGAACTCAAGGCCACATTCCCCTTCGGAAGCCCTCAAGTGGCACCCCAGTCCAGTCCATTAAGCAATCAGGGATCCTACCGACCTCGCCACCCGAGTCATCCTTCGCCGTTGGAACAACCAGGTCAGATCAACTACCATGCCCACCCTATCACTCCACCAATATCGGCGTCCGACCTCGGTTCGAAGACTGACTCTCCTGTAGCTCAGTCTCTGGTCATGATGGCATCTGGTCAACGTGCACCTCAAACAAGTGCGGGCATGCAGATGCAGGAGAATGTGCAATGGAACCCGCAACGCATTTTTGAGTGAGCTTCTACATTGCGCAATATCTAATACAATCACTAATGTGTTGCAGTCAATGGAATGTAGCGTTTGGTACGCCTCCCCCCACCGCGTCCTCCTCGTCATCCCCGCCGCTAAGACCCCCACCTCCAGGCACGAATTACGACATGCGCCCACAAGAATCCAATTCGCCAAACTACCAGTTATCAAATGTTTCGCCACAGCAAAGCGCCATCCAGGGAGCACCAAGCCAACTACCTCCGTCTTCGAGTTACGCAGCTGCAAATCCATCCTACGTCACACCTACCATGTGGCAAGAGGTCGTTGCCAGCTCCTTCCAGCCCGGAGTAAAGAGAGGGTGGGATCAGGGTAGCTCTTCAATGGTCGACCAGTCGATGTACAAGCGTGCACGATGATACAAGAACAAGACGTAAAAGGCCACGGATTGAGGGAGCCCGTGTTGATACTCGCATACAAGGATAAGGCATCGCCATTGATACCAATGGCCTGACCGCCCGAATGCTTCCTCAACGCGGATGGAATGCATATGTAACTCGGAGAGATACCTGGTGGAAGTCAGTTCCAGTCTCAAGAGCCGCGTTGATGTACACAGCTGCACCGCGGGAGGCTGCTGCCAGAGACTGAATCCAAGTCGACAACAGTCAGTGCGATGGTCGAGCATCGGTGAACCTTTCCGGCCACGAGCCTGCACCTCGTATCTGCTGCACGTCAGCACGTTGTGTGGATACCTCAATACTGGATGTTGAGCCTTACGGAAACTACTGAGAATTAGCGCCACTGTACAGTATCGATAATTTGCCTTGCAATACAGACAGGGAACGACGAAGATGACAAACATACGGGACAAGGGTCATTACCATCTGGAATGGTCGCTACTGTACATTGTAATGCACGACTACTTTTGGCCGACACAATTGCGGCCTTATTCCTAATTGACCTTCCTCTTTTGTACATCGCGTCTCTCGATCTGATCTAAGACATAACGGCCGGGCCCGACTGCAATGATACCTGACGATCAAATTGAATAGCTTTATCTTTGAGCTATGCAGTGGTCTTTGCATCATGTCTTCCGTGGAGCAGGTGCCAATGCAACTTCCCTGCACAGTTGGATACCAACCTGACCACGAACGCAAGTGTGTATCAGCCTTTCCAACACGACGAAGCAGCAAACAAATCGAAGTATGGTCCGCCCGCGGCGCACCGCAACCCTCAAACCCCTACTAAAATCACAGCCAGCAGCGTGTCCACCGATCTCGCTGTACAATGTCTGCGTTAGCACTCGAAATCAATAATTATACACTCCACAAGCGAGCCGCTCTTCCTACTCAACAAGCACATACATATATTGCGACCTTACGCATGCTGGCAAGCCACTCACATCAGAATGACTTGATCAGCCTTCACTAACAGTGATGGTTCAATGGCGTGTCACCAAGAGTCCGGGTCGTGTACCGGTATTGCTCCAATAACATTTGCGCACGTGGGTACGTGGAGCACGCGCTTGATTCTTTGTGCCTTGCGCGATCCCTGTCACCTTCAACGGCTGGCAAGAAGAGACGACACTGAAGCACCCATGTCCTTAATTGACAGGCAACGTCTTCCAGAAATTCCACCAGGTACCTGCAGGTCAAGACTTTCCATGCACCCTGCTGTAACGGTCAAGGGACCACAACTTAGGAGCAGATTGCAGCCCGCCCGCCCACCATCTCCTTCAAATCCACTAATTCAATTTGCAGCCCGTGCGCGAAGCAATATCGAGCACCCTCAGACATGCAAAGTTCCCGAGGCACAACTGGTCTTTGTGATTGGCTCGTCAAAAGGATTTGCATGTGAAATAGCGCACGGTTGCACCACGATTCAAGGGTCGGCTTCGTCGCGGTAAGTCTAACGCACGGACATCTTCGCAGCCAGAGTCGAACGCTTGTCCCCCTTAGGTCTGACGTGGGCGCAGGAGTGCAGCGTGCCTCACTGCCTCAAGTCACTACACTGCAATACGCAGGAGTAGGCAATGAAACGGACGCGTGGCCTTCAAGAGATGCTTTCGATGCGGGTGGTGTCAGCCGGAGTGCTGCAGCCCCTTTCTCAGCATCGTCACCTTTGCGGCCCTTCTGAGCCATGTTCGGCTGGTCAGGCTGGTCGACTCCCAAGCCTCGATCATCGACTGTAGTTGTCGAACGCCCATCAAGAACACAATCAGGGTTCCGATTCCCTGCACAAGGGCAGCCGCACCCTGTCTCACATCATGCGGACGGGCACGCATGCACGGCAGGCACCCAGGGCCGCACAATCCTCCTAGACCTCCAGAACTTCCACAACTGGCCGAGTCATGCAGCCGCCGAGCAACACCCTCCCTTTTCCCCGATTTGCGTGCCTCGTTTGCCGGATTGGAGCATGTGAGCGTGAACCTGCTTCTTTGGACAAACATTCAATGAACGTACGATCCTTCTGGAATTTTATTATTGTATGAAAGGGACCGGGGAGAAGGCGAAACAATACAGTGAAGCGTTGCAGAAGGAATCGCTAGGAAGACGATCTTGCAACTGTGGTCATGGTCTGTTCTCCACGTTTCATTGCCACTGCGGGTGCGCTGTTGACCTTTGCCTTGATTGACATGAGGAAGTGCAGCCCTATGTAACAGTGTTTGGACTTCTCTGCGGCATCCCCACCATATGTACCGACATATTGGAACATATTACCTCGCCGGTATCATATGATGCCTGATCGAGCAGGTCGATGCGCGACTCAGCCATTAAGACTGACGCTCAAACGTTATGCTCGAGCACGTCTCGCGGAGATGATGGCAATGTACAAATCGACGATCAACTTCGACTTCATATCCGAGTGTTCCTATCTCGTATCGCAATCCAAAACTGAAAGATCACGTCCAGCCTACGACTCTAACTCATCACGCGAAATATCGGCGAACGCACGTTCAATATGTTGCGGGAACCTGGCCCCAGTTCTCCACTTGCCGAGACACAAGGACTTGATGTGCGGACCGATGTGGATTTGCCAGTCGCAGATGCCAATAGTCTGAAACGTATCTTCTTACACTGTTCGTACAGAATCGTATGATGTACTTGGTGTCCTCGAGATGATTCGCGCCAGACAGAGACAGTAAGTATGGGATCGGGCCGAGTGAGGTGGTGTCGGGAGGTTTCGTCCGAACATCGCTCCTCTCGACGAAGCTGTAGACTCATGATCGATACGGCGTTACCGCGTGACAGCGATTAGCTTACCATGAAGCAGGAGCAGAAGATGTCAGTCCTTCGCCGAGCAGTCACCTTGGGGCCTACAACAGTCAGTCTGCAAGACAAGCAGGGCAGATGCGCACAGGCTCTTGTAACACTATAACATGTTTCCCGGATGTCCATACAATTCCTTTGATGCGGTCGAACTGTTGTCTTGTCATTTCGTCACGAGCGTCCAACATCGCCTCATCGCCGGTCTGGCAGGTAGACAGTCCTGGACGGTGTAGAGCTCTGAGATATCCCTCAGAACCAGTGTAAAGACTTTCAAATTGCTCTCTTTGATGAGGTTGATGTCATGGTCAAGTCGCTCCTGCTCCCACCTTCACCTCATTGTCGCGTGGCTAAGCTTGGCGTGAACGTGTTGGCGCGCCGTTCGCCCTCCCCATAACTCGTCTCAACTGAATACCTTCGCCCGCATTTCCAACTACCATTTGGACACGGTCCGCGAACAATTCCGACCGGCCATGACGCCCGTCATCGAAAGCGTCCCTGCTGAGTTACTGGAGATCATCCTGCTATACATTGTCGCAGAAATCAAGACGCCTATCTGACACAGCAAAGACTGCAAGAAAATTTTCCGCTGGCGCGAACAGGGCGAGTAGACTCATCTTACGCCGACTCAATACCTACAACCCCGCCTGGTAAGCCGCAAGTTCCGCGACCTAGCTTGTCGGGCTTTAAAAGAGTCCTCGGCGAGACAGTCTTCGATCTTGGCTCTAGACGTAGCATCTATCATTTCCATGGTGTAGCTGAACAGCTCGGCTTGACGCCATGGGTTCAGAAGCCTACCCTTACCTGCAACATTCTAAACAGAGAGCATCACGACCTGAAGTTCCTCAGCCCTGAGACTCTCAATGGCCTAGACAGTCTGCCACGTTCTGTCAGAAGTCGACAACCTATTGACGGGTTCCGTACCGCCGTAAACAACAACCGGCTCAATTACCCGGATTTGCACTGCCAAAATCCTCAAGTTACTTAAAGTGCTAACGAACATAAAGGACATGGTCTATATGGGGGATCGAGATCTGCTATCACAGCGTCACAGGAACGTATGGCTGCTGGGTAGCGACATGTGTTCCAGAGCTGTAATTGACGACTCTGAAGCCCTCAGTGCACACTTTGGCCTCACAGTAACGTTCGAGACCCTGGCAACCGATCTTAGCCAACCCAGATCTCTGAGTGTTGCCGTCGAAGTGGTGAATCCGAACCGCGCTTGTCTACACGCAACAAGCGCGAGCATGTCATCCGTCTGTGAGAAGATCGAATCACTTACGTTGAGAGACACATACTTCCCGGCCATCACACATCGAGAGGTCTCCGCTCTCGATTCTACGATTGCTGTCACAACGACGATGCTTCCACTCCTGCGCTCACTGATCATTGACTACGAGGTGAGTGAGATCGAACGCGACATCTTTGTCCCCGTGCCGACTGACACACCTGAGGTGAGGCATTTGACCATCACCAACGGCGGTATACGTGAGATGATCATGACGTAGGGTCCAAAGCGCTACGGGCGTCATGTATCGTCTTTCTAGCTTTACAACCGCCACCATCGAAACTGGTACTGTGTCAGTCAAAGTAGCTCGCGTCTCAAGCTGAAGGTCGTCGGTACGGGCCAGAGCTCCAGATTGCTCCAAAGACGTACTTGAAAGCCATGAGCTTCGAGTCCTGCACGTCACAAGCTCTGGAGGGGAAAGCTCAATCACGTAGGCCGTCACTGGCGCCGAGTGGCCAAGCTAGAAACAAGCTAGAAACAGGGGTCTCCTCGACAGCCCAAAGTACACGTGACGCCAAGCTTGGTTGGATTATCTATCGGATATCTTTCAGTATGGCTCAGGCTTATCTTCTGGGCCACTTATTGAGATGCGTTGTGCTTTTCCGATTACATACCAAATAGCACTCTTGTTCAGTTCGAAACTCACTCGGGGCAAGTACGCGGAAGCAGGCATCTACATGTATTTCAATTCCATATGCTTTCGAGCCTTGATCCCACTCCTTTCTCGGATTCCCTTAATGGCCATGTTCGCTTGCTTGACCAAGCCTTCCTCCTTGATATTTGTAAGTTTCCCTTGACTGACCAGGATATTTCCATCGACCATGACACACTCCACATCTGTGCTTGAGCCGTGTACCAATGTGCTTACTGGGTCCATACCACCCTCCAACACTTGCTCAGGATCCCACGGCGCACTACTAACACCGTTCGGTGCTACAACAACGATATCCGCCTTCTTGCCCACCTCGAGGCTGCCTATCTGTTCCTCTAGCCCCAGAGCTCTCGCACCGTTGATGGTCGCCATCTCCAGCACCTGGTACGCAGTGATCAGTCCGGCCTGTCGACAAAGGCCTCCATGCAGGATAGATGCTAGATGCATATCGCGGAACATGTCGTACGTGTTGTTGCATGGTGCGCCATCTGTTCCTAGAGCAACATTCACCCCAGCAGCCAGCATATCTGGTATTGGTGCTATTCCAGAGCCGAGCTTAAGATTGCTCGTTGGGTTGTGCGATACTGTGCTCTTAGTATCGCGGAGGATGTCAAAGTCCCCTGCTGCTGGATCTGGATGCACACAATGTGCAAACACGCTCTTCGGTCCTGTGAGTTGAGTGGCCCGGCAGAATTGGAAGGGGCTGCAATCGTACGAGTCCCTGTAGATAGAAAGATCCTTCGGTGCTTCGGCACAGTGCATGGTCAGACCGATGTCGTGCGCTCTTGCCGCTTCACCTATTGCGGCATGTGCTGCCATAGGCGAGCCGCGTGGTGTTCCTGCCGAGAACCACATGTGAAGCCGGTCTCCGCAGGAGCCATGATGGTTTCGATGCGCTTGTAGGGCACTTTCGATTGACATGGACTCCACATCGCGATCTCTTGCATCTTTCATGTTGAGGTCCGGGTTGGTCTCGACAGATTTAATGAGCTTGCCCTTTAGAAAGTCAGTAACACGCATAAACCATAACAACGATCTTACCAGGCAGGCTCGTATCCCCGTCTCTTCAACAGCTCTGACAACGTTGTCGAGCCCACTTCGATGTGTCATCATGGCCTCGAGAAAGCATGTCGTTCCTGTTTTCAGCATCTCCGCAATAGTGAGCACTGAAGCTGTGTAACCATCTTCCTCGGCAAAATTGGCTTCCAACGGCCAAATGGCGTCGCAAAGCCAGTTGTGAAGTGGAAGATCTTCTGCTAAACCACGTAGCAGAGATTGCGCAAGATGGGCATGTGTGTTGACCAAGCCTGGTATGATGATTTTGTTTGTGCAGTCGATGATTTTAGTCGAGTCGTCAACGTCCAAGATCAGAATATTGGTCTTGTCGATTGCGGCAATTCGATTGCTCCGAAGAAGGAGTGCACCATCCAGTATGATCTCCCGGTCTTTGTTGACGGTGATGATAGTCGCATGGATAAGCAACCGTGAGCCGTCATTGTTGCGGGACGTCTCAATCATCGCGGCTTCTTTTGGGTGAACAAGATGTTGTTTGCTCTGAGGTCAGCTTTGATGATGCTTGCTGTAGATGACCGATGTCGAGGGCAGCGAATCAAGCTACCTACGTTTTGCTCTTGACTGATTGAAAGATTGGTCTTGACTGTGCGGATTCGCAGACCAGGCCTGTATGTAAGAGCAGCGTTCGATGAGCTTCGGGAGTTGCGGTGGGTCAGCCCTATGTCCAGAAGGAGCTACGGTAGTGGGCGCAGCATCCCTGCACGGCCGAGATCGCGGATGAACTTTCTAGTTGCCTATCTCTTCTTATCACGATCACTTCCACTCCTTGTAAAGTATTGGAGTGCGTGAATATGCAGGAGCGCACAAATGATCTTGGGTCATTATCGCATCGCGGTGTACCCCAGCGCCACTACATGCCCAGCTGGAGATAAGCGGGGGAAATGGATACGTGCATCGTAGGAATATTCCGTAGCGCTTGTCAGGGCGATCGATATATAGTCTCAATCTTCGACGATGAGGTTATCACCCCAAGTCTCGCTTTGTTTGCAACGGCAAAATGGATTCCAAGCTCCCGGAAGACACCAATTCGCGACCTATCAGCCAGGAGGAAGGCGTAGTGTCAACTCGGTGGAAGGACACATTTGCGGAGGTGAAGTATATGCTCACAACTAAAGATGGCTGGATTGGAGACTATGTAAGTTGTTGTTCGGTCACTCCTTAAGTATGGACACTGACAAGTCCAGGACTACCTGTATCTGGTGACACCCAATATCTGGCCATTGAACCGGAAGTACAAGGACTACAAGGCGCCATTTTATGGGCTCAATGACAGGGTGCCACTGCTGTTGACACTCCTCCTGGGCCTGCAACATGCGCTATGCATGATCGGTTCGATCGTGTCACCGCCTCTGGCGATAGCTTCTGGTGCGTTTCATTTTGAAACTGGAATGACCGAGTACTTGGTATCAACGGCCTTCATCACCACTGGTCTTGCCACTGCACTACAAGTGACGCGGTTTCACATTACCAAGACTCCTTTCTTCATTGGTACTGGGCTTTTGAGCGTGGTAGGCCCAACATTCGATATCCTGCCTATCGTCTTCAACTACGCAGCACTGCGTTACAACTCGGGCACTTGTCCAATCGGCGATGATGGCACAAAGGGTGCTTGCCCACAAGCCTGGGGCGCGGTACTCGGTACCATGCTTTGCTGTGTTTGGATTCAGATCGCCATGGCTTTCGTACCACCTAAAATCCTCAATAGGATCTTCCCGAAACTCATCACCGGATCCCTGCTGACCCTGATTGGCGTCTACCTGATTGGAAATGGTCTGCAAAATTGGGGTGGTTCCTCGAATTGCCATGGCGGAGAAGGCTTCTACGCACTATGCCCGGACATCTCCGCGCCAAAGCCGCTTGCATGGGGTCATCCAAAGTTGATCGGGCTGGGCTTCAGCGTCTTCGCAACGATCGTCTGCGTGGAGGCGGTCGGCGCGCCATTGATGCGATCTGCTGCTGTGATCGTTGGACTTGCTGTTGGATGCGCGATCTCAGGAGCGCTCGGCTATTGGTCGACGGACCAGCTCAACACCGCCCCCAACGGCACCTTCCTCTGGGTGCATACATTCGACCTGTCTGTCGACGGCACACTGGTGTTGCCACTGATCATCATGTTCGCCTGTCAAGCCGTATCGTGCATTCCAGATATTCTGGCAACCGCAGAACTATCTGATGTAGACATTGAGGGTGCCGAATTCAGCAGCAGGATCCAAGGTGGCATACTGTGTGATGGTCTCGGCAGTTTCTTCAGTGCGCTCGCCACTGGCCCTCCCATGGTCTCTCAGGCTGGTAACAACGGCGTCATCGTTCTTACTGGCTGTGCCTCTCGCCGCGCAGGTTGGGCGGCCAGCGGGTTCTTGATCCTGATGGGAGTGATCGCCAAGTTTGGTGCGGTGTTTGCTTCCATGCCACCTTCTGTCCTAGGAGGAATGCAAGTCTTTCTTTACTCGACCATCGCTGTGGCTGGTGTACGTGTACTGGCCTTGATCGCATGGACTCGTCGGGACAGATTTATCCTCACCGTTGCTCTGGGAATCGGTTTCATGGACATATGCCAGCCAGATTGGTTCTCCTCGATTTTGACTTACAATGGACCGAACAAAAGCCTTATTGGCCTCGAGCAGGGAATCAACCTCGCTGTTGAGACACCGTTCGTAATCTCAGCTATAGTTGGGGTATTCCTGAACAGCGTATTGCCAAGAGACACAGCCTCTGGCCCGGTTGGTGGATATGGGGACGAGGCCAGACATCCCGTGATTGGTGCACATGGGACTTGAAGCTCTGTGCAGAATCGTGTAATGGGTTTCAAACTGATTATGTTTTGGGGCGAAACCAAGTAAGGCTAGAATTGGAATGACAACAAATCGTCGAATAAGTCTTGAGGGCCGAGTGAGATGTCGATCGGGTATAGACAAAGATGCTCGTCCCAAACGTTGTTTGTTGGAGTTGCATTTGATGCTGCCAAGCGATGGGTTGTGGTCGATCCTGCCGGCTGTTGGATAGCTCCTTCAGAAGCAGTTGGCATGTTATGTGACGTACGGACTTGCTTCATGGGACGCACAAACTCGGAACTTAAATCCTGTCGCCGTCTCTTTCCCAGGCGACGGAATGAACCGCGTTGGACTTCCCTTTGCAGAGTCAACAATAGTTGTGCACCACGATTAGCTATCTTGCTAGCCTCGAAGCTCCTTAAGTAAGCGATGGTCCTCTCCATCAAGTTTGCGTGATTTTCGAGATCACTCTGGTCGGGTTCTCGATGGCCAATGTCAAGGCAAAGCACGATTCCGGCCGCAACTGAAAATGCTTGCTCTATCCATATTATTGGCCCATCTTGGTCGTTCGCTGACAGAGCCTCTTTCAGAATAGTCTTCGCAGCGGCCACGCACGTGCGACGTGTGAATAAGAATGCTGTATTATTGAAGGATAGACCGAGAAATTTGCGATGGATCATAATGATCTTATGTGACGCGCAAATGGCCAGCGAGCGTCGACCCCAACCAACCCACAGCGGCCAGTCAACGTCGATTGGGGCGCTTGTTGACAAAAATGGCGGCATGGACGCTGTTGCAAGTCTTCGCATTTTCTCGTCGAACTTCAAGACTTGCTCGTACTTCGTGAAGAGCGTGTTGCACTGCGAAGATGCGTCAAGCAACCGCGGCATTAGTGCCGCGATCTCGTAACGGTAGTTACAGTAGCTCGTTTGCGTTGGAACAGACTCCGGTCGGCGCTCGAGGTCGTCATCGTTGCAATTGGTAGGCTTTTTGCTCTTGATGAAAGTTGGATTTAGGGAGTATGATTCAGAAAATGGGATCTGGAACCAGTCTTGTGTGCAAAGCTGATTGAATACGCGCCGACCAGCTTCTATCCGCCGAATTTGGTCTGTAGAACCACATGCGTCTCCGTTAAGGCGGTGCAAGCCAAGGCTTTGCGCGATACGCCCGACCGAAGAAAGGAGAACGGACTGACTGTTCGATCTACCCAATATGTGGGCAGCTATTGTTAGAGTGGAGATAGCTTCGACTGAGTATATAGTGTGCCTTTCGATGTATTGACCAGCGTTGAGGCATGACACGCACGCTTCGTACCACTGCAGAGCCAGCTTCGAGCTTTCGGCGTCTTGGAAGCCCCATGACCGCCGGACTTTTGGAGGCGCACAGGCCAGACTCCCTGTCAAGATTGCGAAGAAGAGTGCCAGCCACTGGACGTCCAACTCAGGATGTCGGACATCTCCACCGTTGTGCTTCAGAAACTGGTCCAGATCATTGTTGAAGATCCACGCTGAATACGAACCGTGGTACCACAGAATGTAGGTGCTGTGATACTCGACCAGCTGACAGATGTGGGTCCGATCTGGAAGCAGAGTTTCGAGGAGATCAAATGTTACCTGCCTACTGCCTTCGAACACAGCATTGAACGCCGGAAGAGCATCTTCATGTATCAAGATCTCCCGGCTGGCCTGATTCGTTGCACTCCCGTATTCAGCATCTTTGTTGCGACCCCAGGCAAGAAACTCGAGGACTGTCGCGGCATCGTCGTCTTCAGGCACGACGGACCCCGGGTCCTCAATGGGGCTGTCCGAAAGTGCATGTGCGTGCGGTTCAGCAAGAGGCGGAGTCAATGCTCCATCGTGACGATCCTGGGGTTGAGGACACGATAAAGCAAGAAGTGATGGAGTTTGTCGGTTAGGCTGTGTGTGATCGGCTTTACTTGATAACTGGGTTTCCAACTGATTCACACGATGCAGCAAAGTCCGAACTAGATCATTGGATGGTGTCCCTGTTTCCTGGACATGTGTAAGGGATATGGTAGTTCCCTCATCTTCTTCACGCGTGCAACGATCTGCGTAGCCTCTGCTGTTAATCAGCAATTTTCGCCACGAAGGATTGTCCGGCTGACCTTTTGACACACGTACTGCACGGTATAGTCTTGTCGCATTTGATTTTGCGCCGATAGCATTCCGTGCAGGTCAGACGGAGCCGTTGACCTTTCGCAGTCGACGTGTCCTCCATTGCACCGTATATATAGCGCGTGAGGGCCAGAGGTCAGCGCCACATCTTGAGAAGTACGGCGTGATTCCACGTGTTGATTGCCGCCGCTACGGATGGTACAGACGCGTAGGTTGATTCAAAGACATGACAGTGGGCGGTCGTTGATGGCGAAGGCCAGAAAGTGGTGCGGCCGAGATAGCGGAGGATCGCGGAAAGCCTCGGCCGTCCCCCACTTGCTCATCTCACCCGAGCGGGCGGTCTCCACCGTCTTCCGCCGGGCGCAGCTGCAACCATCACAATCGCTGTCCAGTCTACCATGCATGTCAGCATGGACCGGATATTTGCCTGAGAGACACCAAAATGCTCGGCCGCCCACTTCGGACTTCATTTTGGCGCATCTAGCGGCCGTTCGAACACATCACAACTGCACTTAACAGAGCAGTGACAACATGCCCGAATATAAGAACATGTACGGATCTCCGGCAACACCATCGAACTCGCATCTGACACTTCCGCAGTGATACGACTTGCCAGTCTGCCCTCAAAGCTCTTGCAATGGCACCCACCAAATACGTTGACCGCTCTGTGCCCACCATCTCCCTGGCAGACTTCGACAACCGCGTCGATGCCATCACCAAGGAGCTAGTTGATGCAGCAGAGAATGTCGGCTTCTTCTGTATTGTCGACCATGGAATCTCGCGCGAGTCAGTCGACCAGATCTTCGATCAATCTGCTCGTTTCTTCAACCAAGAAGAGAGCATCAAAGCACAAGTCCCTTTTTCACCACAGTACAACGCTGGGTGGGAAAAGAACTCTCAGGTCCGACCGTCGACAGGTGTGGCCGATCGCAAAGAATCCTATCAGATGCAATTTGGGAAGGGTATGGACGGTACGTACCCATTCCCGTGACTACTTCGAGCAATGCTGATTGGCGCGTAGGTCGCTGGCTTGGAGACGAGACACTACCAGGCTTTCGAGAGGAGGCCTTGAACTTCATGAACCAAGCACAATCTGTCAGCGAGAAGCTCATGGTCTGTTTCGCACGCGGGCTTGGCTTCGAGGACAATTACTTCGTCAAGGCACATGATGTCACTCGTCCTGAGTCCCAAACAGTGTGCCGACTGCTACACTACTTTGAGACACCAGAGTTGCCAAACCCCGATGGCGAGATCTATCACCGAGCCGGAGCACACGCAGACTGGGATTTATTGACACTGCTATTTCAGAAAGCCGGCCAGTCTGGTTTAGAGATCTGCCCTGGTCGTGAGGTGTCCACATCGTTTGGCTACGGAGATGCCTGGACAAAGGTGGAACCAGACGCTGAGAAGAATGCAATTGGTAAGTGCGTTGGATTACATAACCACACTCCTCGCTGATGCTGTGACAGTCTGTAATGTAGGGGACCTGCTCATGTCGTGGTCAGACGACCGCTTCAAGTCTACATTCCACCGCGTGAAGGCTCCCTGTGAACCTGGCGACTACTATGGCGAGCGCTACAGCATCGCCTTCTTCAACCAGCCATGCCGGGATGCGCAGATTCAGGGCCCACTGAAGAAGTACCCTCTGGTCACCGGCGAAGAGTTTACTAGGAACGCGATGAGCCGCAACTTCAAGAGCCTGCAGGACAAGCTTCGCAAAGAAGAGGAAGCGAAAGCTAAGCTTGAGACGTCCAGTATGCCCGTCACGCCGCAGCTCAGCGCCGCGGCTTGAATATGAAATGGAAGTTCGTTGACAATTCATGGTATGCTCCTGTGAAGAGTGGAGTTCAAAGTGCGTGCTTAGCTTGTTGTGATGTAGCGCACAGGCTGTAGTTCCAGTAAGCGCTGTGATCGTGTCCGCCCGTGGTTGGACGAGAGCAAGCGCGAAGTTCACACAGATCACACCGCCTGTGCTCAGAACGTCATATTGTTGTCCACGCTGAAGATTGAATTGAACAAGCAGCCTCGCTCAGGCCTGCACTTGCGCTTGAAAGGGCCGTTCGAGACACTGAGCATGTCAAGATGCGAGCGTCGCGTTGACCGTCGACGCACTAACTGTGAGTACCTGAGCAAGAAATGATGAAACTCGGCGCAACGATCCTCTCCGGCTAGTCCGACCAGTAGCAGATTCTATTGTCTATTGGTTGAGCTTATTTTGACCGCAGACTTGAGCTTTCGACGATGGACTGATCAGTTGACAGCGCGGCACAGGGATTGATCCTCACTACCTTTCTTACAAGTACGCCCTACAACGACAAATATGAAAGAGTGTAAAGTACCATACAGAAAGTAGTACTTCACCGCAAATGGAGGTCACACAAGAGAAAGACCAAGCGTTGGTGGCGGACCTGTCCCGACGCCTGTCGCA
The DNA here is from genome assembly GCA_001599375.1 of Phoma herbarum. Lineage (NCBI taxonomy): Eukaryota > Fungi > Ascomycota > Dothideomycetes > Pleosporales > Didymellaceae > Phoma > Phoma herbarum. The sequence continues at coordinate 1,590,388 of BCGR01000006.1, read as the reverse complement.
AACACCAAACGACAAGGAACTCAGAAAACGTGTCACTTACGCTGACTTTTTTGGGCCTGCAAAACTATCTCGAGGAAGATGACGGCCCCATGTTGGTATGCGACCTTCTCTTATGAACAAGGACTGCGTCGCTTCGGTTGAATGCGCGATTGCAGCCGTCGACATCGCAATAACAGACTTCTTTCTGATGCACAGATTTTAGGTGTCTCCTCGCGTTGCGCTTGCAGTACCGTCCGGTCAGATGCTTGCCACATTCCGAACATGTGATGGCCAGCTGTTGGATGCTGACACTCATTAGAACGCTTCGAGGAACCGTGGAGGCTAGAACTTACCTCTGCTGATCACCGGATGAGCTTGTACCATCCTCTCTGGACCCTTCGACTGAAGGATCTTGCTCCGTAGCTGATCTGTCGGTGTAGTCTTGGTGCTGAGGCGCGGTTATAGTGCCGAAAGTGTCCGCGGAAGCAGTGGAAAGTACCGTACCTGCTACTTCTCGGTGTTCATTATCAAGAGAAAGACTGTAGGGCCCATTGATGAAGTCTAAACAGTAGTGCTGGAAGTCTGTCGGCCTGTCGCCGGTTGCGAAGACACCTGCTGCCGCCGCATGCTCACGAAGAGAAGGTGTCCAGTTTGGGGTGAGGAAGTCAACATAGGGAGTTTCAGAGAAAGCTAAATAACAATCGTCGAAGGGAGGATGTTCCAGTGCTTCAGCCATGTGTGGAGAAGGGAAAGGCGGCGGCGGTACACTGGTGCTTTCCGCAGCGAGACCATTGAGAGCGAGTAGTCGATCCTCGTCCTCCAACGTAAACACTCGCGCGTCGAAAGGTTGAATTGAGTCATGAAAGTGCTGATATGATGTAGGGACAGTATTTCCTACAGCAGACCGACGTTGCCGGTGCCTTCGATCCAGTACATTGTCAGTGGACAAGGGACTTGTGTTATGGATTTCCCCGCTATGAGCAGTAGCACGGCCTCTAGAGCTCCTCCTTCGCTTCCTCGGCCGTGAAGAAGAGGACCCTCGGGAACGATTGGGTAGATTCCAAGTTTGCGCGTCCCCTGACCTTACTCTGGGACTGGTGGCCTCGAGACGTGGTGCGTCCGCACAACCCAAGTCACGCATATTTCGAATGTCAGTCTGAATGTTGATGGCAGGCGTCGTCTGCGTCAGAGACACGCCACGCACGCGTGGTGAAGCTGCGGCGGCTTGGGTTCGCGCAACCTGTGTGCTCAACTGGTTAGCCAAAAATGGACAACAGGAATCTGTGGCACTGACCTGATGGGTAAAGTCCTCAGGCGTAATGTGATTGTGGCCAGACCTAGCAGAGACATTTGTTGTATCTGTTTCCAAGTTGAGATTGCTTGAGTTTGGGCGCTGCGATGGATACATATCGACGAAATCTATCGGGATCACGTTACTTCGCAGCGCCAAAAGGCCTCACAGAAGGCCGCGAGCAGACTTGTACCAATCTCAAGGAGTCCTTCGAGATCTCAAAGTTGCTAGCGAGCACAACTTGGCAAAATCTAAGAGATTCGGAGGACCGCACGATTTGCAAATCAGTGACCCAACGCAGGGGTCATGAGCGTGTTCGAAAGGCATTGGAGCCACCGATAAGCCATAAGTGAGCCCTTGCCAGCAAATTCTGAGAATTTTGCGCTCTAACAATGCCAGCGAAGTTATCGATAGCGTGCAGGGAGACGTGGCTGCTCAAGAGTAGTTCTTCTGTTCCTCACAGCACTGCAGCTATGTCAGAGCCCATCGAGGATCGCGTCAGCGTGCGTAACACTACCTCGGCGGCGCAAATCTGGACGGGTGGCGCCCAGTAGATTGACAGACCTTCATGCTTTAGCTTCCCATCGAATACTCGCCTCAGGAAATTAGATGCGCCGTTCGCTGCAACATCGTGGCAGTGCTGACAGTAACACCAGCATATGACAAAGCTGTGCAACAGTTGCCTGGCTTTTCTACAGATCGACTAGGAGCGTGCATAAGCGTATGCCAGCGAGAGCGCGTTTCCTCGACCACGTATCGAACACGTCGACAGCTGAAGTCCCTTTGAAAGACGATCCCGTACGGTTCGTGGGTGTGATGGCTACGATCGATAGCATCGGGAAGGGGTTTCGCGCTTAAGCCTTTCAGCCCCACCTTCCCGCACAGCTCTCTCAACGGCAACCGCATGAACCAGATAGTCATCTGGGAACCGCCCGAGCAAGAACGTTTCCGGGATCTCTCGTACGAATCAGGTCAAGTGCACCGTCGGGCGACGCAGCAGGCCTCTTCCCAGTTCTGCGTGCTCTCTGAAAGGAAACGCGCTGGAGGACCCGCGCCATCGAGCGCTGATTGGAGCCACGAACCCGCACAGCCAGACTGGAACTGGGGGACTCGAAAAGGCAAAAAGGCAAAAAAATGGAATTCGCACTGAAGACTGAGTCGAGCTGTTTTCCCCAGTTAAGGTCCGTAAAGCAGCGCCGACAGCGGAAGGTAAGGCAAGAAAAGGCGCGGCAGATCAGCTAAATGGTGGTGTGGCCACGAAAGTTGATATAGTAATAAGGGCCTGAGTGGTTGGGCATTGATCGAATTTTGGCACACGGCGTCAGAGGCCCACAAGCATGTGTTGGTGAGCACACTTGCAGCCATGTCCACGGGCGCTCTAGCCACCAGCGTCCTTACACGTTGCGCAGCAAGGCCGCGCGTGGCTTGGGATCGGGCTGGGACGAGCCGCAGCACTCTGACAGCCGCAGCCGCATGGACCTATGAACTTTATAGCCGCACACCCTCTTCTCTACCTTTTTATTGTGGCCCGCTCAGGAGACTTCGCTGGCAACATGAATACCACTTCAAACGTTTCGTTGGGCTGTAATATTGCTGCAGACATGAGCAAAGGGATTGACCCCGTTTACCTTCTTGCTTTTCCTGCATACAGCATCGATTGAACATTACGTCGACCTCTCATGGATTCAGGCATTCTGTCGCCTCACTTCCATGATGATTGACTGCATGAAGTCCTGCATCTTGGCACAATTGACTACGATGCTACCCAATCCCGCAGGTATCTGTGTGTCAAGACGACGATCCATGAACACATATATCCTGGGGATCTGAACCTCGATAGCCACAAATCCCGGGAATATCAATTCAAGACTCAAATTCGCACTTCCCGTATTCAAGACGAGTGATTACCTCGCAAGCTACAAAACAGCGTTCGACAGGCATCACCAATGGCACGGAGAGGCAGCCTCTGCTTCGTTCCATCCTTGTTTCTATTCAAATGAGCTTCGTTTTCGATTGAGTGGCTAGACATTAGAAGGGAGATATTCCGTTGCAAATTCGCCTGATGGTCGAAGAAGCACTGAGTCCGGTTCATTGCACTTGCAATCTGTCAGTATTGGCGCAGCGCAGAACAACAAGACCTACATGGCGTTCTGAAGTCACCCAAACGCGATCATGATCGATCTATCAAAGGAATCGGTTCTGCAAGCGTCGTGGCGAGATCAGACAGCCGCTCTGGAAAGACCGTGGTGCATGGAAGTGTGTTATGGAACGGGGTGACGGTCTTCTCTTTCTCTTCTCGCTATGCCGCGGCCTTGGAGTGAAACTCTATATCGCCATGTTCCAATCGCTTCGTTTGCAACTAGCTGCTGCTTCGAGACACTTCAGTCGTATTCGGTGACTTGTACATCCTCCTATCCTGAACGACCATCTCAGCTTCGGTCCCCTCCAAAGAAGCCTCAATATACGTACACTCAATCCCAGAAGATAGCAGAAGATACAAGGGCCTCAAGGTCGGTCGCTGCGACCGATCTGTACCTCCAACGGCTTTCTGGCGCTGCAAATGCCGAAGCACGCTTGCACTCTTCTCTCGACGACTCCAATGTGATTCTGTCAGCTCCGGTGATGCTTGCGAAGGCTTTACCAGCGTGGGGCTTTTGGAATTCGCAATCTGCCAAGTGCACAAAAGGAAGGGGAAAGCCTTAGGAGCTAAGAGCATATAAACCACTACGAGCTTGTTCAACGCACGAGGGGAGTGGGAATGATCATGAATACACGTTCATTTTTCCTGTGTGTCAAGAATCGCAACTGCAGCCCTGGGGCGACACTTTTGATACACCATGAACAATGGTCAAGAACGCCCTGAACAATGGTCAAGCTTGATGCTTGTTCACGAAGGGACTTCCACTCATCTCGCACAATGCTCGAGGAGTAAGTTCTGATGTCGTCCCTGCTACAAGGCTTATCGACTTTCATGAGTGCGAGGACTGCCCAGCACGCCGGGGCCTCGTTTTCTTTTTTCAATGTCTCGTATCCATCTGATTCTCTCTGATTGAAGGAAAGTAATGATTAAAGCTGCAGATGGTGTGGTCATGAACGTCGTTACTGCGATGCTGTATGCGAATCAAGCTACGCTAATGCACCAGATCATCTAGTCCTCCAAGATAAGCTTGTACGTGGCAACCTCAAAAGCCCTGACCTCGATCTTCACGCCCTTGCTCTCACCACCCTCTACATTCACCAGCTGTGCCGACAGATCGTCTTCCTCATCTTCCAATGCGTTGGTTTTGACCACCTTCTTGACCTTGACATTGCCCCAAGTAAGCACCGCCTTGCTGCGTCCGCCCAAAGCATCATACACACGGACAATAACCGAGTGGCCCCTCTTGACCGGCAGCTCACCCCGCGAAACATCTTCGTCGTCTTCGCCACGCTTGATGGTGTCCAGGATGAGATTGTCGGCGCCGATGATTTTGAACGCACTCAAAACGCCAGGCTTCGCGTCTCGCATGCCTGCGAGGTCGGCAGCGGTGGATGGCGCCTTGTGTCCGATGACGCGGAGCGGGTTGTTGAACTCGAACGCCTTTCTTACAGTGGCATTTGTGAGCGGCCCAGCATGTGGGAAGATGGCGTACTTCGTCGCGTGCCTGCCCATGTCCGCATGTGCATCTGGTGCTTTCGGTGCACGCAGCAGACTAAGGCGCATCACGTTGCCAGCAACTGCGAAACCGTACTTTGAGTCGTTGAGGATAGAGACACCGTACGTGGCCTCAGACAGATCCGCCCACTTGTGCACGCAGACCTCGAATTTGGCCATATCCCAAGTCGTGTTGTAGTGCGTCGGCCGTCGGACGATACCGAACTGTGTCTCGTACGAGGCCTCGGTGTTGGTGATGTCGACTGGGAACTCGACCTTCAGAAACTTCATCGTCTCGTGCCATTCGATCTCGGCTTCGATTTCGATTGCACTAGGGGAGTTGCCGACCGCTGCAGGGAGGGAGAGGGTTGTGGTGATCCACGACTTGTCTGAGATCTTGGTCTCGACGGTGAGGGACACCTTGGCATTGGAGGATGAGGAGATGTAGACCTTGTTAGGCGAGAGCTCCTGACGAGAGGTCAGGTGGTAGACTTCGACGTCCCAAGCCTGCCAGTAAAGAGGCTTGTCATCGAAGATGACCAACTGGGCTGCCTTCTTACCCTCCGGGATCAGCTCCCTCTCCGCATTGAGATCGTAGAGCGAGGTGATCGCGCCATCTGTGACCTTGACGACGTACTGCGAGTTGCGAAGTTCGAAAGTGCCTGGACTGATCTCTGCGATGGATGCGGTCGCAGCGGAGTATGCGGACGCAAGTGGACGAATGGACATGGTGCTGAGCGCCTCTCCGTCGGCGAGACCGTACTGGTGAGTGTGGTGTGTGGGGAGCTTAACGATCTCGCTGCGCTTCCAGGGCAGGGTGTTGAGAGCGCAGAGCTTGCTGTTAGGACCAAGCGAATTCTCGTCGTCGAAGCCAAGCTCAGACAACGCTTCAGAAAGGAGGCGCTGGCCCGTTGCAAACACACTTGCGTAGATCTGGGGGTGTTAGTACAGGCCATTCAATGGTTGTTGCGATTACACACCTTATCAGAGTCGTCGTAGCACATCTCGATCGAGCTACCAGGCAGACAGTCGTGGAATTGACACAGCAGCACGTTCTCCCACATGTCGTCGATGTCCTTCTTGGGGTACTTGTACGCGCTGCTCTTGCCGAAGCCATTCTTGATCGTCGCCAATGTGGCCAGATATTCGATATCCCTCAACATAATCTCGCTTTTCCTATTGTTGCGCTTGTTGTTCGCCTGCGTTGTATACGTGCCGCGATGGAGCTCGAAGTACAGTTCGCCGTACCAAGTGACAAGCTCGGTGCCATTCTCGACCTTCTTCTCAAGCTTGTCGAAGAAGTCGTCCGCTGAATCGCCGAGTTTGATTCGAGGCAAGAGACTGGTTCTGTCGCTGATACCGCGGCAGCGGCGCAGCTTTTCGAGGTGCTGCCATGTTGGGCCACCTCCACCGTCACCCTTGCCGAACACGAGGAGGGATGTCTGGTCCTGATCAAGCGATTTGTGCGACGTAACGCTACGCTTTACATCGCCGAAGTTGGCCTCAGCTGTGTAAGTTTCAGACGGCGGCATGTGGCAGATGACTTGGCTGTTGTCGAGGGCAACCCAGTTGAAGGTGGTGTGAGGGAAGTTGTTGATGTTGTTCCAGCTTAGCTTCTGCGTCAGGAACCGCGTCATGCCTGCAAGACGACAGATCTGAGGAAGCTGTGTCGAGTAGCCAAAGGTGTCTGGGAGCCAGAAGGTCTTGCAGCGCTGCCCGAACTTGCTCTCGAAGTATCGCTGCCCGTACAAGAACTGTCTGATGAGCGATTCGCCTCCAGGTAAGTTGGTGTCATGCTCGACCCAGCTGCCACCAATCGGTTGGAAGCTGCCCTCCTTGACCTTCTTCTTGACACGGTCGAACGTCGAAGGATAGTCCTGCTCCAGCCACTTGTATTGTTGCGCCTGCGAGCAGACAAACCGCAGCTCGGGGTATCGGTCGATGAGGTCGCATTGGCTGGACCACGAGCGATTGACCTTTCGCTTCGTCTCTGCAAAGGGCCACAGCCAGCATGTGTCAATGTGACAGTACCCAACGCCCGTGACGAGCGCATCCTTGTCGCCGTCATACACCTTGTGCGAGTCGACATTGCCGAGATACTCGCGCGCAATCTCTCTCCCCTTCTTGATGCTCTCGTTGCTGCCGCCTCCGGCGATGAAGGCGTCGATGATGCGATTCGCGACCTGTTGCGCGCTGTGCGCTTCGGCCGAGTCTCCAGGGAACTCCCTCGCTGCATCGCCGATTTCCCAGAAGTCGTAGAACAGCGCTCGCGCTTCGAGGTTCACAGCTACAATGTCTGCCGTGTGCAGGGTGTAGTACTTGTCAGGCCTAGGCGGCTGGATTGAGTCTCCGCCCGGCGCATTGCCGAACATGCCGTTGCACGCCATCTCGATGTAGAATATGTGCTCCTTGCCATCTCTGAACGCGTCGGGTAAGATCCACTCGACACGTTCGCCGCCACCCGTCAAGCCATGCACTGTGTGTCCATCCTCGGTCCAGATGAGTCCCTCATTATCGGCATCCCAGTGGAACTCGAGGCGCTCCTTCTTCAGCAGGTCCTTGGGCACGGTGAGCTGGACCTTGAACCAGTGTGTCGACCAGCTGGGGCCGAACGATGCGCCGACGTTCGTAGACGTGAATTTGTGGCTCGTGGCTTCTTTGAAGAGCGGGCGCGAGAGGTCGGGCGGCGAGTAGACCGAGAGCTTGACGTGTGCAGTGTCGGTGCCCTTGACGCGCGCTTCATCGAGCTTGCTGCGATTGTGAGCGGATGACGACATGATAAGGGGATTGAGGAGCTGCATTCTTACCCAATCAAGCTCTGCTCTCTGTACTGCCCTCCATCCGTGAACTGCCTGAGCCTGCTCTGGTAGATGCTGTGGATTTGCTTGCCAACGGGCCCGCCAGCCAGCTGCGGGTAATCGCCGGACGGCTTCGACATTGGCACAGTGCGGTTGCAGCACTCTCCTCCCATATTGACGTATGTGAGCTCAACCTGGAGCTATGGGCAGCTTTAGTATGTGTCTTGAAGGTGTTACTGCAGGAGGTTGGGATGGATGATGCTATCAGCTGCTCATCCGTGTACCTGCATGACCTGGGGAGCTCTCCTCGGTGGAGCTTTCCCCGCACATTCCCGGGAGGTGGCCCGTGCTCCTCCCGCTCCACCCGATATCGATTGCTGGGCTCCACTGACACCTTCTTGTCTGTGTCACAATAAAGTTCGCCGAATTGCACGAGACTGGATCATTCCATTGTCCGAGGAATCATCCTGGAACCCATGTGACAAGAAGCGACCTTTATTGCAGATGTTAGCTTGTGGCGATGACGACAACGACTACAATGGGTGAGAAGAGGCTGTGCAGGAGCGCTCCAAGAGACGCAGCTGCCTGCTGGCAGCGAAGCGAGGACATCACTCAGCCTTGTTGGCCGCACCTTCGTCTCTCCTGTTCCTCTGCAGGCCGTTCACATCTTTTCCTGGGCAGCAATCACAATGACCACGAACACGCTCGAAAGCACAAGCTCTGAATTATGCGAGAAGTGCTCCGTACTGTCGATCGACCAAAATACCATTGAGTCCCAAGGCGAGAAGAAGATTTACAGCCCTTGGGTCACGGAAGTAAAACTGGCATACAACCGGGTCGACACTTTGCCCGGTCTGCCATTGCTCAAGGCCTCGGCGGAATGAGGATGCACTTTCTGTGCAGCCCTCTATCGTGCCACGCTGGACCATTGCCGCTGCCTTACATATTCGGGAGCCATCCGGTACCTCCTGGCCTACTGGATCAATGATAAAAATGTGAGAGTATCTGATCGATACGGGATCGAGCAGCTCAACGTAGAGATTCTTGATGCAGAGGATCTACGGTTCCTCACAGGGTTGAACTTTTACATGAGCGATGACGGTATGCTCCAAACAGCTCATACATCCAGATTTTGCTCGAACCCTTCTAGAGAATGCACTCTGCGACAAGAACATCGCAGAGCTGAAGCAGGTTCTATCTGACTGCGACAAGACTTGTCGTTGTAGACTCTTGCAGTCTCCAGACTTCGTGCCCAGTCGCCTACTTGACCTAGGCACAGATCAACAGCACGAGATACGACTGCTGAATGCGTCTGACACTTCTCGGTTGAAAAATATCCGCTACACGGCCTTGACCTACTGCTGGGGCACACCCGAGGCGGCGCTGCACCAATCCAAGACCACAAGTGAGACCATCCAAGCAAACTATGGTTCAATTGAGTTTGCAGCATTATATCCCGTCATCAGAGATGCTGTAATCACAACTGCATCATTGGGCCTTCGATATCTCTGGGTGGACGCTTTATGTATCGAACAAGGAAGCCACAAAGATTGGGCTAGAGAGTCTGGCCAAATGGATCTTATTTATTCACACGCATACCTCACCATAGCTGCCGCCAAATCGGAATCCTGTAGACAAGGCTTTCTGTAGCGCGAGTCGTCTGTCATGATCCCCTTTAAGCGCCCCGCTGGCTTCGGTGTCCCAAGCACTCTTGGCCTTCGCGATGTGGACCCACCTACCCACAGCACTAGTGACTTGTTCGACACCCCTTGGAGGTCACGAAGATGGACCATGCAAGAAGAGTATCTTTCACGACGTCTACTGTGTTTTGCTGACTCTAACGTGTTCCTGAACTGTCTTGAAAGGGGGCGGCTGGAAACCGAGGGTATGGTCAATGGCCCTGGTTGGGAATCAACAACGGGTCTACCACTGCATCTGGACGGGTACTCGCGCAAAGAACTCGGCTATGCCTGGGCAGATATCATCGATGATTACTCAGGGCGAACAGTCAGTGATCCCAGAGACGTCTTGCCGGCGATATCTGGTATCGCCAAGTACATTGCCAGCAGATTCAGTCAGGAATATATTGCTGGGCTATGGAAAGACAACATTGTAGCAGGACTGTTGTGGTTTGCCGTTTCGGGTATCGACGAACCGATTGAAACCTTTGTTAAGTTATCACGGGAGTCGACGAGTGCAGAATTCATCTGCCCGACCTGGAGCTGGGCGCAACACGGGCAAGTCAGAATGTTCCATTCGAGTCGCGATCAGTTTACGACCGAGTGTAAGGTCTTGGCGGCGTCTTCTATCCCCCGAAAATGCCGAGCTTAACCCATGGGGCCGGATTGTCAGAGCCGATCTCGAGCTCAAAGCAAGATACAAACCATTCAGCAGCATGATTGCTAAGAAAGCAAGGGATACTGGTCCTTATTTCGGCCCGGGTCTATCAGTTTGGGAGGATGAACACGGCGAGCTGACTGTCAAGACCGACTGGAAGCTTGATGCTAGCAGCGAAAGCGATGACGCTTTAGATCAGACCACCTTGATTCTCTTAGCGGGCCACAATCAGGGAAGCAAGCTCCATGGGCTTCTCATACATCCTCTGCCTGATGGGAAGTATGTCCGCGTTGGACAATTCGACTATAAACAGTCACCGGAAATCGACACCCGTCTAGACATGCAGCAGAAGACCTCCCGACAGGACCCTTCGAACAAGATACGACATGGCAACCTGGGGGTCTTCCAGGACGCAACTTTCGAGAACTTCCACATCGTCTGAAGTCCAGACAGCATACCAAGCAGGGAGACAGCATCAGAGATACAGTTTGTAGCCAACATCATCATCTCGACATCTTATCTGCACTCCAATCTCCCTCTTCGAAACACCCGCCGCCGCCAATGCTCTCAAGCGAACCCTCGATCTGAGAACAGCAGCGTCTGCAACGACGAAGTGCGCGTGCTTCCCACAACACCCAGACCAACAGCCTGCACCAACGCGCAACGCCTCGTGCCGGCCGGAAAGCATGGGAAACATAACGCGAGTAGCTAACGTTGCCTCTTCTGTCGCTGTTACTTAGACGTTGCAATGCCATCTTCTTCTCCTGCTGCTGCGCGGTAGCGCTTGATGCTTGTATCTACCTCTTCCTGACTGCTCATTCCGACATTGCCAACGCTAGGTCGCCGGTGCTTAGCCTCGCATCTCTCACTCCTCGCAGCCACATGAGTAATATTAGATCAGTGGATAGCTCGAACAAACCTTGTGTTATCTTGGCACTCGTAGCCTCCCGTCAATAGGTCTCCCACCTTCTGCTACCAAGCCTGAAGACAATGTATTTAGCTCTGTTACTTCTTGATGCACTTGCACGGGACACGGTAAATGAACGAACACCTGACGTAGATTCATCAATTCCCAACCTATGCTATGCTATCCAATCCATCCTCACTATACACGCCCGCCACCCCATCCTACCGTACACCCCTAAAACCAAGTACAAGAAAGCGAGTGGCAGCCCAGCCCAAGCGGCGTCCGACCGAACGCGTGGAGGGTATCGAGCATGTAAAGTCCAAAAAGCGCCAAAAAGCGGAAAAAAAAGTGAGCGTGATCCTCCCCCCCCCCCCTCCGCTCCCCTAGCTTGCCCCGAGCATTTTTGGCAAAGCAAGACCCCGCGGCCCAAAATCCGAATCGGCGCGGAGAGAAGCGAGAAACAAGCGAATTCGTATATCGACAGGTTCGAAAAGGGAGAAAAGCTGCTAGTGTCGCGAAGCCCGTGACGGGGCGAGAACGCAGGAACGGTACGGAACAGTGCGGTACGGTACGGAACGCTGACAGCTGTATGTTTCGGTGCACTACCATTGAAACACCATACACCATGCTCGACACGCCGCGGAAAAAGCGCACACATGCAAGGAAGGAAGGAAGGAAACCATCGAAAAATCATGCTATCGTACTTCGTTATATCACAGCCACGACGCGCGTGAAAAGTAGCTGGGCGACTTGCCAGGTGTCTTCTAGAACTTGGTGTTCGCCGTGCTCGCTTTGGGCGTCGGATCCGGAACGGGCGTGATCGCACCGGAGCCTTGCTTGGGTGTACCCATGTCAATATCGACGCTGGCCTTGCCGGGGACAGCAGGGAATATCTCAGGCGGCGTGAGGCTCATGTGCGGGACGTCGGGCGTGGTGAGTTTAGCCTCGCGCTCCTCGGCGGCCGAGTCCTCGGTGATGGCTGGGGGCGGGGAAGAAGCGAGTGCAGACTCGGACGCGCCCATGTCAGTCTCGACGGAGATGACGCTGCCGCGGCTGTTGGTGCGCATCATCTCGATGCCGAGTTTGGAGGACGATTTGGGCCGCCCGGGGGTCTTGGGGCTGCGCGTCTTTGTCGCGGTGGTGTGGCCCAGTTCTTCGTCCTCGTCATCGCCCGACTCTGCGGACTCATGCTTGCGGGTCTCGAGGAGACGACGCTTGGCACCAACTTGCTCGGCGGATCGTTGGCGGCGAATCGTTGCTGCTTCCAGAGCGGCCGGTGCGGAGGCTTCGTGGGGTAGGTCAGGGCGGAGGTCGGGTACACCTGCTCGCTTCTGCATGCTTTCCTTGGGATCCGCATTGGCTGCATCGTGTTCAGAGATTCCCAGACCACTCATCGACTGAGCTAGGTCTCGCTCGCGCCAGTCATCTGTGCCGTGGCGTGCAATTATGACTGGCACATCCTCGCTTGTGCGACTATCGTTGTCACCAAAGAAGCTCGAACTTATTGAGTCCTCGCGACTAGAGCCACGATAGCTGCCAGGCACTTGCGAAAACCCCGACGAGTTTGAATTCGTCGTCGGGCTGTCTTCTTGTCGTGTAGACTCTTGTCGAAGACCTGACGGCATCATCGAAGGGTACATTTGAGTTGGCGCCCAGTTTGGTGGAGGTGGCTTCCATTGGCAAAGTCGACCAAGCGTGTCTGTGAGCTTAGCAATCGTAGGAGGCTTCTCAATGAGCGCGTCAAAGTAATGCGGTGCCTGCAACTCCTTAAGATAGCCGGTCACTGCAACGATTGGCGTTGTGGTGTTGGCGTTCTTCGTGTCTCTAATCATCCGAGCAACATCAGCGCCGTTGACTTGTGGCAGTCTGAACTCCATCATGATGATATCGAACTTGACCTCGCCCATAGCGTAGCGAATAGCTTCGGATCCGTTGGTGACGGTCAATGTGCGACACCGAAGTTTCTCAAGAAGTTTCTCCATGACGAGTCGAGAGACAGGATGGTCTTCGCAGATGAGCACGTCAAGTGGACGGAAGAAAGGTCCATCGCCAAAGCTGATCTGTGAGAGCCGCCGAGAGCTTTGCCTACGCCGCTGTACACGCAGTAGCGCCTTAGCTCGCGAATCCTCAGTGTCTGACGACGACGGCGATACGTCAAGTACCTGACTCCGCCGCTTGTGGTGACCCGGGAGTATTTCGCGTACGACATCGCCTTCCTGGGAGCCGACGGTCTGCGATCGGGCACGTGGCGACGAGTTGGCTGGTCCTATTGAGGACTGGCGGGGACTTGTCCCAAGCTTTTCCGAAAAGGAGGCCGACATGCCGGACCCTACCTTTGCTGGCTTGCCAGTCGAGATGGCTTCAGGAGAAGGTCTCAAGCCTGACAAACGATTGGGGTCGAAGAAGCTGCCCGGTTGGAGTGAACCTGGATTGCTGGTTGAGTGTGACAAAGTAGAGGAGTTGCTGGAAGTCTTACGCCGCTCGTGATGTTGACCAGTACTGAATTGCACCAGTAGCGGAGATGATGGCTGCGATCCTCGACTCGGCGAGGATGCTGGCCCGCTCATTGATGGCGACGCCGGTCGGCCGCTTGGCCGGGTGGTCGATAATGTGCGTTTGAGCGGGCCCGGAAGCATTGGGCTTGTGTCGAGGGAAGGCGAGGGCGACTGGACTGTTGGCGATAGTATAGCTGAGCCCTGCTTGTTTTGTGGTAGCATAGCCTCTGCCCGAAGCTTCTGGATGACATCCTTGTTCGCCTTCTCCAGGACTGGCAGATTCTTGTAGCTGAAGTTGCCAAAGTCATCCGCCGCCATGGGCTCGCTCAGTCTCCTAGACCTGCCCTCCCGCACATGAGCCGGGATGTGCAATGGTATGAGGCCCCGCTTCATAGTCGAGACGCTAACCTGCGATCGCACTCTAGACAGCGCATCGTGTGGTCTATCAGGATAGTCGGCACTGGGAGTGCCAGCGGACGATGTGCCTTGGTCCTCGAACTCTGGTGAGAAGTTTGCCATGGCTGCGCCTCTGGTGTCAAAGTACTCGGTATCTTCCGGATTCTCAGGCGCGGGGATGAATGAAGCCTCATCGTCGCGCAGGGACTCCCAGTTGATGTCAGCAAACCAGGGGTGAGCTCTAATCTCTTCACCTCCACTTCCATACTTATCCTCGGCGTTGGCGCCGAGACGCTTCGCAGGGTCAGAACACATGAGGCGATTCATGAGGTCCTTCGCATCATCCGAGATGTCATATACGTCATCATCATCTGAAGGCCAGTCGATTCTGCGCGCGAGTATATTCTGGAAGACTTCGTCTGGCGTGTCGGCATGGAATGGCGGGTAGCCATACAGGCACTCGAATAGGATGCATCCAAGAGACCACCAATCGCTAACTTCATCCTGTCCATTGCCAGCGATGGTTTCCGGGGCTAGGTAGTCAGGCGTGCCAACAAACTTCCTCTCATTGCTGTCGTCCGGGTCGAACAGTGCCATGTGCGGAGGAGGCATGTGCGATGTCGCAGGTGGGGTCTGATTTTGGGCTTGTGCGACAGCGGAGTTGCTCATTGTAGGTGCAAGGATGTCTGGGGACCCGTTATCACTGAAGTCCTCTTCCTCGATGGGTGACCGTTGTCCTGGCCCGAAGTTGGAGTCTGCAATGGAGAAACGACGGAACATTGCTTGCAGAGCATCGCTGTCAGCACTGTCGCTGCGGTTACCCGACGTCCTCCTGGATTGCTCGCGGCTGTGAGATGTGTCTCGGCTGAGGCTGAAGTAGGATGGCTGACCAAGATCACCTGCCAGAGCTGGAGTCATCGATGGCGTTGTCGAAGGCGAGGGATTGAGATCGAATGATGCAGATCGCGAAGCGGATGAGCCAGAGGCAGCGCGGTGAAACGGCCCAGTCTTGAGCAGGTCAGGCGCAGCCTCGTTGGGATCAGACTTCAGAGCACGCTTCTGACGCCCGATCATACCCATGCGCGACAGACCAAAGTCAGTGAGCTTGAGATGACCTTTTGCATCGATCAGCAGATTGTCGGGCTTGAGATCGCGATGCACGATGCTGCGGCTATGCAGGTGTTCAACACCAAGAACCACCTCAGCAAGGTACTTCTTTGCCCAGTCTTCCGGAAGTGCACCGAGGACCTTGATAAGCGAAGCGCAGTCACCACCATTCAAGTACTCCATGACCAGATACAAGTAGTCCTTGCTTGAGAATGTCCAGTACAGCTTGGCGACGAAGTCACTCTCGCCTTGCCACATCATGATGGCACGTTCGGCCTTGACATTGGTGACTTGGTTCTTGGCTACCATGTCGGCTTTCTTCAAGACCTTGATGGCATAGTATTCGCCTGTAGACTTCTTCTTTGCGAGATACACGCTCCCAAATGCACCTTTGCTGATGGGCTTGACAACTTCGAAGTCTTTGATCGAGGGGGGAACTGCACGTGGCTGTGGTTGTGTGATGGGGAGAAGGCGAGGCGATATGGCCCTTGGGCCGTCAGATCCCGCAGTGGAGGACTGTCGGCGGTGGTGATTAATAGCCATAGACATCGCTGGCGAAGAGAACTCGGTCGTTGTAAGCACGGGCGATGTGATGGGTGACTGTAACGCCTCGGCGCCGCTGGGCAGTCTCGGCTTGGTCGTTCTCAACGGTGAAGCTGGCGGGGCTGGGTGCATACTGCGAGCAGGTGACTGTTGCCGACTGGACAACACACTTGGTAAGATCAAGCTCTTGCGCTTCCTTTCTCGTGAGCTGGCCACTCTGCTCAAACCTCCTCCAAGATCTGAGTTGGCAGGCGAATCTGCTCTTCGAGGTCCAGACAGTACCGAAGACCGCATGCTGGTGTCGCTCTCCATGCCCGCATCGCTCTCGAAATGCATGGACCGCCGATTACTCTGGCTGGCAATACCGATGGCTCCAGCGTGGGATCTGGGTGTTTGGCAGCCTCCCTTTGGGCTGTTTGACCGGTTTGAATCCGCCACAGACGACTCTCGCCGACCCACTCGCATGGGTAATGATATTTCTGAAGCGTTGCGCAACGCCTGTGCCATAGCTGAAGGCGGATCGAAAGATCCAGGGAAGATGCCCTCGTCGCCTCCGGGTATGTCGATGACATCTGACTGTGGCTCTTCCTGCACCTGCTCGTCATCTGAGGAACTATCCTCTCCGGCAGCGATGCGGGCAGCTTTGACGATGGCAGCCTCTATGCATTCTTGTACCAGGATGTCGAACTCGATGCGCAACCGCTCAGAGTACTCAAGAATTTGACGGTGTCGAAACACAGCATCGATCTTGGCTTTTGCAAGTCGGTTGGTGTCCTCGCAAAGCAGCCTCAGACCTTCGCTAAAGTCCGTCGATCCGGATGTGGGTGACTGCCATTGCAGCACCTGTGAGATGCGGTTCTCTGACTGGGGTGACTGCGTTCGGATCTCGGAGGCGTTGCGGATGTTGTCTTTGATGGCTGGTGTGTTGACTTCGAGTGCCGTGTCGCACAAGTCAAGCACCAGTTCGACGATGCGCGCGAGGGGCCGTCGAACAGCGAAGGATCGTGCACGGTGGTGGCCGAAACCACTTGATCGCTCCTTGGACCTCGAAGGCGGGGAAGCGGGTGAGTTGCGTCCAGAGGGCGTGCCAGACGAGGGGTTCGACAGCGGTTGGATGAGGTGGCCGTGGTACTCGGGTGGCTGAATCAGGGCTGCTGGGTCGGCAGAAGACGCCCTTGACGGCCGCGCTTGCGCTTCGAGGGTATCGAGGACTCTGACGATGGCATTGCGGTGCTCTGAAAGCGTCTCCTGCGCCATTTGCACGTCCATCTCCGCGCGGTGCTCTTGCAGGCACAGCTCGGAGTGCTTCTCGAACCACCAGGGTGTGATCTGGCGTTCGCAGATTCGACACAGCACGGGCAGTGGCGGCGCGTGGTTCCTTGGGTCGTTGGCCCCTTGCTCGGCCAGACCGGTGAGGTAGTGGGCGAGGACCTCTGCGCCGACGCCAAGGGACTCGACGAGCTCCTCGGGCAGGTCGATGGTGACCTCGCGGAGCACCGATGGGCGGACCATCCACATTGTCTAGAACTGTTAGCATCCCACGGCAGAGCAGACGGTGTTGACGCACATGACTCTCGGCCCCTGTTGCACGGTCGTACACCATGATGCCCTGCGCCTCGAGGTTGAGTATCTGCTCCTCCTCGTCGTCGTCGTGTGTCTTGGTCGGCGACGGCGGCACCGACTGCTGCTCGCCGTCGACGGCAGGCTTAGAGCGCTTGCGCCGCAGCACCGAGTGCGGCCCCATGCGCACGGAGAAGCGGGCGATGTGGCTCCGCGAATCGTACTTCCTGACAGACTCGATGGTCTCGGCGAAGCCATCCTTGCCGGCGAAGATGATGTCAAGGATGGGCTTGCCGACAATGGCGTCGGCAGCGGTGCCCACGACGTCCCTCCACGAGGGGCTGACGTAGCGGACCTTGCCTGCCAGGTCGAGGTCCATGATGATGTTCAGGCTGTGCTCGGCGGCCTCCTTCAGGTCCTGCCTCTCCTCGCGCATGTCCTGGCTGACGGTGCGCTCCATGTTGACGCGCTGCTGGGCGCTGCTCCCCGAGGCCTCCTTGCGCAGGGCGGTGACGGCCGGCGGGGCCAGCGTGGTGGGCTGCACCTCGTACATGGTCGGGCGGCGTGCGGTGCGGTAGAGCAGCTGCAGCGCGGCGATGGGGCCCTGTAGGCTGGAAACAGAGGCGTTTGCCCGCGGGCCGGTGGAATTGAGCTATGTGCAGGCTGCTGCCGGGACCATGGTGGGGCGAGGTGCGGTGCGGTGCGGTGCGGTGTGCTGCGGTGCGGTGTGCTGCGGTGCGGTGCGGTGCGCTGCTCTGATCGGGTGTTGACTGGGACGAAGCTGCGCGGTGCTGACGGCTGCGCTAGCAACGCTGCATCGCCGGGCGAGGACAGCAACGGCAGCAGCAATTGAGACGGTCGGGCCGGAACGAAGCGAAGCGAATGTAGGGTGCGAGGACGGGCAGCGTCGACAGCGGACGGGTACAGCGCTGGCTGGGCGGGCGGGCGGGCGGGCGTGCGAGCGATGCGATGATTATTTTTTGGTGTTTTGGCGTCAGGCGTGATGGAGCGGAGGGGCACAATCGTCAATAATGCGGACAGGCGCTGCAGGCTGTCTCAGCTAACGCGGCCACCCAAGGGCCGCGGGACAATAAAACGGCGCGAGCGTGATGCTGCACGTCCGCGGGCTGCAGCTTGGGCGCCCTCCAGCGAGTAGCCAGCGGAGCCAGCGGAGCCAGCGGCGCTATCCAGTTGGCATTCCCCACGCGTAGCAGAGACGAAGGGCCCTGGTGAAGTCACACGGCGCGCCAGAACCCGCTCGCTGCGAATTGGCCAGAGATAGTCGCACCGTCGGCTGCCAGCACTGGGCATGCTGCGCTCAATGCGCCGCACATAGCCTGCACGCTTGTCGACGCCTGCAGCTCCGCGCATGGCCCCGAGCTTTCATTCTTGCGTGTTTCAGCGCCGTCGTCGAGCAACACGGTGGCGAAGCTCTCGAGGTACAGAAGACGCGCAGGCATGGGGCAGCACCATCGCCGGTGACACGGCAGCGTGGTCCAGCACGCCCATTTAGCCGGAAGCCCTGTCGCATCAACAGTCATGGAGATCAACAAGCACATGCCAGGTCAACGCCCGGTCAACGCCCGGTCCTGGTGTGCCC
Source organism: Phoma herbarum (assembly GCA_001599375.1). NCBI lineage: Eukaryota > Fungi > Ascomycota > Dothideomycetes > Pleosporales > Didymellaceae > Phoma > Phoma herbarum. Next base: position 1,571,741 of record BCGR01000006.1, on the reverse strand, counting down.
TGCTGCGAGCGTCCAGCTCATCACTCTAGAAAGTCTCTGAACCCGCCAGAAGGGCACGTCCTCGTTCAGCCTGAGCCGCACGAGACAGACCACTGTAGCGGGCCCTGAAGGATGCAGCATGATGATCTGGTGAGATTTGCAAAGCAGCTTTGCGACATCTCACGCTGCCCAGCAACCTCAGCCGTGCACTCCAGCTCCAGCACGGGCAATCCCTACCGCACACCGCGTCCATCCAAGACAAAAACCTGCGAGACGCACGGCTGTCAGCGGCAGCTTAGTGCACGTTGTGGCTGGAAGCAGTTTTATTTTGGCTGCTCCCCGCAAGCACGACGTGCTCACACCAGGGTCAGCCGACACCAGACGTCACACAGCACCTCTTTGTTTATGACAAACTCTTGCGAGAACCGACATGTCCATGCCCTCGGCACCGCCTGCGAAACGCTCTTCTGGGCGCACAGCCTTGACGCCTGCAGATCGCTGTAGCAGCCCGCCAATCGCAACTGCAGCGGCCCTTCACTGCTCACACTCCTGACTGGTCCAGACCCGCTAGCCCTGCACCTAAGACGCTCTGTGTAAGTAATCGCACCGTGGACACAGCCGAATTGGTATGCTATTCGCTATATCCGCACCGAACCATCCGTATTCGTTCACTGGAATCTGGGGAAGTGGCTTGTGGACCCGCGAAAGCTTACGCTGGTATAGACTTTCGGCAGTCATGAGAGGATGCACTTCCGAGATTGTCATGCTCAGCAATTATGCAGGCACCGTGTCGAGGAGGGTCGCCACTCAGAGTGCAGTAGTGGAGCGAACAGTTGATTTCAAACCAATGCTTTGTAGAATACATGCACCCATCCCAGACACATCCCATCCAGGTAATTACCCCGTTGCACTGTTCTGAAACTGTTGACGCTGACGGCCAGCAATCCCACGCGAACCAAACAACTCTTCGCTCGTCCCATTATTGCTCGTTGCTATGCAAGGCTGTCTCTTTTCGTTCGCGGCGGCTCACGTGCCCATCTCGCGCATCCATCACTTCACCTCCCCAGCCCAAACCCCGTGACTCAATCAAAGTAGCAATCCTCCGGCTTGTGCACGGCCAGCTTCCCCGACGACTGAGTCTTCAACAAGAGTCTCGGATCCTCCTTACTCGCCTCCGCCTTCTTGCCCTCGACCTCCCGGTCCTCATACAGCACCTCCACCACCTCGCCCTTCGCATACCCCTTCCCATGCTTCCAGTGCACATGCTGCCCCACGCTCGGCACCCTCGTCTTATCTCCCCTCGGCAACCCGGACGGATCTCTCTCCTCGCTCTTCGCCTTCTTGCTCGGGTACGTTGGCAGATTGGCGCCGCGACCGCGCTTCATGCCGCCCGGCACCTCGCCGTGCAGATCCGAGTCGGAGCCCCCTGACGCGCTGCCGCCCGACGACGACTTGGATTTGTTGTGCTGCGCGCGGAACTCCTGGAAGGCCTTCTTGTTCTGCTCCAGGTGCTCTTCGTCTTCCCAGTGCTCGGTGCAGTCTTTCGCGGCCGCGCGGTGGCTCTTGGCCACGGGCTTGTTGCCGGGCGCGTCTTTGGCGCGGCTTGTGAGCTCTGCCTGGCTCGTCATGTTGGCGTGTGTTGGAGACGTTGAAAATGCGCCCGGGTGGATGTGGTGTTGGACTTGGTGTAGTCTCGCGGGCGCGGGTGTCATGAACGGCGAGCGCGACGATGACGACGAGACGATGCTTCTTGCAAGACGACGTGCGTGTGTGTGCCGTGACGTGCGGGAAACAAACATACTCCCAGTGGTGCGCACGAGATGCTCGCTATGTACCTGTGCTCCCACTGACGTCGCTGCAAAAGCATGACTTTACATACCCAGCCCGCCAGCCTATGAATTCGTCTCGTCGACATCATTGATATTCTCTAATTTCCCCATCGCGTGCTACTCGCCCTGGTCTCCGCGTAAGGGAACGGCTGTGGTACGGCTAAGCACTGAATGATTGCTTCATGACGACAATGATGCCCTGGGCCATCGCGACATGAGCGGAGCGAGATCGGAGCTAGTGCGTGAGATTGGCGAATCGGAGCGCAGCAGGGTCTCCGGATCCGCTTATACTCCACAGAGGTCGTGCGACACCAGCCTCGCGATGCCACGGCGCTGCGCTGCGGTTTCTTGTCGTCTGGTCGTGGCGCCGGCTGTGGCGGGCAGCTCGAAGTCTCTGCTGCTGGAGGATATGATGGGAGGTGATTGCTCGTCTAGCAACCATTGTTGGTGGCAGATGACGCGTGAGCAGCTTCAGCTCCTCCCAGCTGTTGCGAAGGCCTGAGACCCGGGTCAGAGATGTCCAGAGGTGTCTACCCCGGATTTTGGCTGCTCCGGTCTGCGGTGAGGCGTTTGGCGCGACTGCTCCCAGCCGCATGGTCAGGTGAGATTATGGTCGTTCCTCGTGTTTCGCGAGCATCACCAAGTAACACGAAATGTGGTTCTGGACTTTGGCAGGATTGGCGTTTTCGGCAAGACAGAGGACTCCGAGGGCGTACTGGAGTTCTTCCCCTTTGCGAGTTCGTTCTATATTGCGAACAAGTGGGTCGTAACGATGCTTGGAGCTCACGCTTTCACGATGGCCCATGCATCCAAGGCTTCGTCGACAAGTGGCGCGCCAAGCTCAACTCTCAAAAAATCTCAGGGCCGGTGAAGGTTGAGCTCGAAGTCGACGGTGATAGGAATGGTTGAGTTTTCGAAGACCGAGTACCCGCAAAGGAACAACAGACTCTGATCCAACATGCACCCAAAAGCCTGCAGAAACCTTGAGCAGACAGCCGCGAGATCGTAGTAGAAGGAACCCACAATACAGGAAAGGGCTTGGTAACTCGATCACTTGGTTCGACAACATCAATACCTCTGTTAAGTGGCATAAGGTCAATGTCATTCGTACTCATTCGGGCGGTATCCGTGGCCAAAAGTGCTGTCTGCCCTACCGCTGGGAAGCCTCCAAGTCTAAAAAAAGACCACCAGCCTCGCGTCCGAGGTGAACGACTTCTGCATCAACATCAAAGACCTGACAGGCCTGTTGCGCGGTGACGTGAGAAAGTCGTCATCGTCAACCAGAGTCCTCGTCCTGGAGCTGAGCGTCTTTTTGTCCTGCCGGCCGCTCGTCCCGCATCATTTCATCCAGCAAGACTGAGTCTGGAAGGACGTAGCCGAGTTTGTTGCGAGGGTCGGGATAATTGCAGCACCATCGTTCTGGGGAACTCATCGACCGATGCGGGCATGTGCGAACCCTTCCCCGATGCCGCCACCAGCAACATTTTCAATACGCTGCAGCGAGCCCTTGCGCAGCATGCGACGAATGTATGTCAAGGTCGTCCAGCTCTAGAACAAGCGGTATTTGAAGTAGGCACTGACGGACCTGTCGATAGACAAGTGCTCGGAGGCAATTTCGATGATCTCAAATTCCAATTGGCAACTATGAGCTGAGGGCACGAACATTCCCTTGGCGCATGCATTTCATGGAACATTCTACGACATCATAACCAGGCGCTCATTGATCAAGATTATGCTAATCCTGCATTCACCCTTACACATCCTTCTTCATTTCCTCACACTACCTTCTTCTTTCATCCAAAATCACGAGACAAACATCAGCGTCTCGTGTCCTAGTGACAGAGCCATTTTGCAATCTCCAGCAGTTCAATTATTCTCCCGAAACGCTGCTTAAAACACATCGAAGTGTATTTGAGCAAGCTCTCAAGGCAGAATACGCGGCAAAGCTCGAGATGCCGCGCCAGCAGCTCCGGCCTCTTGTCATTCAACGCGTAATGACTGCGGTTCATAAACCCACACTCCATGCAGGGTGACTTGCAACGAGCATCATTCGCCCTTTCTGCGGCTGCCGCCGGAACTCCGCAACAAAATCTACGAATAAACACTCGGGACACATGAGAATGGCGTCCGCACGAGGAACATCCTGAATCCAATCTAGGGATGGAATGCAGGACACAGCACAATTCACAGGTAACTATCTTGAGAGCTTCTTCCGCTGCTTCATGTTGATCGTCAGCTGCGCCGGGAGACTGCTTCCCTGTAGTTCCGTCTGATAGTCTTCGAATAGCCAAAAAAAGTCCTGACCCGTTTCTTCGATAAGCCTGGAGAAACCAGAGTCAAAGTCATTGAAGAACTACTCTCCGATCTGAGATATGCATACAATCCATGGTATCGTCGGTTTTACCGCTCAGACCAGCAGCTATACACGCATTTGCTACGTCTGTTGCATATGAGTCAGATACGACGCATTGTGTTGGCCGAGTACGAGGTAAAGGTAGTGAGTGGGCCATGCACTTCGAAGAGTAATGCTGAAAGGCTTGTTGCTTGCTTCTGTGCTGCGTTACAGGCCGATGAATTAACGCGGCGGGTAGACATAAGCTTTGACGCAGAGGCAGACGATGCAACTGTCTGAGCTGGGGACAGTAAGGCAAAGCGAAAATTTCAAGAAGACACATGGAATAGAGGTCGCTATTAGCAAATTGTAATGACTCAGATAGTGCTGTTTACCTGTCATTCGGTCTTCGCCCTCTTCCAAGACCACACGTTTTCGTAAGTAGACTCCCAGAGCCCCCATCCAACGACCTTCTGCTCGATCGCCTTCTCAATCTCTCTCTTTTCCGGCACTGCACTGATCTTGCTGGGATCCAACTTCTCACTTAGCGCCACAAGCTCAAACAAGTATCGATGTGGTCCATGCCCCAATGGCGGCCGAGGCGCAACATACACCACGTCCCTTCGATTCTTCCCCACCCTGTAACTGCTCGCGATCTTGCTCACTCCGTCGACTTTGTCGACAAGCTCGATGTCCTTGGGGCCAAACGACGTCACTTGCGGAGGAATGGAGGCATAGATGCCGTGCACGTTGCTGTGTCCTAGTGGTGCATCCGGATCTTCGCACAGCAGAAGCAATTCCTTGGTGGAAGGCGGTATGTCGCTCGCCTTCCACTCAAGCTGTGGAAATCGTCCGGATCCGAACTTGGAGTACTCATGTGCGAGTCTGGCGCCGGTGGAGCCGCAGTCGGGTGACGTTATTGGAATACTCGGTCTAGGGTGTTCGCTGAAAGCGGCACAGTTATGAAAGAGATCGAAGTCGTATGCGCGCCGCCGGTAGAGGAGGCGGCCAAGCAGGTACTCGATGCACTGGAGGACGATGGACATTGGGCCCGTGCTGCGCGATGTGGTTGTGGTGAGTGAAGCTGTGGTTCGTTTTGCGTGTTAGTCGCGAGATTGGTCTGAGCATATGTATCGGACTCGGAGGTTGTTGACAGTGCGAAGCTTCGGTGATAAGGCCGGAGTAGAACACGAAGGCTTATGTGAGATAACGTTGTTTGTCTAGCCGGCAAAGGCTTAGCCTGCTATTAAACGCCTTGGTTAGGGCAACCTTGGAACGACGACGTCCGAGAGCAAGGACACCCTGATGTGGGAAACCCCGCGGTTCAAGCATAGTGGTGCTGAGCCTGTACTTCGTCTCACCTGTATATCTTGCCAAGTCCTTCGACGCTTGTTGGCCTTCTCGCACGATTCTTTGCTCGATCTGCTCATCCTTCGGGACGATGCTAACTCTGAAGGCCTTCGGGCGCCAATTCGATCCGATCGCTGGCACTTGTCAGCATAAGCTCTGCCATTTCGTAGAGTACACACACGAGTAGTCGAAGATGTTCACCAGTACTTCCTTCCCCGTCGCAGCATCAACGGCGGGCTCTATCCTGAAGGTCCAGACTAGCCGGCACACGCTCAGGTAGGTGCCTTACTCAGAGAGGTACTATCCAGCACAGCTCTTTCTGCCCCAGCCAAATGTCATGTACCCCTTCTCTCCCGGTAGAGGCCTCGCATCGTGCGTATCCAGATGTGTTCTGGGTTTGTAACGATCAGGCCCCGTGAAGTCGCGTTCGCAGTGGTGGATAGCCCAGACGTTGTGCAGCAGCCCTGGGTATCTAATATTCGTCCAAGTACCTATCCTGGACAGGGGCGTGCGGCATGCCGCGAATGATAGCCACGGAGCGCCTGCGCAGCACTTCCTTAACGAAAACGCGCATGTGTGACAGGTCGTCATCGGCCTTCGGACTACGGTTTTTGCCAATAAAGCAACCAGTATCTTCTCATTCTGGCAGAACTGTCTTGGGGAACGCTCGCATGGCGAGGATGGCGGTTATCAGGGTTGAGGCTGATGTGTCTGCGCCAGCGCCGATCAGACTAGCCGCCAATCCGCAGAGCTTAAGAGGATGAGGCAGGTTTTACCTCTCGATCTCTCGGAAGAGCAGTTCAGAGCAGTTGTCTTCTTCACGGGTAGGGGCCTCCTCGGCGAAAGCATAGAAGAAGTCGACGTCTGCGTGTATGCTTTGGCTTCGCTGCTGTACTGAGACCATGCTTCCAAGGTTCCATCTAATTCGGGAACTTCGCAGCCCTGTACTCTATAAACGATGTTGACGCCACTGGAAACGAATGGGTACTGACATGGGAGAGTCCCCATCAGCCGAGGAAAATCATTTGCGATCCCGGCTATCCCTGCAGCGTTGTGCATGAGAGCAATGGCCTCAGTGATGAACGGATCATCAATGTTCGAGACACGTCGACCGAAGGCAACAGTCAAGACAACACTGACGGCCCATTTCTCGGAGTGTGCAACGAATTCATCACGTCTACTAAGAAGGCCATACACCACAGCTTTGCTCTCGTCGTCTTGGGAGCCTTGGTAATTCTTCACCCGCCGTATACCTGCCTCCCAATGGGTGGGCTTTTAGCCATGACTAATGTGTTGGACACGCTAACAGGCACCATGGACCACAATATACCTACATATGGGCACGGTCCAACTTCCTCCGCGTGAGGCTCTATCTCTTTGTGCCAGAAACCAAGGGTCACACTTGCGAATAGCTCGACGAGATCTTTGAGGCCAAGATATTCGCACGGAAATTTCCGAGCTACCAGTGTCAGGTCGTGGAGAATGCAAGGCATGGTGTCTTCGCGAACCACGAGGCGCAGCAGATGAAGGATGAGGCTTGAGCGGTTCGGGTATGCTTCCCAATTAGGTAGGCGCAATTCACTGACATTAACGACAATTTCTCGGTAAGTGCGCAATCTCGGGAAAAACGAGGAACTTAAATTCGCAAATTTACAAGCTCACTACGCTTGTGTTGCTACTCTTTGCTTTCGAGTTCGGACTTTGTTTCCCGAACTCGTCTATGTGCATCAACTCCACCTCGTCGCTATTATCCCCATGTCTGATCTCAATTGTCCTTGTGTATGTGATCTCATTAACTCCTCTCCCACTCATTTGACCCACTTTGCTTCCTGCAGTGTTGCCCAGTCCACGACTGCCGTTTCCGTATCCGTACTTCGCATGGTAAGCTTGGCTGGATGCTTTGGTGGTGCCCATGATGCTGGGGAAGGCGCGGACGAGAATGACGCGGATCGTGGGGAGGCAGGCGCAGATGATGCCGACATTGATCTCGATGTTGGACCAGTTCACGACGTCGACTTGATCCCATGTTGGGTTTGCGGAGGCGGCGAATCCGACGAGCGATTGGAGGCGGAGACAAGACACAACTGTGACACTATAAGACGTTAGATGGAGGAAAATGCATCAAATTGGGCGATCTTACAATGTGCCAACAAGAAACATGACCGCTACACTCATCTTCTTGCGCCATGAAAGCTGTAGTCTGAAGACCTCGTAGAGAGGCAGCACCAGCATCCAGATGTCGAGTACGATACTGATGATCGCGTTGCTCCATGCTAGCGCATTAATATTGACGCACTGCCCGTCGTTGTGCTCCTTATCCCAATTGTTCCAGTAGTGGCTGATTGGGTGGCATTGAAAGATGGCAACGACCACAAATGTAAGGCCATATAGTATGGTGAAGGCGATGGTGCCCTTCAGAAGGTTTCTGATGATGGTCTTTGGGAAGATCCGTAGGAAGAAGAAAAGAAGGGTAAGCTTCAACAAAGTCATCTGGAAGAAGTAGAGGATCTCCAGGACGTACAGCCAGCGTACGAAGGCAGTGATCCGGTCAAATGCGACAGCCCAGACGTCTTGTCCAAGTCCGTTGGGTAGTAGTCCACGGTCGATCAACACCACACTGGGAACACCAGCAAGAAGGGTGAGGATGATTGTGTAGTCATCCCAGCCGAGTTCAGCCATGGAGTAAATCGCTTTATAGATGATCCTTGTCAGACCGCAGGCGACACTGACAACGGAAAGGACGATGTTAGCAATTCGCGATGTGTTACTTCTGTTCCGTGGCGGTGCATGGCATGTGGTCGCAGTGACGTTCTTTGTGACTTATGGAAGTTAGTCAACCGTCAGAGAATACACAGCACTCGTCGGAGCACATACCCAAGGCCTCCTTCAGCGTGCATGCAGAGAGCAAGCACGTTTGGACATCGTCCTGCAACGGCGCGTTCGTGCAAATGCATGTTACGTTAGTTGCTCCACACGATGATTCTTGGATGGCAGCGCCCAAGCATTTTTGCTGTCAGGGTCAGTAGTGTCTCCTGATCAAGCAATGAGAACTTACTGCACACGGTGAAAGCTGAGCCACAGCCGCGGCTAATCCACCTGATTGTCCAGTCGACTGTGCAAGTCCAAGAGATATGGAGGCCAGACACGGGAGCAGCAGTTGCAGGAAACGCATGATTGCTGCTGGTCACACAAACACAGTCAATGACCCAAAGAATGGGGCATCCAGGCGAGAAAGGGTCGTGAGATTCGGGAAGTCGTGAGATTCGAAAGTCGTGACGGAATGGGCCCACACCGGACTAAGTATATCCGTCGAATCTCTTCCTGGGCGTTAGGCGTCAGAGATGTCAGGCAGGGTACCGGCGACGGGAGGTTAAACTCTCAAGGGGCCACCACCCTCATATGAAACTTTCGAGTCTCGACCTAGACTTACGACGACCCAGAAGCGAGAAGGAAGCACCGGGAAGGCGTCAACCCACTGGGACCCTGAGTGTGAAAAGTGGAGCAAAGCTAGGAGCAGCGCTCCATTTTCGAGGATGATGCTGATAAGTGTACCGGTGTTTGGTATGTCGAGCAAAGACGATCCTAATCGCACATTTTAGTACATCAAGTCAATTGCCGCAGCGAAAGTTGCCTACAGCTCTCCCAGCTGCACAGTCATCACAATTGATCTGCAGCTGAAGCGACCTTTTGCCCTCCAAAGATTATCATAGGTTCGTCCGTCGCTGGGCGGGATCGCGTGCAGGATGGCTTCTCGCTAACGACGGAGATCCCCCTCTTTGGTAAACGGAACGCTGCCTCGCAAGCGAAAATGGGCAACGTGGTCCGCTAGATGCAGGGACGGCGCTGCATGCGTGCAGACGTTACATGCACTACACCTCCGTCGCGCGAGCGCCTTCCTTCGTACACAGTCACAAATGCTGCCTCCCTCACCTACGTGAAAGTCTAATGTCACAAGCAATTTGTGCCGCCGTATGCTCGCCGGCTGGGCAACGACTTCCCCATGGGCTTGCGGGGCCGATCTGAGGTTGTTGGCGTGATTTTCGTGATGCGCCCGAGGAAGCCGCGCACGTGCTTGCCTCTTGGCGCAGAGAATTCTTTGTCTTTTTACATAACCATCGGACATCGTGCAACCCATGCCGACCGCGCACCGGATCGCCATCGACGCCCACGTGGATTGTGCTGTGAAGATCAGAATTCGCAAGTTGTCGAGCCCAACATTCTGTCGATCCCACCAACAGCAGCGTTACGGACGTTGCTCTCCGGACCATTGAAACGCGACAACCTCTGACTCGCGATGACTCGCGTAGTGGATCACAAATGAACAGATCTCCCGCTTCTCCGGTGTCATTTGCAGGCTTTGTCAAGCATCCTGACTTTGCTAATGTTGGGAAAGTGCCACAGCACGTTCTGAAACGAATTTTACAATCCCATAACTGTGGGGTCACTTCGGTCTCATCCCACCGAATAAGGCTGAGGATTGCAAGTCGAACAGATCCTTTAGTCCCTACCGAGACCCCTTTTGCAAGACTTTTTCAGGGGCGAATCGACTGTTGAGAGCTGGAGACGTTCATTGACACATCAGTCCATCTTGAGGTAAGTGCTGGTCTAAAGATTCGATCCGGCACGGGTACAAGCTACACTTCGTAACTTGTCACTATCCGTAACCGCGAATGCTTTTGTAAGAGCAACAACATGTTCAAGAAAGAAAGGGATGTCTTCATACACAATTCGTGAATCCATCAATGTATTAAGACTTGGGCTCGAAACTTATGCCTAACGGTCCATCAGCCTTATCAAGGTATTTGAAACGTGCCCCAGCCAGGCGGAGGCGGAGCTCGCCTGCGCTCCGATGGGCGTGCTCCTTGAAAGGTCAGGCTCACATACCGTGTCAGGGCATCTGTGCTCATATTTCTGCACTTTAGACATCATCGGCTTGCAGGTCCATGGCCGATGATACGACCACGCAGCGCATGGAGCCTTTTCAAATGCCCCAGAGTTCACGACTCGTCGCACTAAGAACGTGCCGGCGCAGACCAACGCTAACGAGCTAACAGCCGGACCGAAGCAGGCGGACAAGCAGAACGAAAGCTTGGTCGAACAACGAGGATGCAGCTGAGAACGCTTTCGTCTGTCGATCACGTTCACCTGAGGTCGTACCCTGTGAGCATCGCGCCACATGGTCGGGACTCTTGTTTGCCTTTTCTAGCAACCCCCCAGCAGAAGGACCGGCAGATCGTGCGGCGCAGATCACAATCTGCGGCACCTCCAGTCTGCCTGAAAACACAGAAGATACTCTCGACGACGTACTAACTACAGGTCACATCTCGTCGGTTAGATTGATCCGGTCATGCAAAACTTCCGAACAGGTAAACACCGTGAAGCAGAACATGTCACCAACGACGTCATGACCCTGACTGCCCAATTCAGCTGTGCGCAGAACCCAGAAGCACATCGTCGATGACCCACAAATACAAACCAAGCGGACAAGCTCCACTGCGATGTCAGTTACATGCATGTAAGCGGGTTTTGAGTACTTTGGCCTGCAGACGTGGGACATCGAGAGCTCTATCTTTGTTACGAACTTGATGCAGAAAGTCTTACGACTGGAAAGCAACGCGCAACTGATCGCATCTATGACTTTTATCCGTGTATTGTTCGCGACAGCTTCCGCTGTAATGTATAGGTTCTCGATCCTTTCCCTTTCGGCTTGTGATCATCTCTTGCCTTGATGAGTCTTCCGGCTCATCACCTGGCTCACCTCAAATATCAATGACATGCCCTTGGCTTGCTGTACTTGCTTACGAGCCATCAGCGGCCTGCAAGCAAGCCGGTGCTTTTACTCTCGGACACAGCCCTACTTGAAGCTCATCGTCTTGGCTCGAGCGTCCTTGACCAGCAGCTTCATCCACTTGAGTTTCCTTTCATTTTTCTGCTTTCGTATCCATCTTCGCTAACGTTGTCTTTTTACTCGAGCTTGAATGCCGAAAACTGTGCTGACTGATCTGATGGCATGTTGGGGTCGTGTCAGGTTGTTGGAGTATCGAGAGAATCAGCAGGTGAAGTTGAATTGTAGATACAGGCAATCCTAACTGCTGAGTGAATGCAAGTCGAGTCCTCTACGCTGCGCCCCTACGCTGCCGATAAAGAGACGTGCGGGACCTTGATAGACTGGCTCTGAGCCAAGGAGATTCAGGATATGCCTTGATCACTCCCATGTTGGCGAAGTAGTACCGAACCTTTGCATTTGCCTTCACCTCGATATTGCCATGTCGCTCGCTCCTACCGCACCTGCAAACGCACAATTTTGGTGCGACAAACACTGTTATCACACATTCTGTCTAGAGATCCGGATAACGCCTTTACTATCGAGTGAGATTGTGTCAGTCTCTGCGCATCTGACAAACATATAACCGAAAGGCGACTGCAAAGTGGTTCCATGAGATGTTTTATGCCTGTGATGCTTCATGCGACTTTTCCGTCTACCTAACCGTCCACCGTCCTGCATTGTCAACCAAGCCTCTTATCCATCAACGACAACCACTATCGGCATCCTCACCTTTACCAGCGCCGTCCCCGTCGTCCCATCAGTCGTCAACGTCGCCTACTGGAATTAGCGTATCAACGACGCCATAAGGTCCTCCAGCTCGTGGACGAGTCTTCGTGCTTCAGTGCCGGCAAGCGCACGTTTCTTCCACTCGATCGCGTCGTTCCATCGAGCACATGAACGGGCCGTCTGTCGGTAAGGTCCATAACAAGGATGCCATTTTCAAGACGTGGGCTCGCACTGTTGTGTCTGTGGTGATCGAGGACGTCTACAAGAGCAATGGCATGAGTCAATGCGTCTGGGCGAGCTGTACTCCTTCTAACGGTATCGGATAGTGCAGCGAGGTCAGCTGCACGCCATCTTGAGTCTTATACATTCATGTGCCGATGGCGCTTGGCTGAGAGCGGTGAACTTGCAGAATCATGACGCAGACGGTCGCAAGATTATGAGAAGACTGCATTGGATCTCTTCTTTATGTAGGAAAAGGTTCTCGTATGGAGTGGAGAGAGATTTTCCGTTATGCGAATGCCATTGGTTTCTCGAAGATTTCGTGCTGTGCGCTTGGCGTCAAATTGAAAGACTCATGGACGGGATCCTTGAAAGACCCGAAGTGATCCTTGATATGTATTCACAGAACATTGAAAAGGGTCTAAAACTTTTGTCTGACGATGCTCGTCGTGACTTGACAGATTGATGGCGGCTTTGCCACGTGCCTACCCGATATGGACGGAGCTAGGTCGTGAATGTACTAGTCTGGCGCTGTGAGGCGTCGATCCAATGTTCTATCACAGCACTGCAAGTTCTCGCAACTCGATGGGATTTTTCCGCCTAGCTATAGACGAAGCTTTGTTCATCTGAATTTTGTCGATGACGTGAGAGGCATGCTTCAAGATTGGAAATGCAGCCTCACGTCCCCCGCACCCGAAGTCCGAAAAGCCCTGGCCAATGATGGCCGAGGAAATCGGAACATCACGGCCCTAGGTCCTCTTCAGGCATATCTGACTGAGCTGAGAGATTGCCGCTATTATTGTCTCTAATATCGTTGCTGCTCTCTTTCTTCTATCTCTCCAGCACTCCGGATCATTCTCGAATTGACCTACTCCAAAATGGCCTCCCAAGCCCGCAGTTTCTTCCAGCGTTTCCCACCTGCAGAATGCCTCGCGCTGTTCATTGCGACTCTTGAGCTCGTCCCTTTCGGCATCGCGGGTTTCAGCAACCCAACAGCATTTGCAGACGGCTTCGGCCTGCCCCTGCAGACAAGCACCCACAGGTCATCAAGTTCAACAAAGCGGAGCACCGATGGATCGTTCTGCGAATCTACTACCGAGTCTTCATCGACCTCCATCAGCTCGTCTGACGAAGACCAGAAGACAAAGAAGGCGCTGGTAGCCGCAATCGCAGCGCGCAACTTCCAGAACGGCATCTTGCTGTTCACGTTTGGCCTAATACTGAGGGACCGAAGAAGTCTGGGTGTGGCTGTTGCGGCGGGACTCATCACTACACTCGCCGATGCGGTTATTGTGAACGCGTACGGCGCGAAAGACAAGATCGGTGGCCACTTCGTTGGTGTTTTCAACAGTCTGGCCATTGGTGGAAGCCTGTTATACTGGGGACGCCATGATCCACTCTGGTAAAAGCATCGAGGAAAGAGACGGCGCACAGAGACTTTCAATACACAGTAAGCTATGGTTACATTTAGATGGAACATAGGGAGCATTCAAGAGCAGGATGACAAGGAAAGGCATTCAGTTCGTAATAAGGGTTTCAATCATGATGCGCGTGGCATCGTCACGTACATCAAGAAGCTGGGTCGCTATTATCAAAGTTCTTTTCAAGCAAGGGTCGTTCGAACACACTGATCCATCATTAGGTACCTCTTATTTTCTCAGGACCAACATTCTTGGAATTGTACTTGTCCTAATTGCTTTATCTCTATTAGTAACATGAGACGCAACCAATGTTCGCCGAACATCACGAAGCCAAGAATGATGCACATCTTCTTAGAAGCGAAAGATATCTGGTTTCTAATTCACCAAGCACACCCAATGCAACCAGCGCGATCAAGGAGTGTAAGGATCAATAACAACCACAAAACTATTGTACAAGAATCTTCAGCTCAATGCTATGCTCGTCAAGCGTCCATTCTACAAATCAACCAAAGTCGAGGACAATCTCGTCGCCAATGCCAAACACTCGAACGGTAATCTACGCAACACGAACGGTGGAAGTGACAAAGCCAGTAGGCGCAGGGCCGCTAGGCTTGCCCGAGGGAGGGGGTCCAGTCGGGCGAGCGCCGGAGGGAGCAGGGCCGCTGGGCTTTCCAGATGGGCGAGCACCGGTGGGACGAGCGCCTGAAGGAGCGCCAGAGGGGCGGGCACCAGTGGGCTTAGCAGGAGGAGTACCGGAAGGCTTGATGGATCCAGAGCGCTGAGCGCGGCGTTTCAGGCTTGAAGGAGCAGCCGAGGGAGCTCCAGAGGGAGGTGGGCCGGAAGGTCGGGCACCTGTAGGCTTGACAGAGGGACGAGGGCCGTGGGGATGGCCGGAGGGACGAGCGCCGTTTGGAGGAGCAACGCCGCTGGGGAGGGGTCCAGTTGGCTTAGGACCTGAGGGAGCAGGACCCGAGAAAGCGATAGACGGCTCCTGGCGGCGCTCGAGATCGGAAGGAGCACCAGAAGGAGCGGCCGTAGGAGCGGGGCCACCACTGAAATGCCCGCTGTGCTTGCCGCCATGATGGCCGTGTTGACCACTGGGGTGTGCAACGCCACTCGGGAAGGAGGTGAAGTCAGCATTGGTAGGGAAAGGCGCACCACTTTCAGGGAAGCCTCCAGGGAAGCCGCCAGAAGGAGCCGGGAAGCCACCGCTAGGGAAGCCGCCGCTGGGGAAGCCACCGGTGGGGAAGCCGCTAGGTGCAGGGAGGCTGCCGGAGAAATCAGGGAGACCGGTGGGCTCCTGACGACGCTCGAGACCAGAAGAAGCGGACGGGAAGTCAGTAGGGATAGCTCCACTGGGATGTCCACTGTGCATTCCCTTTCCACCATGGTGTCCATGGTGGCCAGTAGGTCTTGCAGCACCACTAGGGAAGCCGGAGAAGTCACCACCACTTGGAATTGGAGCCTCTCCACTCTGCTGAGCGCGCTGAGCACCGAAGACACCGGTGCCAGAGGGTCTGAGTCCGTGGGAGTGAAAGCCGCCAGTGGGCTGCGCGAAGCCGCTGTGGTCTCCACCGTGACCGTGGCCCTCACCACCAGGTCCACCAAAGCCTCCAGTAGGGCGTGCGGCACCGCTGGGGAAGTCGGTAGGGAAGTCAGTAGGAAATCCGGACGGAGCAGGTCCAGAGAAAGACTGAGCGGAACTCAAGCCGGCAACGGCAAGGGCGAAAGTAATGCGAGAGAAAGCGACCATCTTGATGCAGTAGTTGAAGTGACCCGAATGTTCTGAAGGAAGGTAAGAGTCGGCTTGTACGAACGCACTCGGTGCTGTTTGAAGTGACTGAAAGCACACAGTGCTGTGGAAGCGAAGCAAAGAGCTGAAGGGCTGAAGAGAAGAAGTGAAGGCTGGTGGATGGTTGCATGAGCAGTACTCACCACGTCCTTTATACAAACCTCAATGCTCTGCAAAGGCACAAATTGGTATCGCCTGGCAAGAAGCATGACGCGGCAAACAAACACATCGCTGGAACGGGCTGCAAGCCGCGCAGCTGCGTGCGAGGATCTTAGGGGCCTGTCATTAATCTGGCACCTGTTGACGGGCGTAGCGACAATGGATTTCCGCGAACCAGTGTCTCGTGATGTTCCAAGAACCATAGAATCTGTCGAGAACCCGGCCTGGATTGGCTAGCAATGTTTCTTGTTTCACAGTGTCGACGTCGATGTTCTGAAACCGGCAGTACCCGCAGCTTACGTGTTATTCTAGCTCCAACGCTGCCAGACCACGAACTACGCCCACAATGAAACGGAAAACGTACCTCAGCTAGAGCTAAGGACCCGTAAGCTTGACTGCTTCCGAACAGGTGCATGAGAAGCGTTCGTAGCTACATGATGGAATGTGGCGTAACACCTGCATGGCATTGAATGCTTGTGTCTTGATCAGAGAGCCGCAGGGAGGTATGCACAGGCCCAGTCGAAGCTTAGTGCAGTCGGCTTACAGCTGGAGAGCTTATTCACAACTGTAGGTGAAGCTTGACTTGGAGTGCCGACCTCCGGATTTGACCGTTGCTCGGTGCTTGACAGCTTACGTCTGCTATGCAACTTTGACTCCAGGCACGATCAAGATCCGCCTCTGTGCAGCAAGGACATAGATTGCGAACGCGAAAGCGCACCCTTGCCTCAGAGTTAGACCCCCATCTAGACTTTGACTAGGATGTCCCAGATTATTTTATTGCGGCGCCGACATTGGCAGGCGCCTCAACACCCGCATGCAACGATCCTGTCATGGATTGCGAACTGACGTTTCGCTGGGGTTGCTACCACGACAGTTCCTGCGGTGAATCGCGGCGCTGTACGCTGCTTGCGGGGATTTCCGGGACTCAATCTCCACCATTAGCCGCGAACGCGCGGCGCGAAAGAACAACAAGCTCCTGTCTCTAATGATGCATGCGATGATTGTGAGAGAGGAGAGATGTAACTCATCTTGGCCCCAAGCCCCTGAAAGGGCCTCAAGAGTCATGAAGCTTGAGGCATGTATGAGCACTTACGAGCGAGCCTGCAGCCATAGCCAGGGCGGTATCGGCATCGTGTTTTCGAGACTACAGGGTGTGTGTCATCGGACTAGAAGGAGGGGTCGTAAAACGTTGCTACATTAAATTGTATCCATGGGACAGGCCGCCAACAGTCACAGCAACTCTTTCTTAGTATTGGCGAAGGACTGAATCGATTGACGGAGAAGAAAACCCCTGTGTTGGCATGGCCACGTCATCGCCGCCTATCCCCTTGGCCAGGAGGATTTGATTTCTGTCCAGATCATTTGTTTCGTTTGAGATGAGCTGATCACTCCGGATCACTCTTGTTTTGGACAGTGACGAGCATGGTTGTGTTCTGTAGGGCCACCTCAGTGAGGTCTGGATACTTTCGGAGATGAGGTGAAGCCATGCATTTTGTCTATCCTTCAGTCGTTAAGTCGTGTGCACTGTTCTCTGTATATGCTATCATCGTCGTCGTCGCATCCTCAAAGCACGCATTCTCACCTGCGAAACGCTCACAACTTGCCTCTTCTTGCCTCGACGGCCTCGCGAAGCTTCTTGATCACATCACCGGGGTCGGTAGCTCCAAAGACAGCGCTTCCAGCAACAATGACATTGGCGCCAGCGTCGGCGGCTTGGTCGATTGTCTTCTCAGATAGACCTCCGTCGACCTCGATGTGGAGTTCGGGGTACTTCTGACGAAGGGCGGTGACCTTGGGAAGCTCGGAAGCCATAAAGGACTGACCGCCGAAGCCAGGCTCAACAGTCATAATGAGGACCATCTAGACGGATGTTAGCCAGAAGCTCTGACTGAGTAGCTCTTAGCGAGCGCTTGGTGCACGACTATTGTTCATGCCGCTGCATAAGAAGCGCGAATGCGGGTGAGCTAGTGCTACTATGGCGGCTTGAACAAGACACCAATGAGCAAAGCGACGCAAAAGTGATTCGTGGCAGTGTTCTCGAAAGGTGGTGGAAAGTGAGACGCCACCAGGTCTGGACTTTGCATGCCTAAGCGCCGCCACAGCGAGCCGCTCACAGCTCAGCCCTACGATACAGCCTAGTCGACCAACCCGAATCGAGGCTACTCGTGCCTGGAACGGGACGCTCGATGCCCGTCGATATCGATAGGCAGATATGCCGGATAGTGGGAAACACTCACATCAGGAACCTCATCCTTGTTCGAGTTCTCGAGAATGTCCCACAGCACGTCCACCTTTGTGCTTGGCTTGATGGCAATGCCAGCCTGCATGCCTTCGCTGTGAATGAACTTGATCAACTCTTTCGGAGATGTCTTCTTGTCCGAAGTTGCAGAGGGCTCGTCAGCGGCGGTCGACGAAATCGCAGCTTCGTAGTGGAAGCAGTACAGATCGCAACCAGCCTTCTTGAACTCGCGTACCCACTTCTTGGGCTCTGCAATCATCATGTGGCAGTCGAATGTTCCCTTTCCGTGTGCAGTAGTAGGGCGGTCGACGTGGGAGCGAATCTTGGTGACGACTGGGGCACCAAAAGTCATGTTGGGCACGAAGTGGCCGTCCATGATATCGACCTGAATGAGTCAGTCGTATCACGTGCTCCGATCTATTCATCGTGGGCATACATGAAGCCAGTCGGCACCCTGTGAGATGGTGTCTGAGCAGGCCTTGCCCAACGCTCCGAAGTCTGCCGACAGAATTGACGGCGCGATGATAGCGGGCGGAGACATAGTGGGCGGATGTGTCGCAGGTAGAAATTTACGTGAAGCGGTGAAGATCCCGAGCGCTAATGGGTGTGCTGAGGTGTGCAGTGGAGATTGCTGATGTGACCAAACCTCACGATGATCGCTTGGTGTTGACAGCTCTTGCCTGTGACGATGCCAAGCCGCGTGGGGTATTGGTGGGGCAAGCATCAAGCGTCTCGCTCACCTTTTGTTTATGCGAACTGACCGCTGCGACCTCATTCATCCACCAACTGTTTCGATTCACGCTGACTGCTGGTTCTGTTTCAACAAACTTCTTCTCGCCACAATATTCACGCGCGCCGTTTGAGCTATGCGCTCTGCTTTGGACACGGCCTTGCCCTCGGGTTTTGAAGCACTCGTCGCTCGCAACACAAGATGCTTCGGCAGCGGGACGCCATTGCTTTAGGCAGAGCCTTAAAACATCGAAACAACACGTGCCGAGCAGATTCAAGAACTCTTCAATGGCTTCTATTCAGAAGACGCGCTATTGGGTGAGTATGCTGTAGAACGTGGTTGACGCGTGTCATTGGCTGCACAGGCAATACGCGAGCGCTACAAATATAGCTGCCGGGCGCTTACACGGTGAACACCCAACCATCTCACGCAGTGCATCGCGCACGACGCCCTTTATTGCATAGCCTCACCAGCCATGATTTCGATCCGGCCAACCACCGTGCCGCAAAGGCCGTCTCAATGTCGTGGCCAACCTTGAGCCGCTGCACACTCCCCACTTAGTCCTAATCTGGCTCTCCTGCCACTGTACGAAGAGTTGGCAGTGCAGCCTCGGGAGCCACGGTAGTACTGGGTCAAGTGAGTCGACAGAAGAGCGTCTACGCTTGATATAACCTCCGCGCGTTGGCGCTCATGCGTACCTTGCTGCCTTTGCCATTCACTTCGCCTCTTCGAGTCTTCTCTCATTTCAAGCCTTCGTTGATCGAAGCATTTCCATTACTTGTGTTTTTGCAAATTCGCTGTTGATCAGCGTAGTCCAGGGTTATCGCCCGACCTAATACAGCTTCTACTCAACTTTCGTCTTTGGACATTTTTGAGTGCTTTGCCCGTTCCGGATTACACTTTAATATACTATAACAAGTATCAACATGCCTCAGACACTCGCGCCTTCAGCGTACCAGGCTGGCGCCCGTGGTTCCCTCGACGAGTACTACTTTACAGCGGACAGCGCCATGTCTCCTCGCAGTGAAGATGACTTCCCCACACCAAAGGCACGTCTGTTCGACATCACACCACAGCCTTCTCCTCGATTCCCATTCCCGCCAAACTCGAGCTCTTACCCTAAAGCCAACCGTATGAGCCACGCAGACAGCGACTTCGATTCTTTGTACGATGTTACAGACGATGAAGCTGAAGTACCTCTTCACGCGTCCGCATCAGTCAAGAAGTTCTCCAGCCCACAGCGTAGAGTCCGGTTCCCGTCACTCATCATTCCATCGCCAACTGCATGGCCGACAATTGAGAAGTTGAAGAGCGCGACTTCGGCGGTGCCGATGACCCCCTCTGCTCTTCTCACACCTTCGCGTCGCGTCCTTGAGATGATCAACTCGCACAACCTTCACATTCCAGAGCGTTCGGCAGCGCCTTCTTTGGATGGAAGTTTGACGTCAGAAGAGATGGACAAGCTGAGCTGTCCAGCTACCCCTGACATGCGCTCAAGGCGTGACTCGTTCTCCACAGATAGTTCTTGGGCACCGCCTGTGCAGCTTGACTTCCAGGCTATGCACACTTTGCAGCACCTTGGTGAGTCGGCGGTTGAAGAGGAAGACGATCAGGAGACCCCACCTGCGGAGCCACGGGGCGAGATGGAGATGCAGCAAATTTCGCGACCTTCTCTTGGTCTGACCATTCCCTCGACCCACCACCAGAATGAATCAGACGATGACACCCCCATATCTGCTATCTCCGTGCCGTCCCCTGGAGGCTTCTTCTCTTCTCTCCAGTCTGGCGCTCGTGCCACCTGGAGCATCCCTACTCGCCCGGAGTCGATCCCAAATACCTCAACCGCCGAGAAGTTCTACAATCTACCATGGGAGACTCACAAGGCTCAGCCTTTGCCAGCGCTGCCCGAGCGCCGTTTGACTCTCAGTGGTGAGACCCTCGATGGTTTGGACGAGGTGTTGGCCACAGCCCGCCCAACAGTTTTCAGCCCAGTCGAGGAAAACGTCGAGGTCAAGGAGATCAACCCCAGTAAAACCGTCTTTCAGTACAACGAGGATTATAACGCTGAACTGCAGAAGCTCTCTTCGGTCAATCTTGAGATGACTGGCCGGTGGCTTGAAGAGCAAGATGAACTCGCAGCCGCCCTCCGCAGTATGAGCGATATGGGCTCCCCAAGCTTGTCAAGTGGTACCCACAGCCGCGGCAACTCATTCGACAAGCCAGCTCTGAAAAAAACCGTCACCTTTGCTGAGGAGCCTGCCCAGACCGAAGAGGACGACGAGGAGCCCAAGAAGATTCAGACATACGTTCAGGGTCTTGAGTACATACGCTCCCGCTGCGAGAAGAAGGATACTTTCATTCACCGCCAGACTCGCGCCGAGGCGATGCACCTTCAGCGCCGCTGCAACCCAGCTGCCCATCGTGATCAGCTCATGGGCAAGTACGAGCTCAACGAGCCAGAGCGCCCAGCGCCCGCTCGCCCTGTCTCCGAGTTCTTCGCGAACGACCCTACCGCTCTTAAGGAGAGGATCGCCCGTGCTCAGACGGAGCGTCAGGCTCTCGACCAGATGCTGCCCGGCCAGTGGGTCATGCAGGCACAAAAGCAACTCAATGGTGGTAAGCTGCTCAGTAAACCCGCTGCGCAGTGCATTACTCGCTCAACTTCTCCCCGTATCCTCGACGTTGGCGGTATTGCTACCAACGATTGGGCCTGGAATGTCGCCTACGACTATCCGTACGCATCCGTGGTCACCGTCAACACCACTGGCAACAACCTCTCGCCCAACCTCGTCGGTCCCAACAACTACAAGTACACCAGCGTGCCTAACCTTTGGACTCTGCCCTTCCCTTCCGCCCACTTCGACGTTATCTCTGCCCGCACCCTGTATGAGCTTCTCAAAACCAACAAGCCTACCGGTCGCTCCTGTGATGAGTATGATCTCTGCCTCAAGGAGCTGCACCGCTGCCTCAAGCCCGGTGGCATCCTGGAGTTCTCGCTGCTCGACGCAGAGATGATGCACGCCGGCCGCAACGCGCAGGCTATGGGCGTCGAGTTCGCATTCAACCTCAAGACGCGCGGTTACGATGCCTGTGCTAGCAAGACCTTCCTGCCGCGCATCGCTAAAGCGGGCTTTCGCGATGTGCAGCGCGCCTGGATGGTATTGCCTTGCGGCCAGACGGCGGCGAACTGGAAGGAGGAGCTCAACGTCGGCACGAAGGTGGCGCAAGAGAAGACTATTGGTGAGAGTGGGGAGGTCGAGGTCCAGGATGTGCCTGAGCTTGGCTCAACCACTGATGCGGCTATGTTGACGGGCATTGTTGGCTCGTGGGCGTGGGAGAGGTGGATGTTGAGGCTGCAGATGGAGATGGGTAAGGAGGAGGAGAGGCTGTTGGAGGGTGTTGTGCAGGTCCTTGAGGAGGGTGCTAAGCAGAACTCTGCGTGGAGGTCGCTGACTGGCTGGGCTAGGAAGTAATTGTAGATTGATGACTGGGTCTTCGTTGTTGGTGTTTAGGTTCTGGGTACGGACTGGGATTGATACCACGCAGCGATCTCCTTTGTTGTATATGAATGTATGTGTCGATCACATTAAACTAACTTTATCCACTCCTTCAGAGCTTCTCACAGATCATGATATGGGTGTGATGCATCCTTAGATGTTGAGATAAGCAGGGCATGAGCCCAAAGCATGTGAACTATGGACATCTGAAGCTGGTTACGGAGTGCGCGCGACAACGACATCGACAGCGCGCAACGAAGATTGCTAGGCCAGAATGGTTAGTATCCACTAATTGTCGTGACTGACGGATCTCTCGGCGCCTGAGGGATGACCATCAGTAAAGGTACTTCACGTGACCCGGCCTCGGCAGATCTCCGGCGGAACGAACCCCACGCGGCCAGGGCTCGACCTCAACTGCATCATCTTTGGCGCCAAACAATATAGCGGACTGCATTTACAACAACAAGTCTTTTTGCCCACCCGTCTCTCCACAAACCCACCCAGACCTTATCACGGACTCAAACCCGCTGCAATGCTCTTCTTCAGGTGCGCAACTCTCATCAAACCCTCCAACACAAGCTCCGTAACATTGCGCCTGCTGCCCCCGCCTCGTTCTTCTTGTGGAGATTGCGCTGATGATTCTCTAGTTTCTTCAAGACGCTCGTCGAGCACGAAATCACCGTCGAACTCAAGAACGAAGTCCAGATCCGAGGCACCTTGAAGAGCGTGGACCAGTACCTGAACATTAAGTTGGACAATGCTGAGGCAGTTGATGAGGTCAGGTGGCCGCACTTGGTACGTTACCATGTCGCCGCCAACAACCGCAGAGAAGCAGCGAAAGACAAGAAGAAGTTAGCATGAATAGCGTTGGCTGACTTCAGCAGTGCTCGACGAAGGACATGTTCATCCGTGGATCCGTCGTTCGATACGTACACCTGCCCTCGGGCGCCGTTGACACCGCGCTTCTTGAGGATGCTACAAGGAGAGAGACTGAGGCGGCGAAGAACAAGGCGAAATGAGCGAATCGATAGAGCGGCTCAAGACGAACGAGCAAGCGTAATTACGGCCATCACGATGTACGAGGCCATGCTGGTACAGCAATAAAGGAGGAGGCAGCGTGCAGCAAGTCACGCAGCAAGGCATTTACATTGGATAAAGGGCCGGAAGTCACAGACAGGAAAGACGAGCACGAATATACCCAAGATTTACGACAGCAAGGGCGAGTCTGGACGTTGCAACATGGCAGCACAGGTCATTTTATTGCAGATTGCCTGGACGAGGTGAATGGTAAACCACAAGCTGACTCTCAGGGTCTTGTAGCACAGAGAAAGCTCATGCAGCTCTCGACGAATACAAATATTTGCTCTAGGTCGTCCCTGCACCATCTTTGCTCCGGCGTCCCTTCTAGTCTCCTTCAAAACCCTGCCCCTCATACGTCCCAATGTCTTTTTAGCCTCCTGCAATACCAACGTACTCAGCCCTCAATGATGGCCACCCTCCTCTCGCGACTGTGTCGCCGTCTCGGTGTACTTGTCACTGTCATGGTCGGGTTCTTCAAGGTTGACCATGATGCTGATAGATCTGACGACGACAGCATTCATGACAAGACGGCGCATACGGCCATTCGCGAGGTGAAACGGGTGAATGTGCACAAATGAGGCGCTGTGCTCAACAGTAGGCGCGAAGATGTGGAATTGTTTTCTAGACATTTCTTTGTGTGGGACGACCCTCCCTGTTCGGCGGAGGCATCTTCCCAATTGAAGTGCCCATACAGGCACTGAGATTCTTGAAGCCTTTGACTACAGGAGGTACTCGGGAGTGGAATGTGGAGTTCCTTTATGCTAACAAACTCTTGGAAAGATATAACATATCTTGCAGATACACGCTAAGAGTCCAGCTGAGTGGGTGACATGTCCCTTCGGATACTGCTCCATGTTGACGAGACTATGGTCAAGGGACTGCCGAAGTGTCGACGATAATCCTCAATACGGATGATTACAGATCAAGAGGTAGCTCAAGCGTCAGCGACAATAGTTGGGTAGGACCGAAGCATCAATGCGACCGAGGAGGTGTTTAGAATGCGCGCTGTAGGTTTGGATCGCCTGCTAGGATACGTGCTTCCACTCGCATCTTCGTAGCCTGCCTTGGACAGCTGCATTGGTCTTTGGGTCTTCAAGACAGAACCATCGATGATAGTGCATGAACAAGCAAGAAGTCCGTCATACCTTGATATTATCGAAAAGTTTCAAGTTCCGTATAGGCTACCTATTTCAGAAGCCACGATGGTGAATGCTGTTACACCCCAGGCTCGGTACGATCCCATCTGTGACCCGAGTGGAACTGATCCAGGGAAGAGCTGCACATCGAGCAATAGTCGAAGGTTCCGCAAGTGATGCACCTAAAGCGTGGACCGTGTATTCTCTGCGGCCAGTCAGTTCACATTCACGATTTAGCTGTAGTGGACTCACATGAAAGCATCCGTTGCAAAAGATTCTTTGTCTTCCACCCTTTTCGCAGGAAGCAAGGTTCTCGACTCCGAGGGTACTCTGGCTGCTTTCGGGCAAGGATTCGACCATATCCCCGTGGTCGTAAAATATGGCAATATCAAGAGGGGTCCAGCCAATCTTCTCACGGTCGAGGACACTCCTGCTCTCCCAGCCTCGAGAGGTCAACAATTCTACGACGTCCGCCCCTCCTGTTCGCTGCTGCTATATCTAGTGGCGACCAACCGTCTTTGTTCGTGATGCTCTGATCAGCTCCACGCTCTAGCAAAAGTTTGACCACATCGGCAAAGCATTTAAGTGATGCGCCATACAGCGGAGTCATTCCAGTGCTGTCCTTCGAATTGATTTCAGCCTTGTGGCTCAGAAGGATTTGGAACACAGCAAGATGTCCCCCAAATGCTGCAGATAGAAGCGGAGTGACACCATTGGACTCCGCGGTATTTGGGTCAGCTCTGTGGGCCAGGAGTAATTCGACAACTTCTACGTGGCCCTCCTCCGATGCCAGGTTCAGAGGCGATGACCACCCATTGCGTATATCTGGAGTTGGAGCTGCTCCTAGGCCAAGCACAATCTCCGCCATCCTGACGCGGCCGTTGTATGCTGCTGACCTCAGCATCGCCTCTTTGTCCTCGGCGACAGCTCTGAGACCAATACCCTTGCAGAGCAGAAGCTCGATAGTTCCAAAGTCGCTCCTGCCAAAGGCAAAGTCTAAGATAGTCTGGCTTTGCCCATCACTTCCATCTATTTTCAATTCTCCATCGAGCATCGTCTTGAAGATCCCGAGTTGACCTCTTTGAACGGCATAAAATAGCGCAGAGCAGTCGTCGAGGACCCTCGCCGTCGGGTCTGCTCCTCTTTTTAGCAATAGCTCGACTACTTGTGCATGACCCCCGTGAATCGCAGCAAAAAGCGCATCGCCAAAGTAGCCAGATACACTGAGGTCGGCACCAGCATCAATAAGCAGCTCGACTACCCCTGCGTGCCCTTTGTACGCAGCTGCTTGTAGTGCGCTGCCGCAAAACCCACTGATTGCATTGATATCAGCCTTCGCGTCGATCAGCAGCTTGACTACATGCAGGTGACCTTCAGCCGAAGCAGCATAGAGCGCATCACCGGAATGTCGCCCTCGTTCATCGACGTTGGCGCTCGCGTTCAGAAGTTCCCTCACCACCTCATCGTGACCCCTGGATGCAGCCGCCTGAAGAGCTTTGCCATGGTAGCCTTTCTGCTTATTTGCATCGGCACCTGCTTCGAGCAGAAGTTTTGTGACCACAGTGAGACCTAGGAGTGCGGCGTGGTAGAGCGGACATTCTATCCACTCAATGGAGGTTCTCCAGGGTGGCTCCAGCCATACCTTCTGTCGATCGCACAACAGCACCCAGATGTTGTATGCGGCATTATCATTCGAGAACAAAGGTATTGCCAGGTTACTTAAGCGCTCTAGCTCCCCATCCGCATGTCGCATATGCGTGCTCCAGGATTCCGCTGTATACTTCGCAAGGGCGTACTGGTCCTGGACGTTTGTCAACGTAAGGCCTGGCTGCTCAAATTGGTAAAGATATTTCAGGCAGCTTTCTGCTATGATGCTGTGGCTCGAAGCATCTGCCATACTGTATCGTTTCGCTGGGCCTTGCCTGATTCTGTTCGAGAGAAGGTATTCTTGTACAGAATAGTGTGCTAAAGTGACTACTTGCTTGGGCTGCTCGAAAAGTCCATTGTTTGTCTACGTTGATATGGTGATCAAACTAGAACAGATGTTCGATGCGTCAAGAGGGTCTTCGAGAACTTCTTCGGGATCGAAGGCTGGATCACGAGCGAGATTAATGGCAACGACCTAGGCTATCTCCTCGACGAGGAAAGGTCGCACAGAGAAGGTCAGCCATCGAAGGATGCGCGAAGCAAGTTCAGCGTCGTCTTCGCTTGTATTAGTAAGTATGCGATCATACGTCTGATCCAACGTCTGGGGCAATGCCGCGAGGGATTTTCGTAGCATGGCTCTGTTTCGACACTTTCCTAAAGTGTCGAGCTGGCATGCAGCCCACCGGAACCTGTAGAGATGTTAACAGCAGACTTGCTAGATGACATAAAGCTGTTCTTACATCCCGCGGGCACCGCTCATTAGCACTGTCTCGATCTCTTGCTTGATGACGACGTCATTATTCCATTTCACGAGACTCCTGTCCTTCGACAATCTTTCGCGAACGTATTGCTGGATGTCTCTATCCACTAAAACGCTCTGGAGATCGATCATTTCCTCTGGCCGGATGCAAGACTCCAACGATAGCTTGATATCTCGTTCTTTCCGGCTGGTAAAGAGAAGGTGCGAACTAGCAAGCGACCATCCTGCCACTGTTTCAAGCACGTCCATCAGCTCCGCACGTTGTGTGCATTCGTCGAGGGCGTCAATGGCGATGTAAACATGCGTGAACTCTTGCATGACCAGGTGCAGCATTTCCAAAAGAGCATGCAGTGAAGGGCGTGATTGTCTGTTTCTGCCAGAGGCGAATAAGGCACCCTGTCTTTCACGCGGCATAACCACGCAATGGAGCAGCTGAGAAATCAACGAGCGTAACATTAGCTCTGGATCCTGCTTGTGTTGGTCATTGAAGTCGAAGTAAAAGTAGACGACCGTTATGCCGGCGTCGGGGTTGCAATACTGCATGAGATGCCCAATGATCGTAGAGCTTAGAATGGTCTTGCCGCAGCCAGGAATGCCATGCAACCACAGACGCGATGCCGCACTATTCTGCCAGGTGACAAATGATTCGTTTTGTAAGAGCCAGATTCCCGTGCCAGCCTGACGTTGCTTGTGCGCTTTCTGATAGTTAGTTGAGGGGTCTGGTGCAGATAACCATTCACGCATGTCGCTGAGTATATCTTCCGGTATGGAAACACAATCCGGTGCGTCTTCGACAAGAGGCTCTGCCAGTGCCTCTACTAACTTTTCGGGGACGCGCTTGTACTGGGGAGCAACCTTCACTCTGGAAATCAACGACTCTGCTAAGGTTTCTCGTATCTCTTTTCTCAACCGTCTGATGGCATTTTCTTGTCCTTCGCCATATATCAAGGGCAAGTGGATGTTGAACAATCCCAACAGACAGTATGCCATATCTTCTGCTCGCGTCGTGTGTCGATTCTCAATTCAAGAGAAACGCTCATCAATAGTGAAGTCGGACAATTGGCGTTCGGCAAAAGCTCGGACTGGGACACCAGTAACCTCGTAGATTGTTCGTTCGAGATGGCTCCTGGTTCCCAATTTGACCCCAGACTTGGAATAGAATTCAACCGTCTTGGGGGCAATGAGCTCTTGTAGCGTCCAGCCCCAGGTGAACCATCTACTGTTCCTGAACAATAACTCGCCCTTCCCATCCAGACTATCGATCTCAACATCGGACAGGTACACGTAACATTTAACTGCATTTTGGTACCATCGGAACATGGAGTTGATGGCCTCTGAGAGCTCAGTGCTGTTGGATTTATCGATACAGCAGGTATCCACCTATATGTAATCTAGACTATCTTGTTTCGCCTGCTGTGTGCAGAATTGAATCTTGATATAGCCCTCTTTGTCTTCCACAGTGTCGACAGCATTGTCAAGAGCCTTTATGTCGTCGAAAGTGATTTCTTGACCTTCGTGCCAGGTGTGTGATAGTATTGCGTAGGGAGGGGCATCTTCGTCGCGGACATGATCTTTCGTCCATTCGAGCTTGCCGTCGCTTGTTGTGTATAGGAGTCGCATGGAGTTCGGCGTGCGCGTGGCGTAAGCGGGGCAGGACGGGCGCGGAGATCTGTAGAGCTAGTTATGGGCATCGATTCACTGGGATCTTCGATCGTGTGGCTACGAAAGAGGACTCTGTAGCCACAGACATTCATGTGAGTGTCCAACGCCAGGAGTTGGCGCACAGGAGAAACAGGACATGTCGAGCTGCACCTCGTAGCGCTGACAGGGCGCGCGTAACCGACTTAGAGGGCACAGCCTGCCATTTGGGTGACATGCTTGATTGCGCGGCTGGGCAGGTCATACTCTGCTCATTGAACGATGAGTGTATTTCTGGGCCGGAGAAAAAAGCCCGCAAGTGTTTACGTTCACCACCTCATTGACATCTCAGGTATCGAAGAATGGTTAATTAGGATCTCGAGAGCGAAGGCTTCAGAGCTGAGCTCGTCCACGCTGGGCCTAGGCGCGGGGTGTCCTATAGATTGCATTTGACGGGCAGAGAAACCACGAAACTCAGCCTCCTGACCCGTACGACGCGGGGGCAGTTGACACACGTGACACGCATGACTGTCAAACACATTATTCCATGTAATGCTCTCTGCAATTTGCGGTATTGAGCGACAAGTAATTCATCGAGGGGTATCATTGTACGAAATTCAAGAGGACTAGGTCTTTGGGGGCCAGCTCCCTCACGTGGAGCCGCAATCACGGTTCCTTCCGCTTGCGGGGCAATCTCGGCTGAAAGCTGACGTCATGGTCCAAAAACATGTGTCAACATCCTGTTCCTACCAAGCTTCATCGCCAACACAATCTCCACGCACGTCAACGCAATACCGCCATTCGCGAACTATGGCCCTGGTCCTCGGCATGCAAATGTCTCACTTGACACGCTGACGCGCTGAACATCCTGGACGCAATGGCATCTCTATCAGGGCATGTTCCTGAGTTGCATGCAGTTGCTGCTTGTGGAAATTGAAGTAGTAAACACCAAACAACTGACCACTCAGATCACGCGTTCTTCGAACCAGGTCCTAGCATCTCTGGGATTGGTCGCCGATCCCCACGTGCACTCGGTACATGAGCGGCTATCTAACGTGATGAAGCAGGTCAAGACTACAAGAGCCGGACGAACGTCCAAGACTGGCTGTGCTCCAAACAAGCCTCCGATGCGCCAGGATGCACACTATCAACGACACAATGCGCATGATTCAACGTGAGCTTCCCCGCATTCTCAATTGGTCGCTTGAATTTGTGGGCGTGGTCGTCTTTGACGATCAGCACTCTATTGAGAATGTCAACACCTGTAGGGGGCGGAGTGGGGAACCAGTCAAGAAGACTATGTTCCTGAAAAAGCCACACACCGTTATATGCCAAGTTCGCGAAGACATGACCGTTGCTCCTGGAACGGAAAGATAATTGCTATGAGCGTATTGAGCTTCCCGCAGGTGTACACGATGAATATAAATAATACATAGTCTCGCGGAAAGTCACTCAGCAGCCAGCAATAGCATCCGTTCACCTTTCGTCGCTATCACTCGATCGTTTAACATTCACTATTTCTCACTCAGAATGAGGGTTCAGTCCATCCTTCCGTTTGCCGCCGTGCTTGGTGCCGCTCTCGCCGCTCCAGCACTAGTTGCACAGGAAGAGGGGGTCAGCTTCCCGGTCACAGATGTCATTGACACTGGTCTCACCATCAATGAATATGCTGAGGCGCTTGAAGCTGGGAAGGTACCTGAGAAGATTGACACCGCAGCAAGAGTGTCCAAGCGTCAGTACACTGGCGATACCTACAACCAGCTTACCGATGGCACTGCCTGCCGCCGTGTCACTGTCATTTACGCCCGTGGAACAACGCAAGAGGGTAACGTTGGCTCAGCTGATAGCGAGGGCCCTACCTTCTTCAACGCTCTTGCCAGTCGTCTGGGTGGAACCAGCCAGCTCGCTATCCAGGGCGTTACTTACCCTGCGGACATCTTTGGCTTCCTGGCCGGAGGTGATGCCGGCGGTGCTACAACCATGTTCAACTTGATCAACCAGGTATGACCGCTATGCGTTGAGATTGGACCATGTCTAATAGCATGCTAGGCTATCAGCAAGTGCCCCTCTACCAAGATTGTCGTGTCCGGTTACAGCCAGGGTGCCCAGCTTGTGCACACTGCTACACAGAGGCTCACAGCTGCTGCGGCGGCCAAGGTCAGCGCCGGTAAGTCATAGACAATCTCTCGTGACGTCCAATGCTAATCGTGATAGTTGTAACATTTGGTGATGCCGACCGCGACGAGACGTTTGGCAGTGTCGCTACCTCCAAGGTACTCATCATCTGCCACGATGGTGACAACATCTGTGACAACGGCATTATCATCACTCCTCAGCACAGGAACTACGAGATTGATGCTCCTACTGCTGCCGCTTTTGTCGCCAGCAAGATTTGATTGATCAATTCAAACGTCCTCGATGCAGACATATCTTCTACGGTGTCTCACGCGCCGCATTAGGGATCCAAAATAATGCTTAATGACAATGCAACTTTCGTTTTCGTTCTCTTCCGCTGGACTCAAGTCGCTAAATTAACAAACCATCCCCTTTCATCACCAAGCACAGCAGCATTGATCAGAATAGTCTGATCATCCTTACCAGACAGAGATATGACGGAACGATCAGAGGTTTCACCCTCACTCCGCAGCTCCTTAGCCTCCCAATCCATGACTGCTGCGCCCCTGCCCTCCTGGATGTGGCCAAAGCACGCCAGCCCCAGCTTTACTCTTTCCAAAGCTTTCACAAGCTTCTCACACCCACAATCCTCACCCCTCTTGCTCACATTCAGTTTGGATCCCTCAAAATCCGGAAACGCAGGTGGTCTGTTTGATATGCCGATATCGACACCCTCAGGCATCTTGCTCAGGCCTTCGTTAAACCTATCTTCATCTTTGCCATACAAGAAGGCAATTTCTCCAAACTTGGGCGTGTACGGTGTTGCATTTACCGTAGATGATCTTCCATCTTGCGAAGTAAATGATTGTGTCCCCTCATCCAGATGATGAATACCGCGAGACATTTAGTGACAACCTTCACGTCATCTTCATCTGCAGCAAACTCACACAACCACGCCGGGTCGATATCAACATCGTGGTTACCTGCAATGATCAACTTGAGCTCAGCATCAACAGCACTGATATTATCGATGGCACGCTGAAAGCTAGGCAGACCGCCGTGTTGCGTCAGGTCGCCACAGAGGATGAACACGTCGACCTTGGGAGCAAGATTCTCAGGTGAGTATGGCCACTCGCTAGGGGTATCCGAGATAACGAGGGTCTTGATGGTAGGCATTTTGTCACCGGGGTGGAGTTTGCGGTGTTTGCGGATTGTTGAAAGTGGAGTCTGATGGATGGAGCTGTAAGGTGGAATTTGCAGTGGATTGTAGCCAGCATAGCTTGCAAGAGATCACAGAGGCCCTCGCGTCATTGAGCGTCGCCATCGTCAAAAAGATTCTGAGTGGTGTGCAGTGGGATTTCCATCGCGTTTGCTCGGCAAGACAACAAGACAGATGGGCGATGAATATTGATAGGATGGGTTTGATGATACCAAGAAGATACTTGACAAGAATGTAGAATGAACGCGAAGAGCCCCGCATTATGTTGAGCAATTGAGGCCTTCTCGATCAAGTGAGGAAACAGCATGCTGTTCATTCCATGTTCATGTAACGCGGATGAATTGAGATGATATTGCGACCTGTTTGCAATAATGTTACAATGCGACTGTGTTCGTGGAGCGGGCAACGTCATTCAAGAAGAAGGGGATCCATGATGCTTTACGCAGAGGGTAATGCGGGGTTATGTGAAGCACTTGTGCATAGGGCATGCATGCCTTCTATTGGCATGTTGTTGTTGCTCAACTGTTGGCGGATCGTCGTTTGGCCACCAAGATCACTTTAGCTCGTTAGCTCGACGCTAGTATATCACGTGCTAACGCGCTTCGCTTTGCGCGTCGATCGTGCCTTCCAAACATGACACTGGTACGACAAACGCTACAACCATCCACGACCTCCACTACCTTCACGGTCCATGAGAAACGACGCTCATGTTCAGGAACCCACGAGAAAACCGCGAGCTGCCTGATGCTGCTCGCGTGGCACCTTCGACAGGTCGTGCGCCCTCGCCACCCCGCTCATCTTCGAGAGTCGCAGCCATGGCCGCTAAAACAATGACGAAGAAAGCTACCTCGAAAGCGAAGACTGCGCCTCCGCCGCCAAAGCAGACGCAGACTACATTAGTCGCCAAAGACTGGGCAGGCAAAGCGGCAGCGAACAATGCCAGAAACAAGTCGAAGCCCCAAGGACCCGCGAACGGCAATATAATGGCGTTCTTCAAGAAGGCCGAGGATATCAATAACCGCATCTTCCTGCAAGAGCGTGGCTCGAATCCAACAATTGCACTCGATGGTGGAGGAGAAGACCTTGGTTGGAGTGACGAGATCAATAATGGCGTCATGACTTCAATGGTAGACGATGAGGCACGTTACAACGAGAATGGAGGCAGCAACAAGAAGAGGAAGATGAGCGAAGAATTGGTAACCCCCGCATGTTCACCACCGCCACCGGAGGCTGTCAATGCTCCAGCCGCTGAAGCTCTGCCAAGCAAAGCGCCAGAATTGTTGAAGCCACTGACAAAGTCTGGGCCTTTCGTTGACGATTCAGACGAAGACGAGGACGATGCAGAGTTGCTCATCCCGAGAAGAGGTACGATCAAACAGGAGCCAACAGAAGTTTCGCCGAGTTCTAAATTCTTGGAGGACCCATCACCTACAGATGAAATGCTAGCGACGAGTGATTACACGCCACCACAATTGAAGACGGAAGAAACATTGCAATTCGGTCGAGACGAGTTCGATGAGGCTGACCTTGAAGATGACGAACTCCTGGAAGGCGAAGAGTATGACGAGCGGCGGTGGATGAAAGAGCAGAGAAAATTAGAGATGGAGGCGGCAGGCTTCGAGTGTGATCCAGACGATTTCGACGCACCCGCTCTATTCCCCGAAGAATCGATTGACGACTTCTCGAAAAACGCAAGTAACGACGACGATGTACCCACCTGTCCTCTTTGCAGCAATAGCCTCAAAGGCTTGTCAGAACAAGAGAGCTCGGTGCATGTAAATGCATGTCTGGACGGGAAGCCGATACCTCTGCCTTCGCCGGCGAAAGCCGAGAGGGAGAGCACACCTACACGAGTGCTCAACGCAAAGTCGTTCAAGCGCGCCCCAAGGCCTCCAAAGGAAGCGCAGGCCAACCCATTTCAGTTTGGGGCGAAGCCAGGCGCTGCATCAACATCGGCATTCTCCAAGCTCATGGCTGGACATGCCGAGGACGCTGCTTGGGCGACAGCAGCTGCGGCCAACAATGCGGCGAGGGGCAAGCCTTCATTCGAGCGCACCTGTCCCTTCTACAAGATCATGCCTGGCTTCTACATCGCCGTAGATGCGTTCCGCTACGGAGCTGTCAAAGGCCAGAACGCGTACTTTCTCAGCCATTTTCATAGCGATCACTACATTGGTCTGACGTCGTCGTGGTCACACGGGCCGATCTATTGCAGCAAAGTCACTGGTAATCTCGTTAGACAACAGCTGCGCGTTGACCCCAAATGGGTTGTGGACCTGGAATTTGAGAAGAAGACTGAGATTCCTGGCACCGAAGGTGTACACTGCACTATGATCTCGGCCAACCATTGCCCTGGCAGCTCTCTGTTCTTGTTCGAGAAGGAAGTCACCAAAGGACCGAAACCCAAGCAACAACGCGTTCTCCATTGCGGTGATTTCCGAGCATGCCAGATGCATATTGAGCACCCGCTCTTACGACCGGAGGTCGTTGACGCGATCAGCGGTGCCAGCAGACAGCAGAAGCTCGACGTATGCTACCTCGATACAACATATCTCACGCCAAAGTATGCGTTTCCGCCTCAGAAACAAGTCATACAAGCTTGCGCAGACATGTGTGTGTCTCTGAACAAGGTGCGCGCAGACGAGTCTGATGGCTGGGAGCAGATGAAGCGCGAGCGCGCTGGAGCGGGAATGACCAAGTTTGTGCGCAAGAACTCGACTGAGAACCTAGAAGAGCCACCGAAGTCACTAGAACGTGGTCGTCTCCTCGTCATCGTAGGTACCTACAGCATTGGCAAAGAGCGCATTTGCGTTGGCATTGCTAAAGCACTGGGCTCGCTGATTTACGCGCCGCCTAACAAGCAACGCATATGTCGCGCGCTGGAAGATCCTGAGCTGAACGCACTGCTCACCACCGATCCACGGAAGGGGCAAGTGCACATGACACCACTTTTCGAGATCCGTGCGGACACACTCGACGACTATCTTCGTGAATACGCCGACACCTTCTCCCGCGCTGTTGGCTTCCGGCCCAGCGGATGGAATTACCGCCCTCCAAACTCACGCTTCACCGACTCGCCCCTCGTTTCTACCGTCTTGCACTCCAATAACTGGAAGTCCACTTTCAGCATGAAAGACCTGACACCACAACGCGGTAGCACCAGTCGAGCGAGCTGCTTTGGCGTACCGTATTCAGAGCACAGTAGCTTTAGGGAGCTCACGATGTTTTGTTGCGCTCTGAACATTGACAAGATCATTCCTACTGTCAATGTCGGTTCGGCGAAGAGTCGTGAGCGCATGAAAGGCTGGTGTGAGAAGTGGGCGGTCGAAAAAAAGAAAAATGGTTTGTTCAAGCTTGGAGAAGACGGTTGGTGTTGATAGCTGGCACTGCAACACTGTTGGAATTTTCCAGAATACCACCAGGACAA
The DNA here is from genome assembly GCA_001599375.1 of Phoma herbarum. Classification (NCBI taxonomy): domain Eukaryota; kingdom Fungi; phylum Ascomycota; class Dothideomycetes; order Pleosporales; family Didymellaceae; genus Phoma; species Phoma herbarum. The sequence continues at coordinate 1,536,619 of BCGR01000006.1, read as the reverse complement.
TGATACCCAAATGTACGCCCGATACATTCCAGAAATGCCATACTTCAAGGGCAACACTTTGTGTCCCAACGCCGAAAGGACGCCATGCTTCAAAGAAACTTCTCGCTCACACATTTCTCATTCCAACACCATCTTGTTTCCGCCATTAAAATTCATGAGGTCAGGTCCACTTCATCCGTTAGCGCAGTACTCGAGCAGCCATAACGGCGTCAGCAGCATCACCAATCCGCCTATGATGATGCTCCGGTTCGTCAAGTTCTCAAACTTTTCGCTACCGGCTTACTTTATAGTTGGGTCTTCTAAATGTTTTCTCTCGGCACACTTCGCTTGGAACAGGCTCGAAAGTTGTAGCTTTGTGCTCAATTCTAGCCAGTCCCAGCAGCGGGCGTATTCTCGAGCTAATTGATATCAAATCAGAGGCATACCTAGATGTTGTGTAGGAAGCAGTTTCGGCTTCTGCAATTGCACCTCGATAGCTGCCTGCCGTGTTGAACAACCAATTCTTGACATTCTCGATTTGTCTTGGCTCGGCGGCTGGATGTGCTCTCATGTGTGGAAACGCTTCGATGTAGTTGTCTATGGACTGTGAGCTTTGAAACACCTGTTGCTAATGAAATTTTACTGCCGATCGTTGGAACGAATCAGTCGAATGTGCATCTTCTTATTCGTTTGACTGACGTTGCCTAGACAACAGCGCTGCAACGGGTGCGTACGAAACTCTGCACCTTCCTACGGTTTTGAAATAGCAGCCTTGTTTCTGACAAGAACGCCACGACTTGACTTCGCAAACTGATCAACGACTGAAATGACCTGCGACATAATGACTTCCATATACGAGGGTCACTATAGATGAATGCAGATCGTGCAGTGGGGCAAATAAGTTTGCACACGGACCCCAAACGTGTCCGCTACGATCTTGAAGGGAACCCACATGAAGCTACGACACTTGGACATCATCATATCTTTGGTCTTGGCTCCAGAGCGACAGCAATTTCTCTTATGAGCGTGCAACTTCGACGCCGGTAGCGACTTGCTAGGATGTTGCACTGGACGACTCAGGGACGGAGGAGTGATAGGTTGTGTCAGGGGCACGAAATGATCACATCTGCTCAATACCCACCATAGAGACTCTTGAAATACGAATCGATACCTTTGCTCGTCTGGAGCGAAGTTGCGGGCACCACGCGTCAAGCTCAAAACTCGCCCCTGGGTTGTGAGGTGGACACCAAGGAGAGTTTGGTTCGAATAAGCCTAACGAGTTCAAGCACCATTTTCGCGAGTTGACAAAGATGCTCAAGGTCGCGGACGGAGCCCACAGTAGATAAGCGCTGGGAGCTTGCAAGTAATCTTGTATCGCAATCACTTGACCACGAAGACTCCTACTTCTGCTTTTGCGCCGACACCATGGTCATTGCGGAAGGATCAAGAAGTGGCTGGTTATGCAAGCGTTATTTTGCTGCCAAATACTGGCATGGAAACATGCGGGAGATATCTGTTCGGTATTAAGCAACGCTGCCCTGGATGTGGAAGTATCAAGGCCAATCCATTCTGTGCTCTGGCGTGAAGCCGAGCAGGACGATTAGTTTCGACGCGCAGCAGATCTTGGGCATTGTCAGCAAGGATACACTACGTGCGAACGGTCCTGTTATTCATTTTGCTTTCACTGCGTGTTCGAGCCTGCTTTCACTTTTGCTTCCCGCTCTAGGCGCCTTGACCGCTCCTTCTTCTTTCTCCGCACGCCCTCCCTGCGTCCAGCGTGTCTCCACTTCTTCTGTACGTTCGATCGGAACGTGCCAGGATCTCGGTCCCCTCCCTGCGTTCATATCCTCACTATGGCGCTCCTGAACATCTCCCTCGATATCGGTAAGCCAACCTACTCTGGAACGCTTCTTTTTCCTCCATTTCGCTGACAAGTGCCATTGCTAGGCCACGGTGTGGAGGAGCCCTTTCCCCAACCAAACTCGATCTTCGCGCAACTTCCCCGAATACCGCCTCAATTCCATGCATGATCTTCATGCAACTCTCGGCCTTCACCATCCTTTCCTTAGTGGCGATCCGCCGAATGCGAATCTCACCAACGCTTGTGTGCGAAACATGCGTCTTCTGTAGGGCGCTCCATTCGTTGTGGAGCAGCATCGAAATTGAGCAGCTGCTTGCTATTACCGACATAGCACTCGCGCGCCGAGGATTTTGTGAGGGCTGCCGAGACAAGGCATTTCCGTGCCGTGGTTGCTTGCTGCAGATTCATCACAAGTTCCTGCTACCTGGGCCGACGCACTGCCCTCATCAGGTTGTCACTGCGTACGAAGCGAAGGGACGCTCGTAGTGACCAGGTAAGACCTGATTCGGCTGTGGGTGTCTGCTATTAGGTACTGTGTTTACAGACGATTGTGCATATGTTTCCTTGTCCCTGGGCCTGGGTATTTGATGTCATTTGGGCGCCGGGAATATCCTTCAGACCATGTATCTCAATTCCTTCTCTTCATTGAGCTCCTCTTTTGCGTTTATTACAAAGGCTATCTCTGACCCAAACGCAACCATTACCGTTGCAGTGACTCCAATCCAGGCGACTGGGAAGCCTAGAGCTGCGCAGGCGATATAGATGATGATCGTGTAGAGGTATGCGGTCCGGAACAAAAGCAGCAGAAGTGTGCTGGGCTCCCGCATTTTTGTTGAGTTGATTGCCAGTCTCTCGACGTGAACCAAAAATAGGTAGTAGCCGACTAGACTAGGGGAGCTTGGACATGTGAGTGGCGAAAGTGGAGACTAAGGCCAACTGCAACAAGACGATTTGCGTTCCGAGCTCATCAAAGCAAACTTGTTCCAAGAACTCGAGCGTGAGCAATCGATGGTGTTGGCCGTTGCAAAACGTTGAAAGGTTGCGATGTAATCGATGCTGCGTTGGCGTGGCCACGCGTCGTGAGGGTCAGCTCGTATTGGTACCTGCATTAGGCCTTACACCAGAGACATGTTTAGAACAACTCGCATTGGCATGCGGTATCTTTGTGTTGGATGTTAGATACACAAAAACAGGGTGCAAGGAAAGTATAATATTGATCAAGACGGCCCACCAAAATAATCCACACAGCAGTACCTCCGGCTGTCCACCCAACGTCCGAGACTAAGCTGATCAGTTTCATGGCCAACACAGTGATAAATGTGATTGCGCAGAAGTTGTTTTAGAATAGTCTAATACTGAAGGCAAGGGCCTGTGAGGGTGGGAAGCACTGCGATACCTCTCGTTGAAGGTATTTAGTATTCTAGATGCGCGTAACAGCCCAGCTAATGTTTGAGGAAGTGCGCAACAGATTTTTCAGCCCAACATGTCCAGTCCTGTGGTTTCTTACCTCACATGACCATATCTCTATGTGACCTAAATCCATGCGCAGTTGGCGCTGAAGACCCAATACATGTATTCTTAGTAGATACCGTGAGATCTTTCATGTCGGCAGAAGTCATGTTGTGGGATCGTATCGGTTCCAGACAAAGTCATTGTGCGTAATATTAGTCAGTTTCACGATATATGACATCGCTGCAGTCTTGCTGCCCATACAGCGGAGAATGAACCCTGCTTGGCGACGTCAATGTTCAAAAGCTTCTGTCCAGGCGCTTCTCCAGTGACAGTCTCTTCGTATTACTTCCGTAGTCATATCGTTGGGGGTGAGGGGGTGCGCACCTCGATTTCTTGTGGCTCTTTCGCCGCTGTGCGAGCCTTCTGAGTTATCTCCGTCATGACTGGGAGGTAGTTGGATTCTTCCGGGCTGCCTCTCGGCTCTCTCAACGACTTAGGAAGCACCGAGTTGTTGGATCGCCAGCGAAAGTGAAGGCAGCAGCAAGCGCACTGCATAAATAGCCACTAAAAATCGGACCTTCTTGACCCAAGACCTGAACGTGTGCGATTACTACATGACAACCCATCGACGCTCGCAACTGGATCATGGCTGACGATGTCAAATCGACGACCATCATCGCACGGGGAACATCTGCATTTCGAACGAAGAAGAAGCTGGTGGGAGACAGCCTTCGTAAGAAGGACAAGCCTGTTGATACCGGCAAGCTCAAGACCTGCACAACGTCAGTACTGTCACGTGTGCTTGCGCATATACTGACATTAGCAGGGCTGCCAAAAATCGTCAAGATTCTCCGCTTCTCCGTCTTCCGGCCGAAATAAGAAATCGAGTCTACACCATGGTCTTGCAGGCTGAGTGTGTTCTGGTTCGTTCAAGATATCTCACTACCTTCGACATGACGGTAGAGCTGCGCTCTTGCTGCTCGAACATCCCGCCGACAAACTCGCAGACCTGGAGCGATTGCAACTCGATTACTCTACTGCCTATCATGTGTCGACAAATGTACGAAGAGACACATGGCCTCCTCTATGCACTCAACACCTTTGCATTCACCGACGAGCAATCGATGAGAATCTGGGTCTCGTGCCGTGCACAATGCCAGCGCAAGCTAATTTGTAGCCCAAAGCTGCCGAATACCGTCACTGGCTATTACGGATCATCTTACGGCATAAACTTTGCAGCGGTGTGCCCACAGCTTCGCACTATCTGCATTGACGTATGGGGGATTGTAACAAGGGAGAACGAGCTTGAAGGGGTGAGCCAGGAGGAGCTATTACAGCTACTGGCCGCGGAGAAAGCTAGGGCATGCCAGAAGGAGGGAGGCAGCGTGAAGATTGTCGCGACCGAGTGCGTGTATAGATCGACAATCTTCGGAGCGTTCCTGGATCCTGCATAGGCGTGCCTGAGAATCGCTGTAGGTAAAGCATCGAGCACGAATCGTGGAAAAGAATGAGGAAGGAGCTGGGCGGCTTTTGGCGCTCCTTAATCTCAAGGTCGCTGATTCTGTTAGAAATACCAACGTTTCGGCTACCGCGGAGGCCTTGGGGCTGGTGCGCAGTATAAGCTATGATCAATTGAGTAAGCATTGCCCCACTTCGAGCACACGTTCGCGTCACGTGCATCACGCCGCGCTTTCTGCCAGTACATTTACTATCACCGCGATCCTGATTCTCACCGGACTCCACATCTAACATGAGATCCTCACACCTGGAAGGCGGCGCGGGATGCCGGCCCTCACTCGCACAGATTGAGCCCACGCAACATCTACGAGGTGAGGACCTCTGAGGTCTACCAGGAGCGCTCAGATGCTGCGTCTAAGCTATCAACTCGCTGACGCAGTGGACGAGGCAAGATGCATTAATGTATTTGGACCGTGTGCCGCTTCACCTTCATCACGATCTATCATACTCATCGTTCATCGTCCCGCAAGATAGCTATAAGGCTAGGTAGGTATCTGTTCAATCAAGACTTGATTTCGATCCAAGACCTTCGTTCCCGTATTTCATTTTAGTTTTCCAAGTCACTCTTTCAGGATTTTGTTCGTGAATCACTCGTTCGCCGTCATGGCCGATCAGTCTCCGTTTCAACGAACAGCCCCAGCCATCCTGGATGCACGGCCCAAACCACCTGCGCGCATACACAAATTCAGATACGCCCGTATCAAGAGCACCAAGCGAAGGGATGGGCTGTTGAACACCGTCATCTCTCCTAGCTCTCATTTAATGCAAATGTGGGCTCCTGGACATGCAGCGGTCGTCGGCACATACTGACCTCGAAGCAGCGCTCAAAGAAACTCGATCGAGTCGCCCCTTCTTGGCCTTCCTGGAGAAATTCGTGATAAGATCTGGAGATACGCTCTGGGTGATCACCAGGTCGACATCCAGGATCTCAGCCAAGAGGAACCTGTCGACTCCATATTTGACCTTCGAACCCTGTACCCCGATACGCTCTGTCAACACGGCTTTGTCCGCCCTTCGTTTCAGCTGCCCAAGGTTGCCGTCAGATTTACGTGGAGGCTTCGCCATACATGTACACCATGAACACTTTCGCGTTTCACAGTATCGCCATTGCGGATAGATGGATCAAGAATCGGTGTGTTGGCCAAAGACGACTCATATCCTCCCTGAACGTTCCACGCACTTATGCGCGGCTCTATCGAAGCGGCTTCCGCAGAAGGTTCCGAGCGAAGTACCCCAACATCCAACGCATTGGTATCGACAAACTGGACTCTTTTCTGCGATTACGACGAGATTCGCCGTCTCCCAGGGAGCAAAGGCAAAGGTGCGCTCGACATGTGGGTCGAAGCGAAGGCCAAGATCATCGCAGAGGTCCAGAAGAAGGAGGGTCGAGACGTGTGCGTCGAGTGGCATGGTCAATCGGCATGAAGCACGTTTGCGCTTTACAGTCCTGCGTTCCGTCGCATCGCTTGGATTTCGCGTCACGCTTTCTTCTTGAGTCTGCTGCTTCGCCGACGGGCTGGACCATCTGCCAAAGTACGAATGATTGGTGGTGGACGTTTTTCATCAGGCGCAACGGATGTTATGTTGGGTGCCATCACCGAATCTTTTCGCAGCTTTTCACTTGCTTTGGCAGAGCCCGCTGTTAATCAAATTTTGGACGTCACTTAGCTGGTCTGGCCTGGCATCATGTACGGTCTTCCCCTTCGTCGCTTACACGCACTGCTTTTGGACGGCCTACGAACAATTGCACGCACACCTTCTCGTCATCACGGACGCGCCGGAGTCACTTGCGCATGCTGCTCAACCAATTCTGTAAAGTCCAGTCTAGTCTTCGTCTCTTCATCAGCCTCGGTGTGGGGAAGTCAGTGTACTTGTTACAATTTCGAGAACGCCCAGACAAGAGCGCAGCTGAACGTTACGGACTACTAGTTGTACACGCTCACCTGATTGGCAGGTCATACATCCAGACTTCGTGCAAGACAGAAAGCGAGGCTGGCGCATGCATGAGCACTTGCATTAGCGCAGTCGGAAAGTCCGAGCGGGCCGCTGTATACGCACGCTTCGAAACTATCACTCCAGCTCGTCTCAGAACGCCACCTTCTCGGTCCGATCAAACTGGGCTTGCTATTCTGTGCTCTATTTGCCGAATCTGGTCAAAGATCTCTGTGATTTGCCAATTCGGTCGAAAAGCAAGCTCCTTGTTCAGCTACCAATATGTGACGATCTGGGCATAGACCAGCTCTCGGCACTTACCTACTGAGCGAGCCACGACATCCGCAAGACGCGGAGAGCATAAAAGGTAAGTTGCTCCTTTACAGAGCAGGATCAGATCCATACCACACGATTCCCAAGCCATATCATAGCGACTAGTACCCAAAATGTTCGCTCTCCCGTTCAACCCTCTCATCAACACCATCGCTGGACGCATCTACGATGCTGTGAAGCCAGAGGTCATATATCCGACATCAACACCATATCAGCAGGCCAAAAATTCCGTCCCTGACCTCTTTGTTGACCAGCAGGTCTCTCATTCCACCACACGCTGGGCTCAGATTCTTGCTGCGTCACCTGCGACCTACGAGCATTGTCGAGTCATTTCCCTTACGTGGGCAAAGGCACTTGCATCCCCACTTTCGCATGAGTTCGTGCAGTTTATTGTCGAGGACGACCGAAATGGTACCCGCACTCGAGTGTTCAGCGATCGTATCGACAAGGACGAACCAGACCGCGTCATCCTTGGCCGCGACTGGTCGAGCACAAACAATCCCTCTGACCAGAAGGACATGCCTATGCCGCTCTACTCAGTCACCTTTGATGGCAACCGACCGCAGGTCGCCGACTTTGCGGCTTTGCTGGCAGCGGTCACCGCACGCGCGCCCGTATACCATTTGTACAACACAATGTGCTGGTGGTACGCGAAGTCCGTTTTCGATTCTGCCGTAGCCCGCTACGGTGGTCAACAGCGACAATGGACGTTCTCTCGCTATGCCTACACCATGGTCATCTGGGACTATACCATCACGCCGAAGTACCAGATGGAGGACGAGGCGAGAGCATTTAAAAAGCAGAACATTGAGGGTATGTCATACCAGACACCCTCTCGCGGCTCAGACGCTCCGAAACCGCTATCATCCGAGGAGTACCTGGCTAAGGTTGGCATAATGTTGAAGAACGAGGAGATTCAGAAGGAGTATGAGGAGGCTTTGCAGGTCAATGGCGGAGAAAAGATCGATCCTCAATTAGTCAGTGCTGTGAAGAATCTGGATTGCTATATGTGTTCTTGCTAACACGGCAATAGCTCAAAGTGGCGGTGCAGACCGTGCAAGATAACGCTCCAGAGCTACCTGCAAAGACAGGAGAGTTCAAGAAGGCTGCAGACACCTTCATCAAGACCGTTCTGGATGAAGCTGATGCGGAGCAAAACCTCGAGGCTTTCGATGCTGCATGGCAGAAAAACCAACGTGTGGTGAGTTGTTTTGCGACACGCATTCTTTTGCATGCCTAGACTGACGTCTCGCAGGAGCGCAATGTGCCTGCCGACGACGACACGAAGTTCATACGAAGGAAGGAGTTTTACTTCGGTCAGCCTGGTCAGCAAGAGAAGCAGGACTTTGATCGTGCTATGGAATGTTTCGTTGGCGGTGTATTGCGCTTGCTGGACGAGGACAAAGCCGCACCTCAAACAGAGCCTTGAGCCGATTTGAATAGAGCTTTTCAAGAACGCATCTGAAATGTATTTTGAGATCATTGTCTATTCGGTTGCTCTTACCTTCCCAACTGACCGGAGCCACTTTTCGCAACGTGCCCTCGTTCCTCAGCTCCTCGCCTCGCCTCGACAGAAACAGCAAACGTACTCGACCGATAACGTGTTGGATAAGCGAGCGCCGCAGGCAAGCGAGCGCCGCACCCTACCAACTTTGCGCACCCCTACACGGGTATATCTCAACAACGCAATAGTGTAGTACATAGAAATTAACAGGATAGATTAAGTAGTAGCTACAGTCTCTTTTTTGCACGTACGTGAGTTGTGCCCAGTCTCCCTGCACCTCTTGCAGCGCGCCAAAGCCTGGCGGCTGAGGCCTGATCGCTCTCCACCTTGACGCTCTTCACGAGCAATCTGCTGATCAGCCTCACGTTGAGCAAGTATATCCTCTCCAGCCCCCTTTGTTAAGACTCCTCGCTTCTGTAGTCGCTTTTTCTTGCGCTGCCTACGCGTTGACGCTGCCTCGTTGGCTCTTTCAAGGCTAGCAATCCGATCGCGCATTAGCTCAGCTGAGAGCATCATTACCTCAGCCCCCTTCTTAAGCTGATTAATCGCCTCTATAATAGAGGCTGGTGATGAGCTCTTATGCTGGCGTACGCGCTCACGAATTAGAGTTGATTGAGCCTCAAGCTCGCGTGCGTTGCTTGGAGTACGAGCCTCCCAGAGAGCCTCTGCGAGAGCAGCTGGAGGAGTAGGCGTACGTAGCTGTACGTCTAGCTTTGAGAGGACAGTCTCTGGCTGAAGAGGCACAAGGCCTGCTCCTTGGAAGGCTGAGCAGATATTGGCTGACGTAAACGATCGATCAAAAGCTGCCTTGAACGCTGGCAGAAACTCAAGCTTGGTGACGTGGTTGATGTGGTCGCGGATCAGGCTCTCTACCTCACGACTATACGCGCGCTTCAACGGCGAGAAGCAGCCAACGTCAAGAGGCTGGAGTAGGTGAGATGAGTGAGGTGGCATACAGAGCGTGTAGATATCGTTCTCCTTGCAGAGCTCTTGAAACTCAAGAGAGTGGTGGCTCTCGTGGCCGTCAAGGATAAGCAGGCGACGCGCTCCTACTGTACGAGCCTTTGTATAAGCGTTGAAGTGCTTTAGCCAGTCAACTCCTAGCTTGTTGTTTGTCCAGCCGTTGTCGCTAACTCCAATTGCCCAGTCGCGTGGGATCTCCTCCTCCTCGTACCAGGCAGAGAGATGGTACTTGCCGGCAAAGATCAGGAACGGTGGGACTGACCAGCCAGCAGCGTTGATAGCTGCTATCACCGTCACCCACTCACGGTCGCCAGGCTGGATAGCCTTTGGCCTACCTCTTCTCTCTGACCCTGATACAACAAGCTGCGTTGTAATCTTGCCCATCATAAAGCCAGCCTCGTCAAAGTTGTAGACGTCTTCATCGCAGATGCCGTACTTGGCCTTTGTCTGCTCTACAAGCTCAAACCAGCTGCGGATAAGGACGGGATCCTCACACAGAGCTCTCTGTCTATCGTACGCTTGGTTAAAACGCGTCTTAAGACTGTCTGTACGCTTAACAAAGTTGGCTGGCCACTTTTGCCCAACCTGGCCTGCACCGCGCGCAGCTAGCAGCTTATTAGCCATATCACGTACAGCTGCGTACGTAGGCGCAAATCCACGTAGATCCAGATCAAGTATGTATTTGACAATCACCTCCTCTTCTAGCTGGGTAAGCTTCTTTGAGTTGGGCTGGCAATCGCGTCGGGCAAGCTTCCCAGCGCGTCGGCGGCGGATCGTTCGTTCAGACACGTTGTAGACTGCAGCAGCCCTACGATTACTCTGCATTTGATAAGAATTGATAGAGGAGATAGCAAGCTGGACATCTGCTTCGTTTGAAAGTAATAGAGTAGCGCTGCGTTGAGCCATTGTACGTTAAGATGAGAGAGGTGCACAAAGTTGGTGGGGTGCGGCGCTCGCTTGCCTGCGGCGCTCGCTTATCCAACACGTTATATGAATACACAATACACAACATGAGAGACACAATAAACGCACATCAGCGCGAGGACAATTTGCTCATCCCAAGCCCCCACGACACTAGAGCTTTGTCGATGCAAGTCCAAGTTCGCAGTTCTGGTGAAGCTTTAACCTCACTGATATGGATCATATCAGGGTTCACCGCAACACCAATGAGTTGCTCCTATCGCGCCTGCCACCGGAATTGCGAAAATAAGTTTACGCCGATGCCACCAGCGGCCGCAACCTTGAAGTCATGAACAATCGAGACCGGCGTTCACGAACCTGGCTAAAGGATCCATTCCATAACAGCGGAAACTATTTATGTCTAGCCTCCTCCGCACTTGCCACCAGATGATTAAATCGAACAGGAAAGAGGCCACATTGTTGTGGGAAGATCGTCGTTTATGAAGGCGGATATGGGTGGAGTCCAGACGCAACGCTGTAGTTTTGTGCTATACGACGCAAGAAATGATTGTTTCGCCGGACATGCTGACAGGTCTTGCCAAGCCTAGTCCTCATTGGGCAGCAGGGGTGAATGTGGGCCAGCCTCGTTTCGCTAACCCTTGAGTCAGCTGTTCTGGCCACTCTTGCCTGTCTCTCCTGCACGCATGGAGTACAGCATATCCAATACACGAAGTCGCTTTTGTAGATTCTAGCGCCGCAATACCCTACGATTTCCCTCTATCGCTTCTATCCCACTGATCACGTGCTAGTGGCTTTGGTAGCACGCCAGGCGTCAATGCGATAGTTCAGGAGCGCCGGGTTTTTCTATTTGAACACAGCCAGATTGAGTCCGACGACAAGAAGATGGGAAGTAAGGGACCGCGGCTTGAAGAGAATACTGGTCTATTAGACCATCAGACGAAGGATCATACAGCTCAGGCGTTGTGAGCATCTCTACTGCCTTTGCCTAGCGTTCTACTGACACAGGTCAGATTTAATCATAACGCGACAGCGTCGCCCTTTCTTCGCTTACCGTCTGAGCTCCGAAACCGCATTTATGCACATGTGTTCACTGGTATCACTTTCCCCGCTCGTCAATGTGGTCGTCCACACTCTGGGCACTATTGGGGGTACTCTGGACCCCAGACTGACAGATCGCCGACGCAAATCTGCGATGTCAACTTCCTCGCAACTTGTCGACAAGTCTACGCAGAAGCCCGTCTGCTGCCGTTCTCACTCAATACGCTTCAGTGCTGCCAATGGTTTTGCCTCGCAGATTGGAAACATGCGAGGCCAGGGCAGATGAAGGTTGTAAGCAGTGTACGCCTCAGCGCTAGAACCAACACTGGCGAGGTAGAATCTTTCTATAAGCTGGAAGGACTCCTCAAATTCTTCCCTCAGCTTGAGCGCATTGAACTGACTCTTGGAGGGAAGCGCCTGCCAGAAAAATTATGTGAGAACCTGCAGAGAAAACTTCCAAATGTGGCTATTGATATTCTCGCCGAGGCGCGGACCCGCAAGCGTAAAGGAAACCGATGGTGAATCAGGCTGGAGGTGAGGAATTCGCTCTCATCTCTATCGAGCCGCTCGCCATCTTCATTGTTTACCGCTAGATCCACGCAGAGGCTCGCATGGTTGCTTCTGCGTCAACCTTCTAATTCACTGTAACAAGCAGTTCGTGAAGTTACCAACGTAGATGTAGGCGGGGATCGCGATTGTCATTAGCTTAGGTACCTATAACAACAACTTTACGGTGTTCGGCAATTTGGTTCGGTCGAGTCTTTTAGGTTTGGAAGACTCGTAGTAGCTCCGGAACTGCAATTGTTCGCAAGAGCTCCATCGCGGCGTTCGTGAAGGATTATCTGGACGTGTACATTGTATCTACGGGTTCATCCGGCGACTGGAGACGCCTTTGGAAATACATACCCACAGGCATGTGCATATTCAGAAGTGAGTGGCGCCTTTAAAGTACGAAATGACGAGGACGACAGGTATAGTTCGGTCACGAGGTTGAGCTAGACTGAATGCGCCTTTGTCTGCCGTTCACCTTCAAAGTTCCGAGCCTACCGAGGTGCTGTGCCCACCCCAGATCTCCTTCCCTTACATCCTAGCCTCAATTACCTCCAGCACGTGGCTGTGCGTACCACAGTCTGAGCCGCCCTTAGCGCTCATGACTTCCCCTTCCAACCGCCCACTTCGACCTCAAAATCCTGAACTTACATCTGATTTACGCCAACACCTCAAGCTCCGATTGTGGATCACAAGAGACCCCTTCTCGAAGCTGACAGCAGAATGCTCGATGCAAGATCACGCACTGAAGCTGCCAAAGCCCTCAAAGTACAGCGCTCCCAAAGGCTGCTCACGAACTGAGGCTTTGCAGCGTTCAGAGAAATGCTACAGAATCACCGCTTTCTCATCTGCCTCCTGAGATCCGCAATCGCATTTACACCTACACCCTTGGCGATGCTTGGTACCACCTTAGCTTGCCCATCTTCAGGTCAGTATGCTACCGAGGTATTGAACTTCTGCGAACCTGCCGACAGGTGTACTCGGAGATCCGCATGCTTCATTTCCTATCCAACACATTCACGTTCTACTTGCCGGCAGCGCTCGGTCCTTGGACCAAAACGAGACCTTCTCAGACAAGCGCAATGAGTACGGTTGAGGTGCCCAAGGGGCTGGCGAAGACCATGGATCCAACCATGTTTCCAGGGCCCAAGCGACTGCGGATCGACACAAGCGAAGATGAGGTGTGCAGTTCTTGAAGGATCAGAGAGCAAAGTAGCATGGCCTGCAAATCGTGTGTTTGTACAGTCGGTCTGATCGGCCGCAGAAAGCGCATCCTTTGTTGGGGAGTCTTTAACTCTAGATCAATCCGGCGAAGCCACCAGGTTTTGGTGATCATAAGACTTGCTCGCTTTGGGCAGTGAAATTAAGCTTTTAAATCAGCACAGATCCACAACGAGCTCCAATCGTTTCATCAACAAGCTTCAAGGTTCAGCGCCTTACGAGGCAGCTCTTGTCTACGTTTTCCATCTATTTTTGGCACGTAGGTGTTGTTGAAGCGGATTTCCATAACGTGCGCGAACCATGGCCACACCTGGCGATGTGGTGAAGAGACATGAAGCTAAAGAAAACATCTTGCGATTACTTGACATGTGGTGTTCTTGTCTTCCTTCACCAGCTCTCCCCAGATATTATCCTAATTTTAGTCACTCTTGCCCTACTCAACTAGCGCAATACAAATTACATTCCCCCTTTTACCTGTTCCGGTCTATGTCTCAACTCCTCCAAAGCACCAAAATATGTCCAGAGCTCAGTTTACCATCGAAGAAGAGAGCGGCATGCTCGATTCCAAGCCTCGCCCTGCTAGCGCTCTGGAGGTGCAAGCTACAGTCCCTTCCCTAAGCTTGAGAGATACGACGCATGGGACACCTTCGTCTTGTGTCAGAGCTTCGCAATAGACGTCTCTCAGGTCCGGACTAATCCACCTTTACCTTGGGACGGCACAGGCATCAGATGGCCTCCCTGACGATCGGTTATCACTTACAATACCCAGGCTATAAAGCTGCTACCTACCACCCTCCTATCTCTTCTCTCCTTCGACAAAAATCATGCCGCCAAAGAAGAGAGTAATCATCAAGCCAGAAAATGCCACCAAGGATGGTCTGCTTGACGCAGAACCCCACACTATGGAATCAGTCACGCTGTATACATCACTACGAATGGTTCACTCACTGATACTGACCTGTGCAGGTACTAGCGCAATGTCCCAAATTCGCCGTTGCTCCAATTACCCCCAGAGTTGAGAAATCGAATATAAAGCTACGTGCTCGGCGGCTACGTTCTGTTCTTCATCCGCCACTATGAATATGTCGCCTTCGCATACTTCAAACGCTCACAGAGAGAGCGCTCCAGCAAGATGCTCCTCGGAAGTCAGGCTTCAGAAGGGATGAATCGAGTTGCCCCCGAAGGCGCAAGCTCAGTCCTCTCGCTTCTTCGAACATGCCGGCAAGTATACGTCGAAGCGCGTATGCTCCCCTTTGCCTTGAACGAAGTTCGATGTGACCAACGTTGGTAGGCGGAGAATTGGGCCGAGAGCCACCCGCTACAGGCACAAGCAGTCACTGTCATCCGTCACTACTGCAAAATCTTCTGGAACTTTCCTTATCCATTAACCGCCTGTTCGGTCTTCGAGGGATATGGGAACCTGCAGCATCTGTACATCAACACGACGTTCCGGCCAGCAGATCGTACGAGGACGGAAGATGAAGTGAGCGGTCTCCTCGAGACTCTTTGCCCAAGAGCGAAGGTTTCGTTTCTGTACCATTAGCAAAAGGCAGCCGAGACGACACGCGGTAAGGGAAAGAGAAGTCTCCGCGCGAAATGCACATAGCTGTCTTCCAATGCGTCAAAGCCTGATCGGCTGCGTAAAGCATAGGTTGCATGTGTGAAGCTGATGGCATGCTCAGTCTTGCGTTTGGACGAGCTGAAAACAGAGATGCCTAGGACAGGCTTCGAATACAGGGGCAGCAACACTTGACCATGCATTCTTAGGTCCATGACTCGTCCCAAACCGCAGCTCGCCATGTCTGAACACCTCAATTGACAAAGTTTGAGTATTGCTGATCAACATGTCTGTTTCTGGGCGACGCACGAACCCCTAGGTCTGTGTGCCACAGCTGTGTATGTGTGGCAGCATTGAAGGCGACAAGATCGATGGTACCACCACTGTGCTCGTGTTCGGATCACTATGCCAGTGAAGCAGGCGAGCGAGTCGGTCGGTACTGTCAAACGACAGAAGCAGTGTAGCTTGGTTCCGTCCCTGACAGCTGTGGTGATCAGAGACATGTCAGTCCATTCTTGTGAGCACGAGCACGAGACCTGAGCCCTCAAACTCTATCGCTGGCAACACTCGACACGGGACATCTCCGGTCTCTAATTGAAGCGGGGGCTAGGCCTTGACAGGGCTGAGGTTCTCGGCATGCGAGATCCTGCAGAAGTGGAAGGTGTCGCTGGGCTACTGCACGTGCGTCCATCTTTGGCAATCGATAGTGACACTGTTGGTTCTGACCGCGAAATTCGCAGTGAGCAGTGTTTGCTATGCCGGTCGAGAGACGTGTGTCAGAAACCGGTGAGCTCTAAGTCTTGAGCAAGGCTGTGAACTTGGTGCGGGCGAGTGAGCTCAAGATGCATACGCCGGTGTGTGTCGAAGCAAAGCTCACCGCTTCTTCGACCTCCATGTAATTGGCGGGGCTATATAGAATTTGAGGCTATCAGGTGAGACGTGACGAATGAGGTCGATCGAATGGAATGTTAATGTTCAAGCATGAGTGACACAGCGCAAGCTGAAGTTTACTGTCGATACATGCTTCCAAGGTGGCGCTTGCAGAAGGATGCTCGTGCAAAATTACTATGACGCACTTTTGTCGCACAAACGTTCATTGGAAAGTAGGAGCTGCTCAGCAGTTGATGTTCAATAATCAGAGATTCGAATGGCTCTTGCACAGATGTACGAAGTGACTTAGTGACAGGTTTGCCGGAAGTACTTCGAAAAAGAAATTAATGTAGGCCCTAGGATACTCAGTCAGGTGAGCCCAATGTTAGCAAGGTTCTTGTCGGTATATCCTCTGCTTTCCTCAATTGGAAAATGATGGCACGAACGGACACGCTTCTAGGAGCGCTGCTGCACATACAAGCGCAGCTGCAGACATTTTGCTGGAATGTAGCAAATGCGTGTGCATGACCCACATCCTGCACAGCATCGTGCGCAGCTACAAGGAGCGATACGGTGGTACCCAGGGCCACCCTTTACCTTACGGTGCAGACACAGTGATTGGCCATCCTCAAGGGCATCCTGATGGTTTCGCCGCATAGTGACTGCGCCGCACTAAGCGCTGGGAGTACATAACCGCCGCGCAAGGGGCTGCAACCACCTCGAGTCGGCGACGGAGAACTAGTGCGATCGACTTGTGAGTCGTTCAGATTGCCGGCTGGTTTCTTAACGGGCCGAAAAGATTATTCGGAAGAGGCGTGGAGCTGCAGCCGGAGCCATGAAAGACTTCTACGTCTGGCTGGCACCTATCAAACGTGTACCGACACGTGAAAGATCCTTGGATAAAACACCTAGCGCAAAATGCGGCTCTCGCAAAATGCAAGGTGAAAGGAGGTTTTACATCTGAGGCTAGCCCGTCCGATAAGTGCGCTGCCAAAGGTTTCATGCTTTCGCCTGGTCCTGGATGGTCGTCAGACGGTAGTTCAGATGATGCCACCAGGTTGAAGTGAATGTAATCTGGGTCACATCTGATAGACGGGATGGTGTACCCGGCTTGATAGCTGCTCCAAGAGACTTCTTACGGGCTCGGTGAAGTCGTAGGATCCCGGCATTTGCACAGACCCTGTATCGCTCCGCGGCTTCATCACAAACAGTAGGCTGTGTTCTCAGACCGTCAACTTGATCGGTATCTACCCCTGCCTCGCAACTCGGCTTTCGGGGTGAGATAGCTCGGTCGCGGTATCTGTGACTCACCAGTAGGTGAACCTGGGAGCAAGAGTCATGTCGAGTATGACAAGGCCCCTGAGTAGAGTGATGCCGTGGCAGTCCTCTTGTGAATTCGATTGTTTGGCGCCCGGAAGCGAAGCGAACCGTTCCTTCGTAAATATGGCCTTGTTCACATCCCGCAGCGGCGTCCCGATCCCGCGTGACGAGACTTTCGATGTGGGTCGCATGAACTTGCAGCAGACCTATGTATATGTTGTGCGACAGTCTCCGTGTACACAGAGGCCTCATGGCGTATTGGTTGGCGGTATACTTTGCCTGTATGCAGGCTCTCTTGTCGAAACTTTGAATGCGATGACAGTTGCAGAGATTATACTCAGTCCTCACCACACGCTTGACTTTGCGAGGGGGCACAGCAGAATGCAGGTGCGGTCATCTGCAAGAACTGATGAGTGAAGCTTTGCAGGCGATCCTGGAGCTGTGCCTCATAGTATCTCCCTTCCACACAGATATATAATCCGCCACCAAGGCGGGCGTTTCTTTGACTATTTCCGAACTGAAAACGTTCCAAGCCGACCGAATTTGCCATCAGTCTCCGCATAGGTATGAGTAGGGTGCAGCTGTCTTTACTTGTGTCAATCTGATGTGTTCCAGCACCTTTTCGATTGCAGTCAATAGCCGGGATTGTGGCAACGTTTGCAAGGGGTTGTCCTGACTGGAAGGTCTTGCGGCAATAATAGGGAGCGCACCTGAACAGCGATACTATTCGATCTTTTGTCAGCCCTGCGATCTTGATTGCAATCTTAAAATCATGACTTATCAGAGCTCTGGAGGTCCTTACTATGACTCCTGGTCGCAACAAAGCCAGACTGAGCAGAGCAGCAATATGTATCCGCATAACTCTACCGGTTACTCGAACCGAGCTCACACATACCCGCATCCTGGTTCTGACATCCCGCACCTTTCGCAAATGCAGCAGCATGGCCACACCACGAGTACGCAGTACTCACACAACAATCAAGGTGCATATGCGGTATCATATGCGCAAGGCGCGTCAACTTCGAGTAATGGATTCCCTGCTGCGAGCCCAGTGAGCAGCTACCCAGTGGGGCATCAGCCTATTCCATACGACCACACTTATAGCCAGCAGTAAGTAGTGTCTAACGGACACAAGCTCAATTAGTGGCTGACGAGATTCAGGACGACTGCGTGGACGTACTCTCAGCACAACCTAGCAGTGGCTGGGCCCCAGAGCATGCTGCAATCGGATTACGTGTCATCACCGGTCGACTTTGGGAATACGCAACTTCCACTCACGCCGAGGGTGTAAGTTGCGTTCTGCTTCGGCGGACAGTTATGTGCTGATTTTACTGGCCAGGCAAACAGGCTCAGACCCCGCATATGCCTCTCTGGGAAGCTGGCCAGTGAGTGGTTCTTCGATACCTGGCTCGTCAACTGGACGTCTTAGTCCTGGACGACAGACAGGAAGCGGCGCCGAGTATATCGTTCCTTGTCCATATGAATGCGGGACGGTATTGACTGGCGTCCATGCTGTTGGAAATATGACTCGACACCTCAAGTCCCAGAACTGTATCGGCTCGGGGAAAGACAAGACGAAATACGTGTGCCCTATGCCAGGCTGTGAGAAGCGATACATTCGGTCTGATGGTTTGAAGGTCCACCTTCGAAAGCGGCACAACATCTCGCATGCCCCAGATAGGAACGGGAGCTTGGAGTACGAGGAAATTGGATACAAGTGATGTGAATTCTGAGAGGTGTCTTGGTCTCCACTCTGCGTTTCACGTTTCGTTCACTGGTGTGATGGAAGAGAATTGCTCTCAGTCGCAGCGCTTCCCGCCCTGAAGCGTCATCACTGTGCGTATTGCATACCGGCCTCTGGTCAACGTCATTTGCTCGATCGAAGGGATCACCGGGAACCTGCTTCCGTTCTATTTTCAAGGTTGCTCGCTCGGTGGGCAGGGCTTTTAGTTGCATAGAAGATGCATGGATCATGCCGGCGAGTAAGATGCCTCTCTGAAGCGTTCTCGCGTTGTTTTGAGTCAAATGGTGAATGATGAGGTGGTGACGGATTGAGATGAGGTTGGTGACGAGAAACGGAATGAGGCCGAAGAGAAGACGCTAGTTCGATGTTAAACACCGCGTACCGTTCTCTCGGGGCAAGCACGACCTCAACCCCTTCCAAACTGCAGGCGCGATCAGACGATTCCACGTCAATTCCAGTGTCTGGTCGGCCTTAATCGTTACACGCGTTCGCATTGTCAAGGATTACGATTCATCGTCGGTCCTCGACATCATCTAAGGTTACAAAAAAACATCGACACTGTACACACTTTAACAAGCTCCACGACATGCGCGGCGAACACTTGGGCAGCCAGATGCCCATGACGTGTGACGTGCCGGTTCCGATTTGCTGCAAGACATTGCCACGTTGCGTTGGTGTTGATATCTGACCCGCCCTATGTGGTCTGCTCATGGGTATCTTCATGTCGACTCTATCATCCAGGGGACGGTACAACAATCAGCTCCTCCGCTGTCGAGGACATTTGTAGCCTCCTAGAGGATGGAGCAGACTCAGCGCCCTTCCGTTTGCACAAGCTTTTATCAAGGCCCCGCACATCCCTCACGCCCTCACCAGTCCATAAAACAATGTCCATGTGAGCACAAACCCACTAAGCCCTCCAAACACATCCCCTAGCCACATATCACCAAGAGGCTTGTAGTAGTATTTCCCTGGCTGCCCCTCTGCCTTGAGCGCGAACAACAACGCTGAAACCACGAATGAGGCGATGAGGTAGAAGATGAAACCTGGGTACGATTCGAGGCCCAATGTGCCGGCAGCAACGCCGAATAGTGATGCTGTCAGGTTGCGGATGTTGGATGTGACCTAGTGGATCAGATGTTAGTATCAGTCTGGTACTGGTTTGAAGGTCAGGCCGGCGGTCGCGTGTAGGAAGGCTTACCTGGGTATTGTGCTGAACGCTCGTGGCGACGATTGGGTTGATTTGAAGCTCGCGCTCGTCGACGGTCGCCATTGTGGTATGCGTGAAATGGCTGCGGTCGTGGGTGGATTCGAATATGTGCGCCTGTGATGCCTAGAAGTTGACAGCGGTAGGTAACGGTACGGCGCAAGAGGTGGTGCCTGCCGGTGTGAAGCGCTGTGTGTTTTCGCAGGCGGTGACAGTTTTCCCTGCAAAGCTCCAATTGCAAGTGACTTTGCGATAGGCTGTCGTCTGATGACGCTGGTGATGCTGTTTCGTGAGCTTCGCGGCCACTTCGGAGTTGTGCGCTAACCCCACAGTCCGTGCGCAGGGGCCGTTCCTGCCATCGTTTACATGTGTTAATTTTGAATCAGCCCTGGGGCTCGGGGCTCGATGGTTCTTGCAATCGGGAGCCGCGGCGGCCTCCATTTGTGCAGCCGCCTCAAGCAATCGGCCTAGACGTACGTGTCACGAAATTCATGCGTTGAAGCTCGCGATATCTCATCTTGTTCTCCTGGATATCCCAGCAGTATAACTCGGGCCTACCGGAACGAGCTGAAGCGTGCTATTGGCGTCTGTGGGCACCATGGCGACCCAGACGAGGCTGATGGCTCAAATCCCCCGTGAGGCTGCGACTTCGTAGTGACTTAGCTCATGTGCTAATGCAAGCTCCCGCTGAAGTCATCTGGCTGAGACCCTGTTTCAGAATTGTACAACTTGGAAGCCACAGACGTCGAGTGGCATCAACGCTCACCCCTCAGACTTCTACAGACCTTCTCAAACACAAACATACCGCGAGCCTGGGATCGCCTGCAAGTCATCCGTTCAGTACAGGGGTCCTAGCCTAACGGTGCTTCAAACGAGCGAACTCCCGGAGGCCGCGCCAATCTTGTGGGCCCAGCTCCGCATCTTCATCTCCGCTCATCTCCTGTTGCGGCGAGTGGCTTAGCTTCGAACCACCGTGGCTCTCCCTATCATACCTCACACACACTGAACCCTCGAAGCAAACAAACAAACGTCTTTCCAACATCGCTGTCGCCAACCGCCTCACCGCCCTTGGACTCTCCCCGCGTTTCCGACCACGAACACACGAGCCCCACGAGTTGCGTCACGCGCCGGCATTCCTCACCAAGCCACACCACCTGCAACATGCGGTAGTAGCAGACACGATGGAGAGCGTGATACATGAAGACTCGCCGTTGGCCGAGTTCCTGGAGGGTATGCGCTGCACCTCCCGCTCACGATGCGGCCGCTCATACTAATTGCGCGTCTAGGCGAGGGAAAAGGAGGACTTTCTGCACCGCCGTCACCTGCTGTATCCACCTATTCAGACGGCCGTGGCTTTGCGCCACGCGGACCCTCCACACTTCAGTCGAGGATAAGGGACAGGCTGCCGCAGCCGCTGCGCATACGGGCGAACCGCCATGGCTCGGTTGCGCGCATACATTTGGCGTGCTCGGTGAGTACCACGAGGGACTCATTGCGCTGCATTCCTAATATAACATAGAAAGCGGTGAATTCCCGCCTCGGGCGCGCCGACAACGAACGTTTCCTCGAGCACTTCCGGTACCTCATAGTCGCCTCGCAGCTGCTGGGCGAGCAGTCGAGCATACGTACAACGGCGTTCTCGAACCCCGCGAACGGCGGAGGGCCCGGCTCTGAGTTCAAGGTCACTACTATCAGTCCCACAGGCGCGGTTCTTACTGCGGCGACAGCCTTCACGCTTGTCTGGCTCATCCACTGGTCCCGGCGAAAATCCGGCTTTAGCAAAGCGCGCTTCGTAGTCGTCCTTGTCGTCTTCGTCTTTGTCGCAACGGCGTCATACGGTTATGTCCGCCGCCAGTGGTTGCAGACGCTGAGGCAGCAAGCTGTTGAGAATGCCTCAGCGTTGGTCACCAACCTGCAAGCGTTCGAAGCGTCAACGTCGTCGGCGCTCGCACTGATCCAAGAGGTGGAGCTTGTATCGAGAGGCTACAGACTGTACGTAGCATCACTTTTGTGCCCAGGCTGAACTAATATTACCAGATCCATGCCGTTGCCTCCCATCTCCCGCATCGAAGAGAAAGGCCAAGTGCGCCGCTGCCAGCGTCTCCGCCGAAGTTTATGGGCAGCATACGCTACAATGATCCCCATATTATCTGAGCAGTGTCAAACACTACGACGACAAGTACAGGAGGACGACATCGAAAAGTACCTGGACGTCTACGAAGTCAGCAACCCAGACCTGCAAGAAGCTGCCCGAGGATACGACGAATCGGAGTTCGATGATATTGAGAGCATCAAGGCCCTGCGCACTTGGCAATATCGATTGTCGACACTTCGCCGTGTCTACTTGTGCTCTCTTCTTGCCCTCCAAGCTGACGGAGGAAAGGCTGACTTCTCGAGATGGGGGATTGTTGTGGATTCCATGATCACTGTGGCCGCGCCGACTGGAGAAAGGAGCGAGAAGTTCAACCAGGTCCTCGCCGAGGAGGAGCAGTTCGTGATTCCGTCGCCGAACAAACTCGCGCCAACGCCAGGCCGCGAGAACCTGCGCAACTCCGTTCGCAAGCTATCCGGTCTGTCACAAGGCATTCGTGGCTTGCAAGCGAAGATGCAGGTATTGCGCGAAGAGACCAACAAGAGCCTGGAGGACACAGAAGACGTCACCGAGCTTGGCGGTCATTTGATGGTGCAGTACGATTCGATCGGCGCCGACCTTCGAAGTCTCATTCAGGCGTGGGAGGCCGGCAGAAATGCCCTTGCGCTCAACATCGAGCGCCACGAACGACGCATCTCGCAAGCCTCGAGTGGCCTCCGCTCTCCTGTCCCTAGCCTGGGTGGCCTGACCGCTGTCGATGAAGGCAGTCCGTCTGACGCCCTACGTGCTTTGAATGGAGAGACGCTGAGTCCGCAGCAGAGTGCTCCCCCGAGCGACCAAGGCAGCAACTCGGACGACGAGGTTTTCGAAGCCATTGCCATTCCCAAGACACGTGTCACCATGTCGAGAGAGGAGCGCATGCAGAAGATGCAAGCGGACCGCGCTCGCCAGGCCTCCCTACGGGAACAGCGCGAAGCAAGCAATAACATGCTGCGCGAGCTCGAGAGCGTCATCAACCTCAGACCGCACAGGCACACGCTGCCTGCCGGACGAGTTACGAGTCTTTAATGTCTTTTCTTTGTCAAAATCTAGCTAACATGCTGTCTATAGTCGTCGCATTCGTTCTTTTCTTTTCTTCTCGGCGTTATCATTTGAGCATTGGGTACAAATCTGGTCGTCTACCATATACCACACCGTGTTGTCTGTCAGTGCTTTTGGGGGCATAATGTTTGACACGCAATGTTTATTGTCTTGGTTAAGTCTCGTGGATTCGGCCCAAGCTCTCATTCACAGACTGTATGAGGAAGCTGCTCGAGCGTACATAAGAAATGAAACATTCGCATTAAAATTGCCAAGCAAATGCGCAGCAATGAAAAATCCAGGGCTAGAGCAACGTTTGCCGACTTGCTGGTGTCACGATTGCTAGCGCGATTGGTGGCTGGCACTTTACGCGAGAACGCGTCGAGCTAAAATCACGACGCGTTACTTGTCCCACCTCCGCTCTGCTGCCTTTCCACAACACCACCACGAAACTCTTCGACGTCCAAATTCCGCACTATACCTTTTCTCCGCTTCTCTTCCACCGTAATACATAAACAACAGTACGTCGATCAATCTCTCGTCCACAAAGTTTGCTGACAATCCAGTGCTTGAGGCACGCTTAGAACAGGCCGCCCTTCTCAAGAAGGTACGTCGCGGGAACACTTCGAATCAGACGCGGTTTATTGATCCTGTCAGGTCGTCGACGCCATCAAGGACCTCGTGCAGGACTGCAACTTCGACTGCAATGACTCGGGTATCGCGCTTCAGGCCATGGACAACTCGCACGTTGCCCTAGTCTCGATGCTGTTGAGGTCCGAGGCCTTCTCTCCCTTCCGCTGCGACCGCAACATCGCCCTCGGCATCAACCTGGGCTCGCTCACAAAGGTCCTCCGCGCCGCGCAGACAGACGACATTCTCACACTGAAGGCTGAGGACGCGCCCGATGTCGTCAACCTGACCTTTGAGAACAGCGGGTCCGACCGCATCAGCGAGTACGATATCAAGCTCATGGATATCGACCAGGAGCACCTGGGCATTCCGGAGACCGAGTACGCTGCGACCATCAAGATGCCGTCGGCCGAGTTCCAGCGCATCTGCAGAGACCTCTCTGCGCTGTCCGAGTCGGGTACATATACCACCTATCTTACGTCCATGCGTGTGTGCTGACGCAACCAGTATCTATTGAGTGCACAAAGGAGGGCGTCAAGTTCAGCTGCCAGGGCGACATTGGCTCAGGCTCCGTCCAGCTGAGGCAACACACCAACGTCGAGAAGGAATCAGAGAATGTTGAGATCGACCTCAGCGAGCCTGTCTCGCTGACCTTCTCATTGAAGTACCTGGTCAACTTCTGCAAGGCTAGCGGGCTGTCCGATAGCGTCAAGCTGAGCTTGTCCAGCGAGGTGCCCCTTCTTGTTGAGTACGGGCTGTCGTCGAACAGCTACCTGAGGTTTTACCTCGCGCCCAAGGTGAGTCGACCACATTCTACGAATCAGACTCACTGTACTAATTTCTATAGATCGGCGACGAGGAGTAGTTTGTTATCATATCACGTTTTCGGAATTTATGTGGGATACAGGCGGCGTACTGTCACGGTTGCATACAGCGATATCGAGTGCGCGTTGTACGAGTTGGCGAATTGGCGACTGGCGGAGGTCGCAGGGCTTCCGGCGGTGCCCCACCACACGCGCCCCGCGTGCGTCACCGCGCGTGGAATTTCAGATAAGGAATACACCAGTCACCATCACGTCTTTGCAGTCGCAATTGTTCCCTTGTCTCATCATCTCTGCAAACCGAAGACGGCTCCAAACTTTGGCCATGGCTTCAGACGCGCTTGTTCCAGAAACACGCGTGCTTGCCATCGCCAGCCATGTAAGAGTCACCGGCGCGATGCACCGCGTTTCTAACGGCGCATAGGTAGTCCATGGGTCAGTACCACGACAGACAAGCAAGGAGCTTTGCTGAGCATTAGAAAGATACGTTGGCAATAAAATGGCGACCTGCGTCATGCAAGCCATGGGCTGCGACGTCTCTGCCATCAACACTGTACACTACAGTAATGCAATCACCTACGCCTTCCTGACACTCTGACTAACTGAACTAATTAACCCAGGCAACCACACGGCCTACAAGCAGGTCAAAGGCACCAAGACCACCGCCGCCGAGCTCGAACAACTCTACGAAGGCTTGCGCCAATCCAACTTGACGAACTTCGACGTCCTACTCACGGGCTATGTGCCCAGCGCGGAGGCAGTCCGGTCTGTGGGCAAGATTGGGCGCGATATCAAGTTCAACGCTGGCACGAGGCCTGGGAGCTTCTTCTGGGGTACGTCAAATCAACATCCCGAGGTCCTGTGGTCAAGGCTAATGTGGAGGCAGTGCTTGACCCCGTTATGGGTGACAATGGGAAACTGTACATCCCTGAGGATGAAGTGCCAGAGTACAAGAGCCTGCTGCGGGAAGCTGATCTCATCCTGCCGAACCAGTTTGAAGCCGAGTGCGTCCCCTTCCCTCTCCTGTTCACCCTCTCGAACCAAGTCAGAGACGGTTCGCCATGCTGATTGCACAAGGACACTGAGCGACACCCCCATTCACGATCTTCCCAGTCTCGCCCATGCAATCCACGTCCTCCACACCACCTACCGCGTCCCTCATGTCATCATCACCTCCCTCCGCCTTACGCGTGACAACCAAATACCCACCTCACGCCCTGTCACGCAACAGCACACTCCCTCCACAGAGCCCTCTGACCCTCTCTCTTCGTCAACACTACCGCAGAACAAGCCCACCGCCGATGCGCCTGAGAAAGACGAGGTCGTCGAGAACCTCACCATCATTGGATCCACAGCGACGAGCGATTTCAAACCAAGACTCTTCCGTATCGACACGCCCGCGCTCCCGCTCTTTTTCTCAGGCACAGGAGACATGTTTGCCGCGCTCACCGTGCCGCGACTCATCGAAGCCGTGGCTCAGGCACCAGAAGAGCAGAACCTGAAGAACACCGCGTCATGGCGCTCACCAGACGACGTGCAAGCCGAAGACCTCCCGCTCGCGAAGGCGTGTCAGAAAGTGCTTGCGAGTATGCAAGCCGTCCTCGCCAAGACCGCGGAAGGGTGTAAAGTCAAGATGGACGCGTACGATGCCAAGATCGAGCGTGGCGGCGGGGGCGACGAGAGCGAGAAAAAGCGCCACTTAGCGTTGATGAACGCATCTGAAGTCGTGGTGCCGCGCCATGTGAGGGATCTCCTCGATCCGCCGGACTTGCAGCGGTTCAGGCCGAGGGCTGTAAGGGTCGGGACAAGAGAGGTCAAGAGGGAGGGTGATGAATTAGGGGTCCTGCATTTGGGGATCGGGGAGCAGGAGGGTGCTATTCAGGTCGAGGTTGATGAGGCGGAGGGCAGTGGATTTGAGAAGCTCAATAGATCCGAGGGGCCAGAGAAGGCAAAGCCAAAGGTAGAAGGGGTGCAGGATGTTCGAAAGGAGACGACAGATGGGGAGGAGATGAAGGACACGCAGGAGCAGAAGGCGGGCGATGCGAGTAAAGCTGGTGACAGCGTGAAGGACTAGATAAGTCCCAGCAAGTGCGTGGTGCATATGGGCTGCTCCAAATTTCACAACATGCAAGTGTCCATGACGCACAAACGATGTTCCAACATCCCTTCCCTTCACCTAGATCAGTCAGATCCAGCGCGTCGGAATGGAATCGATGAAGATAACACCACCTTCATGTTGGCAGGGAACGACGCCACAAATTCACTCTTTCTTTCTACCTGCGCAAGCACAGGTACGATGCTCATGATGATTACCCTCCTCCGGAGCTTGAGATCATATGCTAATCGACAGCCATTCTGGGACGTAGACTACACGTTCATTGAAGGCAAAGTACATGGTTCCACACCTAGGCGAAGTAACGGTAGCGTTGCAGGAGCGCTGTCTCCGATGGCCTCCCAATACATCAGCAGTCTCATACAGCCGCTGAACGAAGCGTATGAGGCCATCAACCACAAGGTCACATCTATCACCAAGTTGGAAGAATACACGAACCGCTGAGATCAAGATGAGTAAGGCACTACTCATCGCTGGTCGCCGATACACAACCAGCACCTATGGACCAGGTCTAGCTGAGGGAGAATGAGGTCATCACACGACTTCCCGCGCTCAATCTTTCGCTCTTGATCGTCGGCAACGCTGCTTTTGCACTTGCGGCTACCGTGCTCGCTGCGTACGCGATCAGAGCTGCATCTGCTGGAGTCCACCAAGTCCAAGTCTGACTGAGCTCTGCTGGTTTCGCAGCGCATTTATTTAGTCCAAACACTGCGTCACAGCCTGCTGAAGACGATTTGAATCTTTTCCACAAGCGGGACGAAGGGGAAGAAGAAGACGATGAAACGACTTCCAAGGAGGAGACACGCAGTACCATGGCGGCGGAGCCAAATTTGTCACGCTGCCCACAGTTCGAGATTTGGAGGATCAAACCCAAAAGCAACGTCTGTTCGCTGATGTGTCTGCTCAGTGCTTGCTCAAACGGCGAACTATTTGAGAAAGCGGGTATATGAATCACGTGGAAGCGCTCAATGTTTTCATACAGCCTATCTTCATCAATTAACACTTTGTGTCGGGTGAAACCGCTTTAACTGTTCACTTCACAAGAAGCCTAGTCCAGTCGACGACTCTCGACGTGTCACCTCTTCCCTGTCCGTTGTCTGCGGTGACGAAACCATCAGGAAGCCGTACGCTGGGCCCTGATAGTATGTCTTTTCATCTTCGAGGGCGACGGTGGGTCCAATTTGGCCTCAATGTTTCCGCTGTCCTTCCCGATGCTCTCCTAAGCACCTTGTGCGGCGCCCGCGCCAAATCCTCCTGTGCTACCAAATCCACCAGCGCCGCGTACGCTCTCTTCAAGTTTCTCGACGACGACGACCTCGGGCATAGCGATCTGTGACAGTCAGTAATTGCCCCCTTTACGAATTGGATCATGTGAACCGGCCTTCTCGACAATCAGTTGCGCAATCCTGTCGCCAATCTTGACCTCGAAGTCTGCGTCTGACAGGTTCGCAAGGATGACACCAACAGCTCCTCTGTAGTCTGCATCGATTACGCCGGCCATTGTGTCAATACCGTGCTTGAAGGCGAGTCCAGAGCGCGGTGCTACACGACCATCTGCTCCAGGTCAGCAATGCCTCCCGATTGCAAGCATGTCAGGGAACACACATGTCCCAACAGGCACAGAAATGCTGATATCTGTAGGTACGAGGGCCCTCTCTCTCGCTGGGATGACGAGGTTCTTTGCGCTGTACAAGTCGTGTCCCGCCGCGAACTTGCTGCCCTTCGTAGGCGCCTTAGCATTCTCGCTCAGCAGCATGACCTGCAGAGCCTGTTCTGCCGCAGCGCCAGCTGCGATTGAGGGCGCAATCGGCGCAGGGGGCTGTAGGGCGGCCATGTTCGAGCTCGCGAGTGGGGTTGGGGTAGCGGTGCCTGAGTCGTCGTTGCGCGGAAGTGTGGAGGCCTGACTGAGTGGTGCGGGGTCAATTACTTTGGTGCGCTTTGGCAGGGGCGAGCTGGGGAGAGATGGGGGCTCGTGAGCTGGGGCGGGTGTGCTGGCTTCGTTTGACATTGTTTATGATGTTGGTGTCGCGGCGGTGAGAATATTGGCGGGGCAGATGCGCGAACGCGACGCGTTGGCCAAGGCGCGTGGCGTACAGTGGAAGTTTTGTGACAGCTTCGGCGGTGCCGTTTTCCCAGTAAATACTCAAGAAGGGAGAAGTTGCGATTGCATGCTTCATGGTGTCGAAACCTCGTCACTGTACGGTGTTCCTGTGGTATTGACAACTCCTTGTCAAGAAGTTGATGGGAATGCTCCAGGACTGTTTACGTGCGTGGTGTCATTGGCGGATGGGCGTTCGGCGGAATTTCGTTACTCGAACACCAGTAAATCCTGCACAGTCAGTGTGATGGTCGTGTTTGTAAAGGAAAGTACAATTGCTGAAGAACATGTCGGCCGTGGCTGTCTGGCGCTACTTCCTCAGTTCGGGCTTCCTACGACAATTGGGAGCTGGCGTGCCTGCCTCCGGTCGCTGAGTACATCAAGCTTCACCTGCCGCCGCTTCCAGTCTTTGCCATCTTGGCTGTCTCCACTTTATCAAACCTCATGTCGAGCGGCTTTCCCTCGCTGTCAACCCTCCAGAGCCACAGAAGGGCCCGTTCTCCGCCTCGAGATCCTTTCGGCGGTGTTTACGCGGAACAGGTGAGCGTTGTCACCTGCCGTGGTAGCACCGATTCCTGGACTCGCCGCAGGTTGGGCCGTCAAGTTAGGCATCTTTCTCCTAGTCGTGACACATTCCATCTCTTCAAGCAAAGTGGAAAGCGCTATATCGAAATCGAAGGATTCAAGCAGGGCTACGTGTGCGTTTTCGGCTCCCGGTCACCACATCCTCACGTTGAGCTGCAGGGAGCGCAGTCACTGCGGCAGGCCTTCAGGCAATCATTCGAGTCGATCCTGTATGTGGTCCTCGCATGTCCTATCGTTGTGCAGCATCTAATCGGGTGATCCTCGATTGAAAGGGTTGGCACTGCGTGCTCGATCCACTCCTTCACAACAGCAGTCGTCAAGCGCGCATTCATATACGCCACGGAGCTGGGCCTGACGTCTTGATATCAAGACGAGGCCAAGTAGAGCAGCACGATCAGCTCTTGCTCGTTGTTGCATGTGTCATCTCTCCATGGGGGTACACTGTGCACACGATGCCGACGAGCTCTGTACCCCGCAGTAGCTGTCTGTGTGCAGATCCTCTGGCAACCCCCGGAGAAGATGTTTCCCCATGGCACACGCCCCGCGACCTTCTTCAACTTATTGGGCGCCCTACGGCTGTCGCGATCTCACAAATTGTCAGACCAAGTGGAGATAGAGCGGAATCCGTTCTGATCACGGCCTGCCATTCGTGATAGTTTCATGGGCGCCGGAAATTGCGGCGAAATCGGCACTTTTTACTTGCGCGACTTCATCTTTTGGACGTGAACCCGGGTCGACTGGGTTGAGGTGTCTGAGCTAGCGAGAGAAATCCTCCCGTGAGTTGTTCCAAGCGCGTTGGACCCTCCCAGCTTGAGGCGTAAAGCTACCGAAGGCTAACCCACCTTTGCGGGCGAGACCGCGCTAAGGAGCCAAGCGTGCTACGCAGTGCTTGTTGAGCCTCCAAACATCGGAGGGAACTAATGCACCCCGCTGTCCATCTGCTTTGACACAACCAATCGACGACCAGAAGCAAAATTTGCTGCCAGGCTCCCCTTCTCAGTCCACCGAGCTCCCCTATCATGGTCCATAAAATCGAGCCACTGCACGCCTGGAGCAGAGCCTCAACAGCGCTATCCTCGGTACCCACTGCACTTGCGCCATTCCAGATAACTTCTACAGCCATGCTCGAATGAGCTGCTGGGAGCCTTGCATCGCTGTCGCATGTCAGGCCAGGATAGCAGGGGTCCTGTGCTACCGACACCACGCGCACACCAGCAGTCCGGGTTTGTGGGTGAAATCGCCACATCCCAAGGCAATCGTGCGCCTGTCGCCATGCTTGTCAATTACCAAGAGCACCGTCACTGGCAGCAAAGACATCGCGTGGAACGAAGAATGACAAGAGTCTCCAAGCTCATGATCGCCAAGATGAGGTCAGTGGCATGTTGACTGGCACAGCCCTGGCTCAACGATCATGCACACTAAACGCTCATGGTGTGACTAGCAACCTATCACAATTTCCAGCCTTTGCATCTTCGCTTCAGCTTGCCGTGTCGTCCTCTGTACGAACGGGGCTGCATGGGGGAACCGATCCCTCGTGACCAACTTCTCGACGCTGAAAGCGTCACCATTGACTCCGCATTTGGATCGCCGCCGTCGACTTCATGGCCTCAGCTGTATCTAGAGTGAGGTGGAATGAGCGATGCCAGCTCCAGCTCGAAGCTTACGGAGCACAAAATAGTTCACGATGGCCCTGATCACGAATGGCGAATCTGGGATGTGTAGGGGCCCGTCTGGTGCGCTCCAGCTCCAGCGCTAGGCCTGTCGGCGGCGTAGTATGATGCTCTCCAGTGCATTCGGACCATACTCCACTATCCAATAACACGTTAGCGTCCATCTCCATGCTTCCAGCCTTCGAGCTAGCAGCTGCCCATGGGACTCCGCATATTCGTGTAAACACATGGTCCCTGGAGTACTTAAAGTCGATCGCCTGCCGCCCCTGGAGTATTATCCCCACGCCTGTGAACCTCGTACATACTACACTACCCAGTCACACAGTTTCTTCTCTGACGAAGACACCCGCAATCATGGGTTTCATGCTCAAGGCCCCTGCGGGCACGCCTGGTTCGGCGGCGCCTGCCATCATGATCGGTCTATTCGTTGCCTTTGGCGGTGTTCTCTTCGGGTACGTCGTTACCTTTCACATCCATTTGGTCAGCATTTAACATTCATAGTTATGATACCGGTACCATTGGTGGTATCCTGGGTATGAAGCACTGGAGACAGCTCTTCTCTACCGGCTATGTAAATCCCAAGGACGACTTCCCCGATGTTACTTCAGAGCAGAAGTCGCTCATCGTCTCCATTCTTTCCGCTGGTACTTTCTTCGGTGCTCTGACTGCCGCGCCTACTGCCGATCTGCTCGGTCGTGTCCTTGGTCTCGTCGCCTCCAATATTGTCTTCTGCCTAGGTGTCATCCTCCAGACGGTCGCCACCGACATCCCTCTCTTCGTTGCTGGTCGTTTCTTCGCTGGTTACGGAGTCGGTATGATCTCTGCAACCATTCCTCTCTACCAGTCTGAGACTTCTCCCAAGTGGATCCGTGGAGCTGTTGTTGGTTGCTACCAGTTTGCCATCACTATCGGTCTTTTGATTGCTGCCATCGTCGACAATGCCACCAAGAACCGTGATGACACCGGCTCCTACCGCATTCCTATTGCTGTCCAGTTCGCCTGGGCTATCATCATGTTCATCGGCTGCGTCTTCATCCCCGAGACTCCCCGCTGGTACATCAAGAAGGGTCGCCCAGAGAAGGCTGCGAAGTCTCTCTCTAAGCTCCGCAAGCTTGACATCGAGCACCCTGCCCTTGTCGAAGAGCTTGCTGAGATCACTGCCAACCACGAGTATGAGCTATCTCTCGGCAAGGCTACCTACTTGGACTGCTTCAAGGGCAACCTTGGTAAGCGTCTCGCTACTGGTTGCGGTCTCCAGGCTCTCCAGCAGCTGACTGGTATCAACTTCATCTTCTACTACGGCACATCGTTCTTCCAGAACACCGGTATTGACAACCCCTTCGTTATCACCCTCATCACCTCCTGCATCAACGTCGCATCTACCGTTCCCGGTCTCTGGCTCGTCGAGAAGTGGGGTCGCCGCAAGCTTCTGCTTTTCGGCGCCATCGGTATGGCTGTCTGCCAGTTCATCGTCGCCATTGCTGGTACCGTCGTCGGTACAGACAATCTGCCTGTTCAGCGTCTGTTGATCGCCTTCGTCTGTATCTACATCTTCTTCTTCGCCTGCTCCTGGGGTCCCGTCGCCTGGGTTGTCACTGGTGAGATCTTCCCTCTCAAGGTTCGCGCCAAGTCCCTTTCCATGACCAGTAAGTCACACCACGCATTCCTCAACACATTCAGCATGCTAATCAGTCGCCAGCCGCCACAAACTGGCTACTTAATTTTGGAATCGGTTACGCCACTCCCTACATGGTCGACTCCGGCCCCGGCAATGCCGATATGGGCGCCAAGGTCTTCTTCGTTTGGGGTGGATGCTGCTTCATCTGCATCTTCTTCGTCTGGGCCATGATTTACGAGACCAAGGGTCTGTCTCTCGAGCAGGTCGACGAGCTCTACGGCAAGGTCTCCAAGGCGTGGCAGTCTCCTGGTTTCGTTCCTTCCGTCTCCTTCCAGGATGTTCAAGATGCTCAAGTTGACAACCGCCGCATGAGCCTGACTGATGCCGAGGCCCAGGCAACTCGCAAGAGGTCCGCCCAGTACAACGAGGCAGTTTACAACGAGAAGAACGTTGCTGTTTAAGCTCTCGGCTATGATGATGGTATGACAGGATGCATGTATGTGCACGGTTTCGAGCAAGGTGTTGTGTGTTGTTATATCCATTTGGTTTACTCAGGAGCTGTCGATTGCAGCTTGCTGATGTATATACTCACTCAATCGCTATGAATCATTTCACGAACTTCGCTTCGTCCTTGCTTCCTGACATCTATCTTCTGCCCTCTTTTAGACATACATGTCTTCTTCTTGCGAAGCTTCGCAGTACCCACTCTCTGAAGTGCAGCTGACCATTAGTAGGCCGGAAATACCGCAAACAGTGATCATCCAACACGCAATCATCAGAACCACCCAACCACATCCAGACAAGCCTTACACAAGCCTCAACCCCACATTCGGGCTTGCCGCCACCAGCACGCTAGCACGCCCAGCGACCGCCCGTCTTAGCTCGATCGCGGAGAGTAACAAGCACTACGCCAGGACACAGCGAACGCGGCGTCGCGACAAAAGCGCATAAAGCTCCGTCAAGTAGCCTCACCAGCTCTGCGCAGTGCTGCGCGTAAGCTCGTCGCAGGGAGCTGTGGTTGCAGCGCGACTGCACGAGGATTCCAGGGCGATGGTAAGGTTACAGCGCGGTGCGGGGATCGAAAGGTGCAGCCGCCGCGCGTGACCCCAGCGCTGTTGATGCGCTCTGGTGCGCGAAGTCTACGCCACAAGCGGGATGCGCAGACGAATCGATGGGTTAATGATGATGATGATCTGCTGCAAACAACACATTCGTCCAAAGTGCGATGCGCGAAGCAGGAAGAATGGATCTGCGGAATGCATGGCTTGGCTAGCGAATTGGGGAAATGCAGTGACTGCGCTGTGCAAGTGTTGATCATTGTCTTTGGGCTTGGTGTGGAAGCCAGAGAGACGATGTAGTGGATCTCGGTAAACTAAAGACTCCCGCGAAGGGGAAGTGGGAGCGCTTGACGGACGCGCTCCGCACGTTGTCAGGCACTCTGAATTGGATATAACGTGCAACATCTCGATCACAGGGGCTAGACCTAGTTCACTATCGCGGGGTGTGCTGGTCGAGGAGTTATGGAAGATCTGATGTTCACGATCATCTGCAAGATCCTCAAGATCCTCGGTAGGTACTTGCAGTCATACATGATGTAAAGCAGTTCTACCAATGATTCCGCCGATGTTCTGATCTATCGGAACATCTGAAGATCGTTATCCCGTGGGCACTGCATTGTTAGCGTCGTGGATAAAGTGCCGGACTGAGGCGCTCTGTTACCTCTGGCTACTTACTGTCAGACGAGTTGAAGTCGAGTGCATCTTTGCATATGTTGAGATTTTTGTGGCCAGGATGAAAATTTCACGATATGAACGTTGATGCGATCCAGATCTGAAGATGCGGGCGGTGCATTGTTAGTAATGACCAAGTGGTCAACCACTGAGATCATCGTGTACGAGGCTTCACGGCTGCAGGTGTGGGGCGCGCCTTCTCCACGCTTTCTCCTTCTCCACGGAGTCAAAGTCGCCTCTACATTTCCTCTCTTCTCACGCACAGGGGGAGGCGTCAGTCCTGCATCAAGGCATGATACTTTCTTCGGCGATAATCTCTAGTAGGTTCCCTCAGCGCGATCCGCACGTTTTCGACAACATATTCTGCACTTGTGTTGCTAACTATGGCTCACACTCGGCAGCACCGCTGTTGACCAACTCCATACGTCTCAGTTGCCCTCACTCTTGCAGGTGGCAAACCCGTGAGGCCAATAGGTCCGGATCGATCTTTTTGTACATCTCAGCTCGATAGGCTTCCCCGTCTCCAATTGTACAGATCATAAATGTTGATCTGCACGAAATTTTCACATACGACCATAGGACGTTGAAAACAAGGCTTCCCGTTCGCTCAGCCCTATTTAAGCAACGTACCGGCGGATTAGTAGTTAGGTGGGTGACCACTAGCGAATACCCGCTGTTGTATGTTTTTGTTTCTCTGTCAAAATGATCAGCATAACAATTGGTAATTTCAGGAAGGCTCGCTGTTATTTGCTTTTTGCTGCAATGCGATATGCGTACTTTCTTGCCGATCTGATTGTCGAAGTCACGACCTCCCAACCTCGGCATCTCCGCACTTCTCTCCTCACCACCTTCGCAACATCAGCAAGTGAGTCACGAAATAGTTTCATCCTCTTCGACACTCGTCTGATGATGGCTCCCCAAAGCCAGTCCCCAACCACGGGTGCCAGCATCATCGCACGAACCCTCAAAGATTTGAGTGTGGCTGTCATCTTTGGCATTGTCGGCGTGCCCGTGTCGGACATTGCTGAGCAGGCTATCAATATTGGCGTACGGTTCATAGGTTTTCGAAACGAGCAAGCAGCTAGCTATGCCGCGACCGCGTACGGGTATTTGACCGGTAGACCGGGCGTTTGTTTGGTCGTTGGTGGACCTGGAGTCTTGCATGCCGTTGCTGGCGTAAGTGTACCTTGAAATCATCTTGCGTTGCGTAATTTGTCTTGCCGATCTCAATGCGTTCAGAACCTCTAAGAGACAGCGTCAAATGACCTTGCCCAGGTCGGCAATGCGAGCGCGAATAATTTCCCACTGCTTCTGCTCAGTGGATCCATCGAGACGCATCTTGTCACCAAGGGAGCCTTTCAAGAAACGGACTCTGTCAGTCTTCTTTCTCCACAGACCAAAATCTCATTGAGACCTTCGAGCATCGAGATGTTGCCTTCCATGATCGCCAATGCCTACCGCACCGCTTTCTACGGTCGACCAGGCCCGGCCTTTGTTGATTTGCCCGCCGACCTCATTAACGACCCAATCGATCCAGATGACATCGAAAATATATCTGACAGACCCAAGATATCGGATTCACCGAAAGCAGCTGCTGATCCGAAGAGGCTGTCGCAGGTGGCATCACTGCTCAAGAGTGCACAGGCTCCTTTGATTGTGCTTGGAAAGGGCACAGCGTATGCTCAGGCCGAGAGCGCAATTCAATACTTCGTCAATCAGACTTCCATACCGTTCCTTCCGTCTCCTATGGGTAAAGGTGTTGTACCGGACTCTCATCCACAGAATGTATCTTCAGCTAGAAGTGCAGCGATGAAGACTGCTGATGTGGTTCTGCTTCTGGGCGCAAGACTGAATTGGATAATGCACTATGGCGAAGCACCGAAATGGAACGCTGAGGCAAAGTTTGTTCAAGTCGATATATCTTCAGAAGAGATGGGACGAAATGCGGGCTACGCCGAGCTTTCACTTCTAGGAGACGTGGGCGTCGTCATCACGCAGCTATCTCAAGCACTCAAAGGCTGGTCCTACTCAACGAACTCAGATCACGACCAGCAGCTCGCTAAAGCAAAGCAAAAGAACGAGCATATATCTTCGCTCGCGGCAAGAGACACTTCGATCCCTCTTACCTACGCCTACGCCTTCTCCATCATTAAAACAGCCCTACATACCCTCTCGCCACCCTCAACAGGCGGTATCTGTTACGTCGCCGAAGGCGCGAACACCATGGATATCAGCCGCTCAATCTTCCCTCTCGAGCACCCACGCTTACGTCTTGACGCCGGCACCTTCGCAACAATGGGCGTTGGGCTGCCGTACGCAATTGCAGCTTGGGAGGCGTATAATGCCCCGAACGCGCAAGCATTGTCTGGTCCAGCGCCACGCAAGAAGATTGTTGCGATTGAAGGGGACTCTGCGTTTGGGTTTTCGGGGATGGAAGTCGAGACCATGGCGCGAATGGGTATGGATGTGCTCATCTTTGTGATCAACAACAGTGGTATCTACTTCGGCGACTCGGACTCGGCTGAGGATTTCGAGGTGAAGAGAGAGAAGACTGCAAGAGGTGAGCCAGGCCTGAGAAGTTGGGCGCTGGGGTTCGAGACGAGGTATGAGAAGCTTGCAGAGGCGTGTGGTGGGATCGGATATTTTGTGCGATCGCCAGAGGAGCTGGAGAAGGCGACTGTTGAAGGCTTCAGGGCGAAGGTGCCAGTCATCGTGAATGTAGTCATTCAAAGTGGAAAGGTAGAGAAACCGGTAAGTGCATGTCCGTAGCTACATCGTCCAAAACACTGACTGAAGCAGAGCTTTGGGTGGCAAGTGACTCCCAAGAAAAAAGAGAAGGTCTCACGGCTATGACGTGGATCTCGGAGGTCGTACATCTTGAGTCTGGTCCTGAAATTAGCCTCTCAATACCAATGCACGTATCCTTTAGAAACGCAATGTGCGAACGTGATCGGACGTCCGATGTGCCTGGTATGTATCTGCTCAAAGAGATTGGGTTCTTTGACTCGACGCACAACACCATTGTTCACAGTGCCAGCTCTTTGTGCAATGATTCAATCTCTCGCAATGCACTATGGACTCGAAAACAAAACATGTGTACGCTCTGCAAATAACGTCCTCTAAGTTCGCGATTCCAAGGTTTGTACAATTCTGACACGATAAACACACACTCAACATGCATGTGGGAAGGCGACGCCCTATCCGCACGTCTGCAGCACGATTCAGATCTTTCGAATACGGTCAGTCCATCGAAGCCAACCGTCCAAGATAAGTACTTCCATAGCTCAAACAGTAATGGACAGCCGCTCTTCAATCCAGGGCACGACTATAGCCGGTGCACGTACCCTCCTTCCAGGGTTCGTGCATTGCACTTTGTTGACTGTAAATGGTCGAACGAACTTCGACCTCCGAACTACGTTGGGACTTGGCCACCAACAAGTGCTTCTCAGCTAATGAGCTTGCAGTCAACGCTCGACACGATGAGCGAGAAGAAGGCCAAGCAATTTTTGAATACCTGAGGCCAGCCAGTCGTCCACGCTTGTGTTGGCAAATATTGCTGGCAAGAAGTGGGATCAATTGACGGATTTTACTGCCACGAAGAGGCTTGCGATCACACTCTCGATGAGTGGCTCACTGGCGCCGAAGGCTGGGAAGAGCGCTTTGAGATTCGAAGCACTCCGGGTACGGGATACGGTCTCCACTTCAAACAAGAATGGGAGAAGGATGATATCCTCGGAGCGTATCTCGGTGAGCTGGTGCCCCACCGTTCTGGCAACACAGACTACCGCCACGAAGTGTTTGTAGGGCCGGAGTTCTCGAGAGCAGGCGCCAGAGTTGCTTATATCGATGCAGAAGCATTGTGAAAATTACACAAGATTATGCAACCACAGCTGCGAAAATAACGGTAACATGGTTGAGGTGAGGGTTGAAAAGGAAAGGGTGCTGGTGCTCAAGGCGGAAAAAACGTTGCTGCTGGGGAGCAAATCACCATTGACTATGACAGCGACTATTTCATGTGCAGAACGTGTCTATATGGGTCAGCGAGATGCAAATAGCCGCCAGTGATCATCGCTATTTTGCAACTTGTTGTAGAAGAGACGAGTCATCCAGAGATGGAGAGGGCAATTCGCTCTGACTCTTTGTTGGAACCGAACGACGAAATCGAAATGGTATGAGGCGTGTCCTCGCACGCCCGGCGGCAATATGGTAAGGAAAGTAGATACGCCTGTCTTGCAGATTATAGTCATGATGAGATTATATCTTAGTCCGGAGTAGCAATTGACAAATCGACGGAACGACTGCTCGGTGATGCAGGAGCGTCGCGTGCTT
This sequence comes from Phoma herbarum, assembly GCA_001599375.1. Classification (NCBI taxonomy): domain Eukaryota; kingdom Fungi; phylum Ascomycota; class Dothideomycetes; order Pleosporales; family Didymellaceae; genus Phoma; species Phoma herbarum. The sequence continues at coordinate 1,497,886 of BCGR01000006.1, read as the reverse complement.
GTTTAGGCAGGAACGATGACCGAATCGAAGTGACAGGGATGCTGGCGGCGGAGAACCCGAGCTCCGCGTGTCACCGGGAACAGCTGCATCTCCTAAGGCGTGCATTTGTTCGACCAGCATGTCCCGTTGAGCGCATTTCGTTTTATCGCACGCATCTCCTTTTGGCCTCACCCTCTGCGTTTCGAGCGTCTTATCGCACGTCATCAAAGCTTCGCCGCAGCTTCTCCGTTGCGTCGCGTCCACTGTTTCAGTAGCGCCAAGAGCCGTTGCCTCCAGCTTGACAAGGCTGCAGACGGCAAGCAGCCAGCTGTCAAATAAGCACGCATCGAATCCATCCTTCATCCTCGACAGTCCTTATCGCCTCTATGCATCATGCGGTATAACACGGGTCTGCTGCTGCCGGCGTTACTGGCACTCGTTCCCTCTATCGCTGCCAAGAGCGATGCGCCGCTCGTCGAGACGACCGCGTTCAAAAGCGAGCTCGTGAACATCCTCTACTTCGACGATTCGACAGTCGCATTACTACAAGAACTCGAAAGCGGAAACATATGGAGATCAGAAGATGCTGGGAAAGGTTGGAAGCGGGAGAAAGAGTTGAACGGAGCCGGCATTCTCAAGAATCCGTACGACAATCAGGTTGCCACAGTCTTGGGCGAATCCAAGCACTGGATCACATATGATCAGGGCAAGACCTGGGATTCTTTCAAGACGGAGCTGCCACCTTCGCCAGAAGCGCCTCTTGCTTGGCATGCGACCGACAACAAGAAGATCATGGTCAATGAGATCGAGAACTGCTTCACTGCGCCATGTCTCGGACGCTCGTACTACACCACCGACGGCTTCAAGTCAGAGCCAAAACTTCTCATCGAAGACCGCCGCATGTGTCAGTGGGCTAAGGGTTCTGAAAGGTTTCTCATGGGCAGCGATAAGCATGACGATCGCATCTTGTGCATCACAAGGGGCAAATATTCGGACAGGACAAAGGACTTCAGGCTGCTGATATCAGATAAGTAAGTCAGAACAGATTGCTGAAGCCACGTGGAAATGCTGACGGCCATAGCTACTTCAAGGACTTCAATGAACCCGTCATGTCCTCAGGACGTACCGTGCAAGGTATGGCAAACATGGCAGCTGTGAAGGGCTACATTGTTGCCGCCGCGAAGGCCGATCACTCCAGTGAACTGACTCTCTACGTTACGACCGATACCGAGACATGGCACCACGCCGAGTTTGGCGACCACAAGGTCGAGCAAGACGCATTCACAATCCTCGAATCGACAAACTACAGCATCCAGGTCGACGTCATGACATCGAAATACACCGCGATGGGCACACTGTACACCAGCAATTCGAATGGCATGTATTTCACAAAGAACGTGGAGCACATGAACCGCAACGAGCGAGGCTACGTAGACTTCGAGAAGATCGCCAACATCCAGGGTGTCGTCATGGTCAATGTCGTTGACAACTGGGAAGACGTCGAGAAGAAGGGCTCCTCGAAGAAGCTGAAATCAAAGATCAGCTTCGACGACGGAAGGACCTTTGAAAAGCTCCACATCAAGGATAAGGACAAGAAGGAGCTACATCTGCACTCCGTCACGAACCTTCACAACAGTGGCCGGGTCTTCTCTAGTCTGGCGCCCGGTATGGTTATGGGCGTTGGTAACACCGGAGATCAGCTCGGCAAATATACTGACGGTGACCTATTTGTCTCAGATGATGCAGGTCTGACTTGGGAGCTGGCCCTTGAAGAAGCGCACAAGTACGAGTTCGGCGACCAAGGATCCATACTGGTAGCAGTTTACGACGAAGGTGACACGGACAAAGTCATGTATTCGCTCAAGCACGGCCGCAAGGACTCCTGGAAGGAGATCAAGATTGGCTACAAGTTCCGCGCTCGCGAGCTCACCACGCTTCCCGACTCGACCAGTCAAAAGTTCATGCTCTACGCGACGAAGAAGAAGGACGGTGGCGGTCGCGAGCATGTCATCATCCACCTCGACTTTTCTGAGCTGCACGAACGCAAGTGCGAAGACAAAGATTTCGAAGACTGGTCAGTTCGCAAGGAAGACGATGGGAAACCAAGCTGCGTCATGGGCCATAAGCAGTTGTTCAAGAGACGCAAGTGGGATGCTGACTGCTTCGTTTCTGAGCCGTTCAAGGACCCCACACCACACTTTGAGTCGTGCGAATGCGACGCTGTCAGGGATTACGAATGCGATGTCAACTTCACACCCAGCGGCGAGGGCAAAGACAAGAAATGCGAACCTTCTGACCAGGTCAGACTCCCCAAAGGCGCTTGCGAGGGCAACTCCAAGACGTACAGGGGCAGCTCAGGTTGGAGAAAGATCCCTGGCAACCAGTGCGAGGGCGAGACCGAACGCGACAAGGAAATCGAAAGGCCGTGCGGCGATGCCGAAAGACCTCCACCCAAGAGCGACAAGATCACTAGTGAGATCACCAAGTTCAAGGGCAGCGACTTCATGGAGCACTACTATCTGGAGCGCGATACCCAGAACAGAGACGATAGCGATAATGCTAGAGATCGTGACGAGACAATTGTCTTGCTGACCTCAGAACGCGAGGCCTATATCACTCACGACCACGGCAAAAAGTGGAAGAAGGCTGTCGACGACGAGATCGTTCGAATTTATCCCCACACCTACGAGAACAACTACGTCTACTTCCTAACAGCTTCCAAGAAGGTGTACTATTCCGAAGACCGTGGCCTGAAGGACAGCATCCACAGCTTCGAGGCTCCCGTTATGCCCAACGAGCAAAGGCTTCAAATTTTACAATTCCACCCGAAGCAGAAGGGCTGGCTCATCTGGCTCGGTGGCGAGCACTGCGAGAAGCTGGGCGACAAGGATTGCCATACTGTTTCGTACGTCTCACAGAAGAACGGTGTGTCTGGCAGCTGGGAGGCCATGCTTCCCTACGTCAAGAAGTGTGCCTTCGTCTGGCGTGAAGCTGGTCGCGATGTCAAGGAGGAGCAAGTTTTCTGCGAGCAGTACACCAAGGAAGAGATGGGTGCTCCTGTGGAGCTTATCTCGAGTGACGACTGGTTCAAGAAGAAGGATGTCAAGTTTGAATCAGTTGTTGAGTTCGCGACCATGTCTGAATTCATCATCATCGCCACCAAGGGCAAGGATGGAAAGTCTTTGGAGCTGTCGACTAGCCTGGACGCCAATACCTTTGCTGAAGCCAAGTTCCCTCCTAAGTTCAACGTCGACCACCAGACAGCATACACTGTGCTCGATAGCTCAACACACGCCATCTTCTTGCACGTCACTGTCAACCCTCGTCCAGACCAGGAGTATGGCTCTATTGTCAAAAGCAACAGCAACGGCACATCCTACGTTATGAGCTTGAACGGTGTCAACCGCAACACCGAGGGCTACGTCGACTTCGAAAAGATGCAAGGTTTGGAGGGTGTCGCACTTGCCAACATCGTTGCCAACGTCGACGAGGTCAACAACGGCGCAAAGAAGAAGAAGCAGACTCGCATCACTCACAACGATGGTGCCGAATGGACTCCAATTGAAGCCCCCGAGAAGGACTCAGATGGTAAGAGCTATTCTTGCGATGTGTCGAACCCTGAAAAGTGCGGCCTGCACATCCACGGATACACGGAGCGCTCGGATCCTCGCGAAACATATTCTTCGCCCACAGCCGTCGGTCTTATGCTTGGTGTTGGCAACGTTGGTGCTGAACTTGGAACCCTCGGTGAGGCGAGCACATTCATGACCACTGATGCTGGTATCACATGGAAGGAAATCAAGAAGGGTGCCTACGCTTGGGAGTTCGGTGACCAAGGCTCCGTCATTGTGATTGTCCGCCGCGGCGAAGACACGGATCACCTGTACTACTCACTAGACAGCGGTGACAAGTGGAACCTCTACAAATTTGCCGAGCACGCTGTCCGTGTTGATGCTATCACAACGGTCCCCAGCGACACCTCGCTCAACTTCCTCCTGTGGGGCAAGGATGGCAAGGAACTCGTCGCCATCAATGTAGACTTTTCCGGCCTCGAAGAGTTCTCCAAGAAATGCAACCTGGACGAGAACAACCCTGGAAACGGCGATTACGATCTCTGGACACCCCAGCATCCTATGCAGGAAGACCAATACTGTTTGTTCGGTCACGTTGCGGAGTACCACCGCAAGAAGCGAGATGCCAAATGCAGGAACGGCGAGCGCATCGACCATATGCACGATATTCAGCGTAATTGCACATGCACACGACGTGACTTTGAGTGCGCTTACAACTACGAGCGTCAACCTGGAGGTGAATGCAAGCTTATTCCTGGTCTTACACTGGAGGACCCTAAGGCTGTCTGCGCAAAGGGTGCACGCGAATACTGGGATAACACGCCTTACCGCAAAATCCCGCTCTCAACTTGCGAGGGTGGCAAGGAGTTTGACCACATGGGCGATGTTCATCCTTGCCCTGGCTTTGAAGAGGAGTTTGAGAAGAAGCACGGCATTAGTGGCTTTGGCCTCTTCCTCGCTATCGTTCTGCCCTTCGCAGCGGCGGGTGGCATCGGATACTATGTCTGGAAGAACTGGAGCGGTATGGGCAAGTTCGGCGCCATTCGACTCGGTGACTCCGGCAGCAGTGGATTCGACTCGGACGCACCATGGATCAAATACCCGGTGGCTGCGGTCAGCGGCCTCGTCGCTGTCGTTGCTGCCCTTCCCATGCTGGTCGGCAGCTTGTGGAGAATGGTGTCTGGTGGTAGAGGCGGCGGTGGGTATGGCGGTCGCACCTACACAAGCAGAAGCTCCTTTGCGAGAGGCAGGGGTGACTACGCGGTCGTCGATCCTGATGAAGGCGAGCTGTTGGGTGATGAGAGCGACGAGGAGGTTTAGATTATTGTTTGTCACGAGCGGTCAGTTTAGTAGCAGTGGAAAGGATCAAGACTGGCGTTGGATCTTGTGACGAAAGAGTTGGAACTTTAGCTGTACAATCTCCTGTAAGAATTCATTGTGTGGCACTGGTGAACATTTCTCTCTCCTCTCATGGTTCGCCGCACATATTAGGCAAGGACTACCATTACGGATGTTGCGGTACACCTGCGACAATGACGGGGGGTGAACTATCAGTTTTTTCCGAGTCGACACACACCGCTTCGCCTCTGTATTCGGAGAATAGATGATGGAGTGGGCCAACTACGGAGGAACAGTACCCTTCTTGTTAAGCGATGCGGCGAAGGCAGATTGCTCGCATGACGAAGGCCAGGATCGTCATTTAGCACGGTACTGCGTCCAGCTGCCTGGTATTGATGAGGCGCAGTTCAGGCCATTGACTCCACCAAAACAACGACATGTCTATCTGTCTTGTTTGCAAGTGCATGTTTTCGACGGCATAATGTGTGTTTACGACACATTTATGCGGTGCTGCTTGACAGCTGATGGTTCGAATCTGTCAATGCCATCAGAGACATGTTTTTCATGCAAGACCCTTGACGTTTGTGGCAGCGCCAATGATGCTGGTGTGGGACACCTTCAATTGTGGAGGACCTCAAGGATTTTCTGACAGTTCCGCGTACGTGCCATCCTCCGGGCAGAAGCGTTCGTGCTGCAGCGCAGAGGGCATTGTCACAGCAGCACTGCAAGTCATGCTGACTGCATCGAGTCCGTGAAGCAAGACGATTTCATCTCTTCGTCGCCCTTAATCAGCGGATGAAACGTCCGCCAACACGTGTGTGGCTCCTGGCTGGCCGAGAATGTTTGATTTTCATCGGATTGACGGGTCACCAGCACGAAAATGGCCTGTGTCAATACCGCACGGCTTTCCGGCAGCGGCAGCGAATGGAATCGAGGTCGAAGGCCGGCCATGTGCCACAGGCTGCGGGTGGCTCAGGCATAGTAGCACTCGTTGGACGCCACGAATTTGGTTTCTCTGGTGCATGATCTTTCGACGCGCCATGGACCCCCTGGGCGTGCGTCGCTGAAGCTTTGCCTGTTGAGTTGCGGGTTTATGCATGCTGTGGGGAGTGTTCGATGGCGCTTGCCGATTTTGGTCCCGTCGCAAGCTCTCATGTTTCAGGTTGACCTAGCCAATCAGCGTGTTGACCCTGAGGCTCGCAGCCTTTTGTGTTGCTGTTGCGCGTCCACGACGGTTGGCGAGCGTTTGCTGAGATTTGTGCACACTCGTGTACCTTCAAACGAAACGCCACAGCCAGCGCCATAGGCGCCTGTGCTGTTCCATACGTCTGCTGTTGCTCTCGATCTTCACCTCAACAAGATGCTCATCTTCGCACAATCTCCTGACGCCCCAATCGTGCACCAGGGCCCGGCTGCCATCGCTCGCTTCGACTCCACCAGTGCCACCGCTGTTCCCACTTGAGAGCCTGAAGCAGGCCAACGGCCTTGGCCCACGGGCGGCGCAGGCGAAATGGGCATAGGCGTCGCGGGAGCCAGCCGACCGCCAAGCTGTTTCAAATGCGGACGACTCTTCGCTGAGCTTGGTGCTCGTGGCCTGGAAGCTGTGACGCGAGTACATGAGCGGAGCCCCATGCTCTTCCTTCCTTCCAGTCTTGGTCCTTTCTTCCTCTCACAAACCTCAAACCGTTCCTTTCTTTAAACAGCACTCACCTTCATTCTTTAGGTGTGCTTGCCTTGCAGTAGTCGACTCTCTTTTGACAGCTACTCTCATTTCTTTCACTTCGTTTGTCGCCTCGAGACTTTTTTTTCCGGCCGCATCCTTATTCACCTGTAAGCGTGCTGTGCACGTCTTGGCTCTAACGCGCAGCTCCTCAGACCTGTTCCGCCTGACACAGGTTCTCTACCAGCCATTGTAGCTCGCGCGTTGATGTAAGTCGCTAAGTTTCAACTGTCTAAGGCTGCCATGGACGCCTGTCGCCTTCACGGTGATTCCCTCACACCCTGTTGTGCGAGGCCACGAGGCTGTCTCAACTCCGTCTGGCTTACGCATCATCAAATCTCCGTTGCCTTCTTCGAGTGCCTTCGCGCCTGGGCGGGGTGCTTGCCTGTTTCAATCCTTGCCATTGCCGTTGGTTGTCAAGGTCTCATACAACAAACACTGACTTGCAGTAGCGCTCTTTATACACCTCGCTCCCTCTCACCAAGACGGCTACACACTCACTCACATCTTTTACCGGATCAGGATCCAGTACATAATCCAACATGAGGACTACCTTCGCCATCTCGGGTCTCTTGGCCCTTGCCTCCACCGTTCTCGCCGCCGGCGAGGGCTTGATTGACAACAAGGTTTCTAAGTTCGGCAACCACTCTACCGAAACTAAGGAGTACATCATTACCTTCCAGCGCAATGAGACTGCTCAGTTCCGTGGTGTTAAGAAGTACCTAGAAGAATTGGAGCTTAAGGATGATGAGGATGTAGTCAAGTGGGAGTCCAGCAATGACGACATCAAGGTCTTGGTTCTCAACATTTGCGACACCCACGCCCAGTACCTTGCGAATTATACCGAGGTTAACGTCGTTGAGGAGAAGGCTGAAGTCAAGTCCTTCGGTCAGAAGACTGGAGCACCATGGGGCCTGCAGCGCATCTCTAGCGAAGCTGGCGCGTCCGGTTCGCCTCAGTCCCAGGACTTCACCTACACTTTCTCCGACGAGAGCCTTGGTGCCGGTGTCGATATCTACGTTATTGACACCGGTGTGCGAACGACCCACGCTGTTTTCACCGGTCGCGGTACTCAGGGATTCACTGCCTTCGCCTCAGAGGTCGATGGTGATGGTCACGGCACGCACACTGCTGGTACTGCTGGTGGCGCTAAGTTTGGTGTTGCTCAGGGCGCCAACATCATCGCTGTCAAGGTCCTTAGTGACGACGGCTCTGGCTCTTCCTCTGATACCATTCAGGGTATGGATTGGGTTCTTCAGAACCACCAGAAGCGCAAGTCCCAACCCGGCTTCGTCGGCTCCATCATGAGCATGTCTTGGGGTCTTCAGGGCACTGCTGCCTCAGTTGACGAAGTCATCCAAGCTGCCAGCGATGCCGGTATCCACGTCTCTGTTGCCGCCGGCAACGACGGTATTGACGCGTGCGGCTCCACTCCTGCTCACCTTGGTGGTGGCAACTCCAATGTCGTCACCGTCGGCTCTGTCAACATCGATAATGAGGTCTCCACCTTCTCTAACATCGGCAAGTGCGTTGACATCTACGCCCCGGGCGAGCAGATTCTAAGCTCCTGGAGCACCGGCGACAATATCATCAACTTCCTCTCCGGTACCTCCATGGCTTGCCCTCACACCACTGGTGTTATGGCCACCCTCATTGCTGAGGACCCCACCAACCTCGGCCAGAACCCTGCTGCGCTCAAGAAGAAGCTCCTCGAGACTGCCCGTACCAGCAAGATCTCTGGCAGCCTTGGTGGCAGCGCCAATCTGCTCCTCAGCAACGGAGCCAATGGCAGCGCCGCGTCCCGTCTTGTCAAGAACTACGTCGTTCCTGAACGCAGCGGCAGCGGTGCTGCTCGTGCGGCCCGTGCCGCTCAGAACGGTGACCTCGAGAAGTGGATCGTTGTCTCCAACGACTCCCCTGTCAGGTTCTAGAGCGTCGCTATCTGTAGCGTTGACATGATACCCATTTGTCGTTAAGCACAGTACGAAAAGCCTGACCGAAGCATTTTCCTACGTCGGGGTAGCCTAATAATTTCATCAAGCATGGCGTGGTTCTCATATCAAGATTTCTTTTATATCGAAGGCATGTGGTAGATGAGTAATATTCGATGTCGATACTTGACCGTAGATACATTGAGCCTCATGGAGGGTGATCAATAGATGATACCTGACGAATGTAAGATAGCTGAAAATATCATCCAATGACCAAAAAAAATCCACACAGCATATCAAGATCTTCAGGTCCTTCTACGGTGATTTCGATCTTCAAGTCACGCTGATCCACAGCTCAACATTGCAAGAGTAAAGATCTAGTCGTGTCGATCGCAGCCGCGACCCGGGTCATCGTACTTGCATCTTGCATCTGTCAACCGTCAGGTCGGCAATCTGCGTACGCGTGCACCTGCCTTCGGCGGAACCTCAAACATCTGTCGTTCCCAACGTGCCAGCTTCTCAATCCAAGCCCCACCGGCACTGCAGAGACTCCGATACTATAGTGCCAAGACAATGCTACGCGTGGCCCGCATGCGACTGTGCGCGCTGTAGTGATGGCATTTCCAATGCCGGGGGCGATCAAACGGCGTGATGGCGATGACGGCTCGCTTGCAGCTCGGGTGAGAGTTCGAGAATGCGACTTGAGGCTCGTGGAGGCTGGTCACGTGCAATTTTTGTCGCAGCCAGATATTCTTGTCTTGAAATTGATCCGGAAACGTGTTTCCCTGGCAGAGGAAAGTGTCTCCGAGGGGTTGGTCACAGAGCGCAGAGTGGCCTGCGACTCTCCCTCTCTGTGAAATCAGCCATCAGCACCACCTGAATTGCAGTTGTTCGCATCAGCGCCCGACATCATCTGGACCTGAGAGATCTTGATGCATCTTATACTCGAGTTATGAGCACATCTTCAGAATGTTCGCCTTGGGCATGTTCGAAGGTCCCCACCATGGTAGCGGCTGTACCTGGATCTAAGCGCCAGGGTTGGCGCTTCCGTTACACATAACCGCCGACCGGCACGCTCATTGCCTCCTCAGGCCAGGAGCTAAACCATCTTTAGCAGACTTGAGATCCATTTCCTCGATGTTACATGCAGATAGTTCTATTTCTTTTCTCTGAAGCCATGAGCTGGCTCTCGTGGCGCCGGTCGACATGCCCATCGCACCTCATTCGTCAATTGTTTGAAACTTAACATGGAGACTTGCTGTGCCGTCTTCCTTCGATGCGAAATGGGGATGCAGATACTGTGCCGCAATGAATGGCAGTACATGTATGTAGCGCGACCATGAAAGCTCGTTGGACGATTTGTACACGTTTAACTTCGCGCAGGGAGCAGAGGAAGCGTCCTTACAAAGATGTCCTTGGAACTGGAGTCAAAATATGTCAAGCGTGGAGTATGGTAAGTATATTTTGCCAATAGACCAAGTGCAGCTATGCTGAATACCGCCAGGACCGATGTCACAAGAGGCAGCGTACTCGGCCAGACTATTACTACTGACACAAGGACTGGAAATCTGCTAGTCGCTTTACTCGCTGTTTTGTCTACCATTGGTAAGAGAAACGGTATACATGTCTTCATATGCTGACAACGTCCAGGTACGGCTCATCTATGGCATCTTGTCACGTTCATGATACATCAAGTACGTGCCACTGGAAAGTCGACAGATGCGCTCTTCCGACAGCAACAAGCATTGTTACGCACATTGCCGGCACCGAGTGCTGTCATGACTGACACCATCAAGTTGTGGTGGGCTTGGAGAAGCAAAGCCAAACGCCCTCTACTGCGATCGCTCGTTCTCCTGCTTGCGGCCGTGCTGTTCGTGGCAGTCAGTGGAGCGGCTAGTGTCTTCTCCTCCCTTGTCGTTGACTCCAGAAACATTGTTGTATTGGTCGACAGTCCAGACTGTGGCTGGGCGTCAACTCAACGCATCTTCGCAGGAGATTACGTATATCCTGTCAAAGCTGCCTCTGCACCTTATGCCAACCAGTGTTACAACGCAACAACAGTGAACGGGACGCTTCCCTCTGCATGCAATGTTCTTATGCAGCGAGAGCTGCCTTTCAACACTCGCAAGGTACCTTGTCCTTTGGGCAACGATGTTTGTCAAGACACTCCTGGTATCGAATTTGACACAGGACTCATTGACGTCGGGTCAACGTTTGGCCTTGACCTATCCAGCTCAGATGGAGTTCAATACCGGAAGAAGACTACATGTGGCATTCTCGCTTTCAAGCGGCCATACGTCCATGGTGTCTTTGATAGCCTCGGGGACAATGGTCAACCCCAAGGCAATGTCTCCACAACACCACGGTCCTTGAAGTTCCAGTACGGGACCAAGTTTCCAGGAGGTACACTAAACACAACTCTTGCTGTCGATCTTAATGGGGCGTACTATCTGAAGGATTACACGCTGCAGTGAGTAAACGAGCTCGGCTGAACGCGCCTTACTGAATGCCTCCAGCACCTTCTATAACTACAGCAACCCCAAAGCACCCGTTGCTGCTAGTTTCTCGCCGATTTCAGACCTTAAACGTGAGAATAGTACCCTTGTTCTGATCTATGTGGGCTCGAACTCTGTTGCGTACAACAATCCGGTCAACGACCCCTTGTTCAACGCAACACAGCCACTAGATGCCACCTTCGTAAACGCCGGAGGTGAACTTGTAGAAAAGTCAGTATACATTTCGAACCACGAAGGACAATTCATGGGTTGCCAGGATCAGGTACGCACGCAACATGGACAAACTTGAAGGCAGTACGCTGACACTGCTTAGTATCAGTTCTGTTTCGCACAGCCAGACAAAGAAGACTATTGCACCGATCTCAACGAGCTCCCTCTCAGTGTGTATCTCGGGAACCTCCCACTGCCAGCGAACATCGACTTCAGTATGTTCCCCGGTGCAAACGGCATACAACGCACGATCCTCAGATTACTCGCAACATCGTCATATGTATTCAACATGGCGACAGTGCCAACAGACCTCTTAGCCGGCTCCCTCGAGAATCCCAATCGAGGAGAAGGACTACCGGACGACCAATGGATCCGCGAACTGACTCGCTGGCAACGCCAGATCCTTGCCTCCCTGCAGGTCGCGTTCATCGACTACTCTATCGGCCCCGAGAACAGAGACACAGCAGCAGGCGTACACATACGGCCGGAAAATGAGTTCGAAAAGCAACTCTGCAAAATGCAAAAGATGCGCAAGTCTGGCGACGTTGTGTAAGTTCGCAAACAGATAGTGGCAGCAATGCAAAGGCACACATACTAACCGCACAGCAACATCAACGTCTTTGGTCTGTCCTTCATAATCGCGCTCTCTGTTTTCCTCGCCCTACTCGACATCTTCATCCTCCGCATCATGATCTACCTGACGCGCTTCCGCCGAGCCCTCGGCCCACGCATCGACCGCTGGGTCCAAGACGGCGTGTGGCAGCTGCAGCGGCGCGCGTACGAGGGCGAAGGGTATCGCGGGTGGACCGATCTGGAGGCTGACATACCGCTGACGAACGAGAGGAGGTTGAAGGACTTGCCCATCCTGTGGGTGCCGGGAAAGAGCCCGGCGTTGGCGAATCTGGATTTTGGGCTGAGAGATCCGGCGGTCAATTATGCGGAGGCGTTTGGATCGACGAGCACGGTTGAGACCGCTAGAATAAAGAAACATGGTGCAATGAGGACCGTTGAGATGGAGCCGGCGCGAGGGACGGAGAACCGGGGTCTTGGTTTACTTGGGCTTTTCAGGAGATAGATGCTTTGGTCATTCCATTGAGCATGTAGACTCTGATAACCATCGGAACTTCACGTCATTTACAGCAAGCATCGCTTGGTGCTGTCGTGGAATGTTTGTTTGTTGTTTCATCAGCCTCCAATCGTACATTTTCTGTCTAGTTGTCCCAATCAGATATATGAGTGTGATGGGTAGATGCAGGTCCAGAGACCTTGTATAGTGACATGAGGAAAGATTCGAAAGAGTTGAGCGGAGCAAGTAAAACCACACCACCTACACTCCGCGCTGAGCAACACTACCCTATGGAAACCAATCGAGAAACGGCTCAACCACTGAGCCAGTACTAACTCCAACATGTGCATAATCGTCTATGCCGGCACAATCGCCGTCTATTTGGCGAAGTGTAAGTCGTAGCCAAGCCACTTCCTGGCCTGGACTTGTTCGACTGTGAGACCTGGGCTGCCGTATGTAAGGGGCGCAAAGAAGAGGAAGCACCAGAAAGTTGCAGCAAGAATGACACCAGCAGCGATCCAGCTTCCGAGCTGGCTGGCGGTGGCAACACGCTCGCGTACTGGGCGGGAGCGAGTCCTGCGGTGGCCCTTCTCGGCAGGAGTGCCCGGGGTCTGAGGGTCCTGAGGCTCGATGCAGAAGATAAACTCAACGAGGGCACCAGTGACCAAGCAAGACGCGAGATGGGCAGGAAGGTAGTGGTGCAGGAACAGCTGACGACCCATGATGTAGAAGGGGATGTAGTGGGCTGCCCAGGTGAGGAAGAAGAAACCGGTTGAGTTGTACAGACGAGAGCGCGTGCGGTCGTCAAGAGCGTCCATCCCACGGCGCAGGGCCAGCTGATCAGCGCCGATGATACCGGCGAAGACAGCAAGGAGGGAGGAAGCCAGCCACCATCCGACTGGATTTCCGAGGAAATAGATCTGCTGGCGCGTATCGTTGTGTGTCCAGAAGGAGACGCCGCGGAGAAGGAAGGGCCAGGAGATTGGCTGGGAAGCGTATGGGTGAGAGCTGGTGAGGGCATTGTTGTGGTAGAACATAGCGCGCTGAAGCTCGACCCACTTGCGGAGGAAGCTCAAGTGCTTCACCTGCTTGACTTCCTTCTTGTTGCGCTCGTCCTCCGCGGGCAAGGAAGGAATGTCATCAACATACCAGACATTGCTGGACTGCTGCACATTCTTGTTACCGTTGATCTCAGCCTGCTTATAAGCCCACTCAGGCAGGGGCTTGGTGTGAGTCCACATGGCGACCTTGGTCGGGACGTGAACAAGCTTGAAGTGTGTCGACATAGTCTTGAAATCGCCCTTACCCTTCTCGACCTTGATCTCGAACAGGGTATCATTGTAGCGTGCGGCATTCGCCTCGTCCTTGGGGACAGTGGTGAACTCCTGGTTGGTGGGGTAGTAAGGAGATGCGACATCGTGGGTGAGAAGGACAGTGTCTGTGATGATGTGGCGCAGACGAACGACATCGCCAATCTTGACGCGCTGATCGATCTCACTGGGAAGCTCCTTCGCCGGAAGCACTTGCCAATGGTTGTTGGTGTCGTTGTGAGGGTATCCCGTGACCTGCTGTCCCTGTGACGAAACACGGCCATCGTCGTAGCGGAGCGGGTAGCGGTCGGGGTGGCTGTGAAGGTAGACCTTGGTCTCCTTGTGGCGCATGGAGATGGTGTCGTAGTAGTTGATACCAACAGACTGAAGAGTCATGACGTTGTCGCTCAGAGTCTCCTGGAACTCGGGGGTCATGAAGTCGTCACCAGGGCCGGACTTGCTGAGGATGGTGAAGTGGACTTGAAACCAGAAAAGGTAGAGGAAGAAGGGAACAATGACAAGACCCACGACGCGCGCGGCGAAGTGCTTGCCAAATTCCGGCATAGACAACGCACCCTGGCGACGGTTGACATCCATCAGATCCCACAGATCGAAGAGGACGGGCACACCGATCGAGAAGAAGGTGAAGACACCGACGTACTTGATGGAGATAACACAGCTCAGGCTGATACCCGTCAAGAGAAGCCACTTCCACCACTTGCGGCTGAACGGGACGTGTCGCAGCTTATAGAAACGAATGTATGCGAGGACGGAGAGGGCCATGAAGAAGATGAGCGATGCATCGAGCAGGATCAGGCGGGTCTGGCCGATGTGGGCGTTATCGAGAAGCATAAGACCAGCTGCCGTAACGCAAGCAGGCAGGGAATATCCTGACTCCCACATGATGAGGAAGACAATAGGAACGGTGAGCGCACCGAGCGAGGCGGGCATAGCTCGGTATGCGACGTAGGGAACGTGGTTGGTGATGTAGGAATCGCCGATGTTTTCGAAGAGGAAGCTGCCATCGTAGCCAACGAGCCAGCCCGCGAGGGCGAACAGCAGCTTTCCGAGAGGAGGGTGGACGTCGAAGAAGTAGGTTCGTTGCAGGTAGTATGAAGCGAACTGCGCATCTTGTCAGTCTTGCGTCCCAGCCTGATAAAGCTAGGCATTGCTCATTGCGTGCAGCAGCGACAATTGACATACCTTGCCAAAATGCACTTCATCGAAGACGACCTGATCAGGGTGGGAGATACCCCAGAACCTTGTGATGAACGCAAGCGCCGTCATAATTGTGATCGCAAGCTCGTAATCCCATTCTGACTGCTTCTGGCGCGGCTTGTAAGGCTTCGCTTTCTCGAGGAAGTTGGCGGTCTTCTCAGAGGGAACCTCAGCGGACGGTGGGTTTGGTGTTGTAGGGCGCTTCTTGCTGTCTTTCGCAGCGCGCTGCCTCACGCCGGCGGGGGAAGACATGATGTATCAATCTAGACGCAGCGTCAGTATAGAGCGCCAAGCTGCATCGCAGGAGCTGTAGAAGACGAACCCCACGCAAATAACCCCAAAGAAAGTTGAGTTGGAGAAAGGAACTTGAAATGAGGGTTTGGACAGATCGCCAGCTTCGTATGGGCACGAAAGGAGATCCCGCGCTAGTGTAAGCTCCACCTTCCGCTGGTTGGTCCACTCCAGGGGCCGCGCACTCAGCTCAGCTCCTTGCAGAACCTTGTGAAAGCCAGACCATTTTTGTGCTTTGCCTCGGTTTTGGCTCATCTCATTTTCGATGGCATGCAAGGCTTCCGGTCAACATATCCTGAGGGGCGATAACGGAGCGACGCACAGCATCACACGTTAGCAATCCATCAAGGCTGACGTTGTGGAAACTCTCTAGAAGGAACTATACATAAATGCAGCTCCGTCTATATATACTACCGTCTATACTATACTATACATGATACTTTCCTCTCCTAGCTGCTCCTCTAATCGCCACTGGCATCTCATATGTCTTTCTCTAACTATGCCTTCTTCTCCGCCTTAGCCTCCAGCTTCTTCTTCTTCTGCGGAATCCTGTAGGTTGTCTCATATCCGTACAATGCGCCCGCACCAAAAACCATTACCGCACCGATTTTCATGAGACCACCCATGTGGTTGCCAAAGAGCCAGATGCTCAACATAAAGCTGACCAACTTCCGGATGTTCAGCACTATCGTTACAGTGACAGCGGACGTGTTGGCGCTCAGAATATTAACACCAGTAATACAAAGGAGCTGAGTGATAGCGTTGGCCAGAAGATAGATGACATGCTGCGATGTCGATGCCAGGAGCTTGTTTAGAGCTGGTGGCAGGATGAGCGCGACATTCGGCGGGACCTGGAATGAATGCGAGGATTGCAGGCGTGCAAACTGCGCGTTGAGGGTAGGTGCGAAGGCAGCGAACATTGGAATGGACAGAAGATGCGAATAGAACAAGTTCGCTTTCCAGTCTTTGCCATGATCGCGGTAGACGTCCTCAACATATGCGCCCATGTAGGCGGACAGCAGCTGTGCTATGAGGAGCACGAGCAGTCCAGCTTCGAAGGATGCCTTATTTGGGTCGGCGTTGGTGGCTTTTGTTTTACCCTATTTTTGTCAATACTGTCTGCTGGAAGGTCGATTTAGCTTCTGACCTTCGATGATGCGTCGGCCCAAGCAGACACCATAACTCCGAGTGTCAAAATGGCAACCGAGAAGATTTGTAGAGGAGAATACTTCTTTCCACGAAGGTAGCCCGCTGCCATCGTAGTCACGCTACCAAAGCTCCTAAGAATGATGTGGACAGGGACGGAGATGTTGAAAGCAAATGCCCAATTGTTCAGCATGTTGACCGTGAAAAACAAGACGGCGCTCGTGACCCATTTGCGGAACGGCACAGGCGATGATCGCAGGAAATAGCGGCCATTAGGGTCAAACTGGTAGTGTATCGTTGACAGACACGTAAAGACGAATTGGAAAAGCGTGATCAGGAGGCCGCTGTCAGGCTCTTGTCTTGTATTGTGTCAGAGCGGTCACCAAGGGACTGATTCAAATCTTACTTAACGATAGCTTCGAGGCAGTAAACCTGCACAGGGTCAGCAACATTTAAATGGTAGAACCCGAAACTTACATTCGCGCAACAGCCTCCAAAAATGAGCGAGAAGCTACTTATGATAGGTGCGAGGGCTGCCATGACGACACCAGCAAATTTTCCAAATTGTCGATTGACAGCAAGCGAGACTTGGTACGAAGAGACTTCTCAAGGGAAGGCCTACATATGGTCAGCCTTGCGCAGGATCGATCGTCATATGTGCCCAAAATCGCGGAGTACACTCCCATGAGGACACATTTGATCATGACGCGCATGACACCTTCATTGCTTGGAGATCGTGACTTACAAGGAACGAACAGTTCACAATCTTGTCGAATCAATGTTAAGAGAGAGACATGGTCCAGATGATTAATTGGCGGTGTTCGGTCGAGGTGCAGATAGTAGACGTGGAGGTTTAGCATAGAGCCTCACCGCGGGCGCTAGTGAACCTTCCCGATGACCTGGGCATACGCCGTCATAAGGCTGACCGGGATTAGTATGCGCACGTGGGTCATGTAAGTCCACGGGATAGCATATGCAATGTGAAATCTATGTTTAAACCTAAAGCTCCCTTGGATAGATGCGCGATCTGAACAGTCGCAATGTGCTCAGCTTGCTCGTATAGATCGTCACAACGCCAGCAGAGCATGTGTTTTCTTTGATTCTTTTGTTATTCACCACTGGCCAATTATCGTGGTGTTCCAATCTAATGCAGTCATCTCATGCCTTCGAGTCGCGCGTCACGTCATCAGTCATTCGCTCTTCCACACCTATTCACCATGCGTACCCAATTCTACCTTCCGAGCGCCGTGCCGTTACATTGGTCATCGCAAACGATGGAGGAAGAAATAAGAGGTAATAGATCATCAAGGGAGATGCAATCAATGCTTCTATTTGTCGAATGCCCCTGCAGATCAACCGCGCCGTGCATTGAAGGTCCTTTACAATGCCGAGAAGACGAAAAGCTGGCCAAAATTTAGCACCTGAAAATCTCTTTTCTAGGACGAGACTTACGTTGTTGGTTGCTGCGATAGCAATGCTGTCCTCGAAGGGATGCCAGCTCATGTGCAGGATCTTCTTGTTGAAGTCGATCTGATCCGCATCTGTCTCCTTCCTCATGCGCTGACCTTGCCCAGCTGCACCAGCGGCAGGGCTGCCGGCTCTTGAGCCACCCTTCTTTCCACCATTCGGGCTGGTTGACGAGTTCATCGGTGTGGGGATGCCAACCTTCTTGGCCTTAAAAGCCGACTTGTCTGCCTGCAGAACCACCTCGGTGTCCTTTTCAGGATCAGATGGGTAGATCATGAAGTTGTTGTTGTAACTGCCAGTCATGACATTCTTGGCATCGCCAGAGAAGACGACTTCGAACTTGTCGAAGATGCTGTCATTTTCGTACGTATCGCATAGTCTGGGTCGCAGGTGCTCGTGGATGGGAATGGTCTTCACAGGGGTTCGCTCCATGTTTACGTCCCAAATCTTTACGGTGAGATAGTCGCGTGACAGGATATAACGGCCATCGTGTGAGAAACGAACATCTGAGATCGAAGAGATGATCTCAGAGAAGAACGAACGAGAGGACGGATCTTCTTCCTGCTCAAATTCTGTGCAGACTATTAGTTCCAAAGTCTGCCAAACGTATGCAACGACTTACGTTTTGCGTGCTGGTCACACAAAGCACTCTCTCGCATGTCTGCCAACTTGATTGTGCCCTTGGAGCTGGCATACATGAACCAGTTGCAGCTGATGGGATGAAATTCAGCTGCAGTGATGACTTCCGTGAGCTCCTCCATGTTGGCAGGCTTGATGTCAACAATGTTGAAGCTCTGGTCCTGAATATTCAGGTTCCAGAGGTTAATACGCAAGTCATCGCTACTGATAAACGTCTCTCCATCACTGTTCACCGATATGCTGTTGATGTGGTAGGCGTGTGCGTTTGCGTAGGTCTTTCGCGGTACGGCAGCGACCACGGTATCGTGATGGGTGAGGCGAGGTAATTTCAAGTCGGTGGCGGTACGGAAATGTGCGTTTGGGTTCCTGACAGGACCGCCTCCACCAGCAACCCCGCCTCCGGGCGTCAACTCGTGTGACAGATTGTTTTCCGCAACAACTTTCAGCGACTTCTCAAACACCTTCCAGAGCTTGATCGTCTTGTCATTTGTAGACAGAAGGTAATGCGACGCATTTTGGCGGCGACACCATTTGATCTTGTTGATCTTTTCTTCGATCTCGAGGGACTTCAGGTAGTCGAACTCAGGCTCGTGCGATTGGAACTCGGTGTGGAACTTGTACTCGCAAGTCTTTTTCTGGAGGGGAATTAGATGTCGGGGCGCAGTGTTTCTTTCAATCAAGGGTATGTACCGTCTCGTTCCTCTCGAAGAGGACCACACGACCACCCTTGTCACCGGTCGCCAGGTAGTTACCTGTCTGGTCGAACTCGACAGTGGAGATAATATCCGCTGATCCAGAGTATTAGCCAATGCCGTCTGAGAATGTTGGGCTCGTTGTTGTGCTGAGCGGTGGGGTGCCGGTGACGTACCTTCTGTTATATCTTCAACATCGCCCTTGTCGCCGAAGCACCTGGCAGGGTCAGCATCATCCTCAAGAGAGGCCGCATGGCAATGCGACTTTGCATCTGAGAGTCATGAGAGCTCCTGCTGCAGAGCTTCCAAGGATCCACCTACTGTGTGAACTTCCACGTCGTGGGATTGCCCTCTGCTGCTTCTACCATGATTCCAAAACCAAGGCTGTGGACTCGGACGAAAGTCAGGACCTAGTGCGATCCCAGATGCAGCAGCGAAGACAGCCGGAACAGTGACTGGCGAGTGGTGTGAGGGCGGGGAGGTGATGGCGCCGCCGACGTTGAGGCTGGGCAGCAGTAATCCTGGATGATGTAGTGGCAGCGGTGTTTGTTGGGTCGACGAAAACGGCGGCAGCAGTGGGCGGCAGCGGTGGAGGGTGTTGCAGCAGTCTGCGGGCGCGTGAGGGAGGCGGAAGAGCGGGCGCAGGCGAAGCGATGCAGGGAGACTCGGTGCAGCGCAGGTACAAGAAGATCTGGAGGCACTCCCAGCTTCAGAGCGGTCCTTGTCGAGCGCGGGGCGGTGACCGCCAAGGTGGGAAGGCGCGAGGCGAGCTAGGCAAGGCGCTAGCACTGCCGCGCACTCAAGCGAGTCGTTACTTCCAAAATCGCTTCCACGACGAACTTTCCACCTTTCGACACTAACCGACAGGAAGAACTTCACCATGTCCCACAGGAAGTTCGAAGCCCCCCGCCACGGCTCTCTGGCCTTCTTGCCGCGCAAGCGCGCTGCCCGTCACAGGGGAAAGGTCAAGAGGTACGCACCGCCCGCTGCCTGGGAAAATTGCGAACAGCACGCTTACGAGTCCGCACAGCTTCCCTAAGGATGACCCCAAGAAGCCCGTCCACCTGACCGCTGCTATGGGCTACAAGGCCGGTATGTCCACGATCGTTCGTGATCTGGACCGTCCCGGTGCGAAGCTGCACAAGAAGGAGATCGTCGAGGCCGTCACCATCATCGAGACTCCTCCCGTAAGAGCGCCAAAAAAGTCTGCAATTGAGGGCGCAAGAACTAACAAAGGCCGCAGATGATCGCCGTCGGTCTTGTTGGTTACATCGAGACTCCCCGCGGTCTCCGCTCGCTCACCACCGTCTGGGCTGAGCACTTGAGCGACGAGGTCAAGCGCCGCTTCTACCGCAACTGGTACAAGAGCAAGAAGAAGGCCTTCACCAAGTACGCCAAGAAGCACTCCGAGTCCTCCGGCCAGTCCATCACCCGCGAGCTCGAGCGCATCAAGAAGTACTGCACCGTCGTTCGTGTCCTCGCCCACACCCAGATCTCCAAGACCCCTCTCAAGCAGAAGAAGGCCCACCTTATGGAGATCCAGGTCAACGGTGGCTCCATCGCCGACAAGGTCTCCTACGGCCACGGTCTCTTCGAGAAGCCCATCGAGATCTCCTCCATCTTCGAGGACAACGAGATGATCGATGTCATCGCCGTCACCAAGGGTCACGGATACAACGGTGTCACTTCCCGTTGGGGAACCAAGAAGCTTCCTCGCAAGACCCACAAGGGTCTCCGCAAGGTCGCTTGTATCGGTGCCTGGCACCCGGCCCACGTCCAGTGGACCGTTGCCCGTGCTGGTCAGATGGGTTACCACCACCGTACCTCCGTCAACCACAAGATCTACCGTATCGGTAAGGGTGACGACGAGGGTAACGCCTCCACCGACTTCGATGTCTCCAAGAAGCAGATCACTCCGTAAGTCTCAACCGCCTTTGCTAAATGAAATACTGCTAACAATGCATAGCATGGGTGGCTTCGTCCGTTACGGTGAGGTCAAGAACGACTTCGTCATGATCAAGGGTGCCTGCCCTGGTGTCAAGAAGAGGGTCATGACTCTCCGCAAGTCTATGTTCACTCACACCTCCCGCCGTGCTCTCGAGAAGGTCGAGCTCAAGTGGATCGACACCTCCTCTAAGTTCGGTCACGGTGCTTACCAGACCCCCGCCGAGAAGAGGCAGTACGAGGGTACCCTCAAGAAGGACCTCCAGACCTCTGCTTAGAAGTGTTCTGGCAGTTGTTAGGTGTCTCTTATCGAAGGTTCTTTGGCGAATGGGATAGGCGCAATGCATGGATGCCAATGATCATGAGCGTCTAACGCAAAAAATTTACGATTCCCCCAATTCACTCGACGTGCCATCTTCCCTCTTGTGTTGTGCGACGTGAAAACAACCCAACCCTGTGTGTTCCATCTAATTATCAACCAGTGCCTGGTATCTTTGTCCGGGTCACTCACTCGCTCGAGCAATCATTGCATATTTCAAACTTTTTTCAAGCATAAGGAGGTCTTGTATTGACACTGAGAGTATCGCACTTGTGTTCTCAACCTTCTACGAGCTGCTAATTGAACCCTCAGATATAGACTCTGCAATCTCGCGTCACGCGTGCAATTTGACGTGATGTGCTGTGCAGACTAAACTCTGCGCATGCTGTTCGCCTCCTCTTCTCTATCCAAAGGAGATGTGGTCTAGAGTGGTTGCAGTCACTTATCAAAGACTGCATATTATGGATACTCAGCAGCGTCGGTGAGGCAAAAATTGCTCACAGCAACTATATGGTCCAGCAGCAAAGGCAGCACTAATCGAATGTGCGAACGAAAATATACCGTCTTCACACAAGAATAGACATGTGCAGCCTTGCCACTGTGCGTTGAGAAGCTGGCGGTACATTTTGTTGGAATGGAAACGTTTTCCGGTCCTTGGAATTGTGGACTCGAGGCTTTTGACAGGTTGGCCTCCATGTGATGATCTGAAAACGTCTATGACGACGACGATAACCAGCGAGAATCTACAACACCAGCGGCGGAAATTCCGGGCTCTTGCACCTGGGCATGAGTCAACAATCGAGTTATTTGTAACAGTACGTCGCCTGGCCATTCGTGAAGTCCAATTCGGCAGCAATTAGAAGTATCCAGCAGCTTTCAAGCGCTCGCGCTGCTCTCGTGGCAATTGCGGGTTATGCGGGTCGGATGAGGCTGGACCGGATTTGTCTGCTCAAGTGCAATAAAATGGGCTGTATGCTCGCATCGCAGCCAGGCAAACTCCACACTCCAACGTCCATCTGGGGCAAACACATTAAATTCAATCGTGAAAAGCCGGAGCAGACGCCTCGATCCCGCTGCTCCTTGTGAAGAGCCGAGGGTTAGGCTTTTTCCGTACCAATCAGCGCCTGCCCAAACTAGTTTGTCAGGGTCGCGACTTCCATCATTGACTTACACATCGACAACCGCCAAAGGTCTCCTACACCACCTACGCTCTCCACTTCACGGCTACCGCCATCATGAGCTTCGCCAGGATGCGTCGCATGCAGTTCGCCAGCCAGGTGAGTCCCGTCTGAAGCTTTCGGCGCCGCCCACCGCCCTCGAGCTCCCATGAGCCCGGCATCCTCCGCACCGAGGCGTGTGCCACACATCCCACGGTACTCTGCCACAAGGTCGACGATGCTGCCAAGGCTTCTCAATGGCCTCGTGGGCGATTCTTGGACTCAATCTCTTCTTCTTGCATACGTAGATGCGGCAATGGCTAACCAACACCGCCACAGCTCTCGAAGAGCATCCGCACACCGTCGCGCGCCTTCTCGTCGACACGACCAGCCGCCCGTATCTTTGCTACCGAGAACCTGAAGGCCAAGGAGGCTTCTGGGTTCATCTCCAGCAAGTACCCCGTTATCGACCACGAGTACGATGCCATCGTCGTTGGTGCTGGAGGTGCTGGTCTGCGTGCGGCCTTCGGTCTCGCCGAGGCCGGCTTCAACACCGCCTGTATCTCTAAGCTCTTCCCTACCCGTTCGCACACCGTAGCTGCGCAGGGTGGTATCAATGCTGCCCTCGGAAAGTACGTTTCAAGCACAACATAATCGTAGTGTATTATAAGGCTGACGACAACTATAGCATGCACGAGGACGACTGGAGATGGCATATGTACGATACCGTCAAGGGTTCAGATTGGCTCGGCGACCAGGACGCTATCCACTACATGACAAGAGAGGCGCCCCAGTCCGTCATTGAGCTCGAGAACTACGGTTGCCCCTTCTCCCGAACAGACGATGGCAAGATGTATGACCCCGTGATGCTTGTGGAACGAGAACGTGCTGACACTGTCTAGTTACCAGCGTGCCTTCGGTGGTCAGTCCCAGAAGTACGGCAAGGGTGGACAGGCCTACCGATGCTGCGCTGCCGCTGACCGCACTGGCCATGCCCTTCTTCACACTCTGTACGGACAGTCTCTGCGCCACAACACCAAGTACTTCATCGAATTCTTCGCTACCGACTTGATCATGGAGGACGGCGTCTGCAAGGGTGTCGTTGCCTACAACCAGGAAGACGGCACTATTCACAGGTTCATCGCCAAGAACACCGTCCTGGCTACCGGAGGTTACGGACGTGCCTACTTCTCCTGCACATCTGCCCACACATGTACCGGTGACGGTATGGCGATGGTCGCCCGTGCTGGTCTGCCCAACCAGGATCTCGAGTTCGTCCAATTCCACCCCACTGGTATCTACGGTGCTGGTTGCTTGATTACTGAGGGTTCCCGTGGTGAGGGAGGTTACCTTCTGAACTCCGAGGGTGAGCGATTCATGGAGCGTTACGCACCTACCGCCAAGGATCTTGCTTCCCGCGACGTTGTCTCGCGTTCGATGACCCTTGAGATCCGTGAAGGTCGTGGTGTCGGACCTGATAAGGACCACATCTACCTCCAGCTCAGCCACCTGCCTCCTGAGATCCTCCACGAGCGTCTGCCCGGTATCTCCGAGACTGCCGCCATTTTCGCCGGTGTCGATGTTACCAAGCAGCCCATCCCCGTCCTGCCCACCGTCCACTACAACATGGGTGGTATTCCTACCAAGTACACTGGTGAAGTCATCACTCAGGACGCTCAGGGTAACGACCAGGTTGTTCCCGGTCTCTTCGCCTGCGGTGAGGCCGCTTCCGTCTCCGTCCACGGTGCCAACCGTCTTGGTGCCAACTCTCTTCTGGACCTGATCGTCTTCGGTCGCGCTGTCTCGCACACTATCCGTGACAACTTCAGCCCCGGCCAGAAGGCTGATCCCATCTCCGCCGATGCTGGTGCGGAGTCCATCTCCGTCATCGACAAGGTCCGCACCTCTGAAGGATCCAAGTCGACTGCCGAGATCCGTCTTGCCATGCAGAAGGTCATGCAGACCGACGTCGCTGTCTTCCGTACACAGGAGTCGCTGGATGAGGGTGTCAAGAAGATCCACGAGGTTGACTCCACGTTCGCTGATGTTGGCATCAAGGACCGCAGCATGATCTGGAACTCGGACCTTGTCGAGACTCTTGAGTTGAGGAACTTGCTTACTTGCGCTGTCCAGACCGCCGAGTCTGCTGCCAACCGCAAGGAGTCGAGAGGAGCACACGCCCGCGAGGACTTCCCCGAGCGTGACGACGAGAACTGGATGAAGCACACTCTGTCGTGGCAGAAGCAGCCCCACGGCAAGACCGAGCTCGGCTACAGGAAGGTTGTCGGTACAACACTGGACGAGAACGAGTGCAAGGCCGTACCGCCGTTCAAGCGTACCTACTAGACGGGTTTTCTGAGTGTGTGTATGGGTGAGAGGTAGCAAGGAAAAAGACCATGGGGGAGTTTGTCTGTACTCTATGTATATTGGATGGTTGATTGGCAATGCATGTTAGAGATTTCGTACTTCAGTTTCTTTGAACACACCAATGCAAACGAACGAACAAACAAACATTTGTCTGCTTTCGGTTGTCGCGATGTATGGACGAGCAGGTTGCAAATCAGACTCACGGTACAGAATGTGATCGAGCAATCATTATTTGAAGCATGCATTAGGCTACATTCATAGCTCTCATGATATCTAGTCATACAAGAGCAGCGCTCTCCATCGGTGTCAGCACTCCGCCCCCTATCTATGCCCGTCTAGTTGTACTGCATGTACGTGGCGGTAGAGTTGAACTTCAGGTTACCCTTGATGACCTTGTCGACGGCAGCCAGGAAGTCCTTCTCAGTCGCGACCTTCCTCCTCGCGCGGATAGCGAACATGCCTGCCTCTGTCGCCACGCTCCTCAGCTCCGCGCCCGTGCTGTTCGGACACAGACGCGAGATCAGCTCCCAGCGGATGTCGCGCTCGACGCTCATGCTCTTTGCGTGGATGCGCAGGATGTTGGCGCGGCCCTCCATGTCCGGGAGCGAGAACTCGATTTTGCGGTCGATACGGCCGGGACGCATGAGGGCGGGGTCGAGCGTGGAGGGTCTGTTTGTGGCGAACATGACCTTGATGTTTCCGCGGGCGTCGAAGCCGTCGAGTTGTGTGATGAGCTCCAACATGGTGCGCTGCACTTCGTTGTCGCCGCCTGCGCCGTCGTCGAAACGCGCGCCACCCACGGCATCGATTTCGTCGAAGAAGATGATGCAGGCCTTCTTTGTCCGCGCCATCTCGAACAGCTCCCTGACCATACGCGCGCCCTCGCCGACGTACTTCTGGACCAGCTCGGAACCGATGACTCGGATGAAGGTGGCATCTGTGCGGTTGGCGACGGCTCGCGCGCAGAGCGTCTTTCCGGTGCCTGGGGGGCCGTAGAGGAGAGCACCTTTCGGGGGATCGATGCCGAGGTTGACGAAGCGTTCTGGTGACAGCAGGGGCATCTCAACGACTTCTCGCAGCTTCTCGATCTGCTCCTTGCAGCCTCCCACATCTCCGTATGTGACGTCGGGCTTGTCCTCGACCGTCATCATGGTGACCGAGGGATCGATCTTGGGCGGCAGAGGCAGCAGGATCTGGTACTTGTTGCGGTCGACACCCACCCGCATGCCCTCCTCGATGTCTGTGGGCGAGACGCGCTCTCCGAGGTTGACGACGAACTTGGCGATCTGCTTGACGTTGATGACATATTTGCTCTTCTCCGAGTCCTTCTCGTCCTGTATTATCTTGGTGCAGCGGGCGACCTGCAGGGGCTGCTCTTCTTGCATTCGTTGGCGGTCGGCGGCGATGTCCCAGAGATGCGGCGGTGCGAGTCCGGTGTCTGATTCCTGCGCGGTGTGAGCTCTTGTTGCGTACTCGGAGATGGCCCGTGTCGTACCTTGACGCCAATCTTCTCGTTTATTGTCTGCTGCTTGTCCTTGATCTCCTTCTCGAGCTTCCTGAGCTCCGCGCCGTAGGGTGCCGCGCCGTACGTCTTCAGCACCTGGATGTCCCTGGGAGTGTTAGCCCGGAGATTGGAGAGTGTGTCAAGCGGCACCGGCACAGGAAGCACCTACTCGTCGGTCAGGGGTGTGATCTTCTTCTCCTCAACCTCGTCGTCGGCGAAGTTCTTCTGGTACTTCTCCCAGCTGGAGCCCGTGGCGCTGGGCATGTCTGCGGGTCGGGTGAGGCGTGCTTGCGGGTGTGCTCGTGGCGGTCGTCTGGGGCGGAGAAGGGTGCGCGGCGGGCAGGGAGAAAACGGGTGGTGAGAAGCGCTGGTGGTCGAGTGTTGTTGGTGCGGGCGAGGTGGTGATGATGGCAACTGCTGTGACGGCGGTCGGCGGTCGGAGCTCTGGCTTGGCTTAGTCCTGCCCGCGGCGGTCGCGCTGCAAAATAACTTTGGGAGACAGCAACCACGCGCCTCCACCCCACGATACCCCTCCTTTTGTCTTTGTTTCCCGCATACAACACAAGATGGCCGCACAAGTCGCAAACGGCGGCAGCGGAAATGCTGCCTTCAAGGTAATTCTGCAGCTGTGCTGTCGCGAAAACAGTGACTGATGCAGCCTGCAGGACAAGGAGAAGCCCAGAGCTGTTCGCAGCGCCAACATCATTGCCGCACGAGGTATGTCAGCTGCCGAGAACTGCAACGCGCGCTCTGTGCTAACCAACACGTGCAGCTGTGGCAGATGCGATCCGAACCGTATGTCCCACCACCGAGTGCGGGGGAGTCCACGGCACCGAGTGCAAGATACTGACATGGGCTAGTCTTTGGGACCAAAGGGAATGGACAAGATGGTATGAATCATGGCAAACGCCGGGCCACACGGCAGGACTGACTGCTCGCAGATCCAAACCGGCAAGGGCGAGACCATCATCACCAACGACGGAGCCACCATGCTCAGCCAGATGAGCGTGCTCCACCCCTCTGCGAAGATGCTCGTCGACCTCGCACACGCCCAAGACATCGAGGCCGGAGACGGCACCACATCCGTCATCGTCATTGCTGGAAGTCTGCTGGGTGCCGCTGAGCGCCTGCTGTCCAAGGGCATCCACCCCACCGTCATCTCAGAGGCCTTCCAGCGCGCCGCACGCGAGGCCATACAGATCCTGACCGATATGTCCATCCCCATCTCCCTCACCGACAGGCCGACCCTCCTCAAGACGGCAACCACCGCCCTCTCCTCCAAGATCGTTGCACAAGAGCCCAAGCTGCCCATCATGGCTGTCGACTCCGTCTTGAAGGTCATTGACCCCAAGACTGCCGACAACGTCGACCTGAAGAACATCAGGATGATCAAGAAGCAGGGCGGTACTATCGAGGACAGCGAGATGATCGATGGCCTGGTCTTGAACCAGCCCGTGGTGAAGAGCGCCGGTGGCCCCACAATCAAGGAGAAGGCACGGATAGGTCTCATTCAGTTCCAGCTGAGCCCTCCCAAGCCAGATATGGAGAACCAGATTGTCGTCAACGACTACAGGCAGATGGACAAGATCCTCAAGGAGGAGCGAACATACCTGCTCAACATGGTCAAGAAGATCCAGAAGGCAAAGTGCAATGTCCTCTTCAT
Organism: Phoma herbarum; assembly: GCA_001599375.1. NCBI lineage: Eukaryota > Fungi > Ascomycota > Dothideomycetes > Pleosporales > Didymellaceae > Phoma > Phoma herbarum. The sequence continues at coordinate 1,469,837 of BCGR01000006.1, read as the reverse complement.
CCAGAAGTCGATCTTGCGTGATGCCGTGAACGACCTCAGCTTGCACTTCCTGTCCAAGCTGAAGATTATGGTCATCAAGGACATTGAGCGCGACGAGATCGAGTTTATCTGCAAGAGCACTGGCTGCAAACCCATTGCAGATGTCGACTCGTTCACCGAGGACAAGCTTGGTTCGGCGGATCTCGTCGAGGAAGTCCAGGCTTCGGGCGCCCGCTATGTCAAGGTGTCTGGTGTCAAGTCAGCAGCATCGACCGTGTCCATCGTTTGCCGAGGAGCCAACTCGCTCATCCTGGACGAGACCGAGCGCTCTCTTCACGACGCCCACTGCGCAATCCGCTCCCTGGTGAAGAAAAAGGCTCTTCTTGCTGGCGGAGGTGCTCCAGAGATCGAGATCGCACACCAGCTCTCCCTGCGCGCCCGCGAGCTTACCGGCACAGAAGCGATCTGCTGGAAAGCCTTCGCCGACGCCATGGAAGTCATTCCCACAACACTGGCTGAAAACGCCGGCCTGAACAGCATCAAGGTCGTCACAGAGCTTAGGCACAGGCACGCACAGGAGCAGAAGAACGCTGGAATCAGCATCAAGAGCGGTGGTGTCAAGAACGACATCGCGGAAGAGAACGTTCTGCAGCCTCTGCTCGTCAGCACAAGCGCAATCGAGCTGGCGGCGGAGACAGTGAAGATGATCCTGCGAATTGACGACATTGCCCTGTCGCGGTAAGCCTGGATGCAGTGTTAGACATGTATGAATGAAGATGCCTGTCGAGCAAGGCACATGAATAATGAAAAAGCTACTGAAGCGCACTTCACGCACCATGTTATCTTGATGCAAGCCTGCAAGGCGCAAGTTGACTGACTTTGCAGATGCCTTGCGCATTTCGAAACGAACTGCTGCACGCGAGCTTGCAAGCGAGTATGCGTGTCGAAGCGATGTTCACCAACTCATGTCCCACACAGCCTGACAGCAGTCGATTGAGCAAGGAGTACTCGTTTATCGAAAACACCAATCAACTATGCTCACCACTATACCAGGGAATCGAGACTTGTCGCACCTCTTCCTGGACGCATGCCTCGTTACCAGACATCCTCTCGACCCTTGCCTCAGCTTCTTGCGTATGCCTCAGACCCACCGTATGGCAGCCTCTGCACGATTCCCATGCACGTCACTCTCCACACTCGCCGCCTTGCAGCACTGCAGCTCGTGCTGCTCGAGCGCTGTTGCATCACCAATGTCGTCTGGACACCATGCAAGGCATGGCAACACTAAAGGACAGCCACGTCACGCTCATGCTAGACACCTCGGCCTGTGAAATCGGCAAATGTACCATCCAGCAAGTGCAAAGAGATATGCATGGTGGTAGAGGGGAGGGTCGAAATCGTCGCTGGTCTCAGCATGAATGCATCAGACTCGCTGCATTGTACCCATCACGTCGTCGCTCGACGTGCTCCGATCCTCTAATCGCAATGCAAAGCTCGTGGAACCCAGTGAGTTGTATCCTGTCAGGCAGATGTCCTAGATCTCTGCACCTTGTATCGAGGCCAGGAGTGGTCACCAACAAGAGCTGCTCAGTCTGCCATTGAACTTGTCGTGAGCATTTGGCCAACGATTCGTGAAGCCAGGCCCTGGTGATTTGTGAGCATCTGCCAACTGCGGACAGTCTCAAACAGTTCTCTGTGTGTATCTCGACAAGTACCCCTTTTCTGCCTTGTCGAGTGGAGACTGCTCGTCTGACAAACAACCGCGTCTTAGGCCTCCACATATCGGAATAGCATCGAAGAGAGGTTCTGTCACGGCACATACATCGTGAACTGTTGACCCGGAAAACCTATATCAGAGTTGATATACGCTACTCCGGTTCGTCGCCTTCCCGGGCTGGGTTTTCGCGTGGTGAAACTATAGCCCCATCATCCCCACAACCTCTTCCCAGAATCGCCCACCCAACAACACCGCTAATGAGGTCAACATCGGTCTCTTCGCGATCGGTCGGCAGCGCGAGTGGAGCCGGACGATCATGCGGGAGCGAACCTCGTCTTTCCGTCGAGCATCCGTGTTGTAAGACTGGGATTCCGGGTGTGTAGACTAGGTGGTTTTGGCACGCCGGTGAACGTCTTAGTTCGTGTGGTAAGCTACTGTTTTAAGGCGGCTCAGGCCGCGAAGTGCATAGCCGCGCTGCGTGAACGACGTCGAGTGGAGGTTTTGTGTCATTCGTCCCGTGCAGGCCTTCCATTCGGTGTTCTTGCATTCCGCGGGGCGGGTGGAAGGTAGTATGCTTGGGTTGGCAGCCTCAGGAATCCACTTTGTTATTGTGGTACGCTTCGGCGCAAGGATACAGACAGCCGCCTCGATTATTGATTCGGTAGGTTCCTTGAATCTGCGTCGGAGTAATCAGCGCGAGTCTCATGCATTTGTTGTTACCACTATTTGCCGTACAGCCAAAGCACGGCAGTTGCACCATTGCCATAACGGCATTGACATGGTGTGGCTTGATAAGAAACACGACAGGGCTTCAGATGCTACTGTTTGAATACCGCACATCTTATCGCCTTGGCCGCAGGTATTCGCCAATTGGGACGGGAAGCGGCATGTCACTGCCATCGGCGGTGTAAGGCAGAAGACGAGTCGAGTAGTCTGACTGTTTTCGGAAGGCTGCACTAGTCCCACTGTGACAGTTTCGACGATTTCGACGCTTTCGGCGTTACGCATTCTACACAGAAGCCTGGCGCTTGGGTATGACGGTTGTCGTAAAGCGCGGTTCGAAAGTGGGTGAGCCGACGCAGAGGTAACTTTGGCGACAGACAGAACCCTGGCTGTACTTACAAGAGTTCCCAGACATGGAAGACCTAGACAAAGATTTAAGAACAAAAACTTCATGTACCGTGGCTACCGGCGGCAAATGTCGTAGGCTGAGCCTCAAGGCCACTAGGGGATGGTCACTGGGTCGGAGAATCAAATAGCAAAACAGCGATTTGCGTCTAGTCGAGCGCCGCGAAGGCAGCTCAGAGCTTTCCATTCGTTGAATCCTTTCTTCTCTTCTTCGTCGGTACCTGTATTTGGCCGGATGAACATTAATCAGAATGGAAATGGAAACGCCTCGTTCATGCATATCGTCATCGTACATAGCCATGAGTGGCTTGAAGCAAAACGCCCGCTAACATGCAACAATATGGTCGCTGAAGATTGGAAGACATGAGTTGTGAAATAGGAGGCAAAAAAAAACGTAACTTTTGGCGGCTAGGCTGTGTGAGTTCGGCCTTTGAGGCTTGCACGCTTCAGGAGTCGCGTGACAAGACTGCCCTTTGGCTTGGGCTTGACGTAGAATGGTCCCTGGGTGCCAGTCTGATCGTCAGTCAGAACAAGCTCTTCGAGGGCGAATGGGTCGTCCTGGACGGTAGCTGTCGCCGTCGATTTCTGGTGCTGGTGCTGGGTCTGAGACTGGTGCTGAGACTGATGCTGCCAGCCGTACAGCGCTTCTTCGTCCGCTCGAAGCTCGGGCCGCGTGAGAGTCATGCGTAGTGTCATCTCGCGGTTCATATGCCCAGGGCTAGGGTGCGAAGTAGGTAGGCCATTCGAGTCGATTGAAGACATTTGACGCGTGTGAAGACGAAACGACACGCCTGCACTAGAGGGCGTCCGCGGTGAATCAAGGTCGACGACGGAGTCGCCATCAGACTCAAGACCTTGGTTGTCGCTGCTATTCTCAAAGAAGGAAAGTGTGCCGTCTCTTAGGAATGTGTGCATGTCTCGACTGAACTTGCGCGAATGCTTGGTGACTGGAGGAAGGTGGTAGTGAGGTGAGGCGGTCTCCTGCTCAGTGCTAGATGGGAAACCAAACTCAATAGCTTCATCAAACTTCTGCGGTGATGCAAGGTACATGCGTAGCTTTGTCCTTGTTTCCGGGTCCTGATAGTACTTGGCCTCTGGATCGAAGGTAGGCGTCGGTGGAGAGTACGAAGACCGACGTCCAGGAAGCGCTGACGACTGTGATCGTTGATGTCGTGGTCGATACTCCGCTGGGAAGATGAAGAGCGGGGAAGCCGGACCAGCTGAGGCACAGGTCGAGTGACGACTCGGTGGGCCACCCAGCGACAGTGTTCTTCTGAACGTTGCTGGGCGCGCCTTCCTGATAGATGGCGAATCCATGGTGTCGATGAAGAATATACTGCTTTCTGCTTCGCGCTCCTTCTTCGACTTGGGTGAAAAGTTGAATGAAGGCCGGCAAGGGCTGTAGGTAGAGATTGAGGAGCGGCGCCCGCGTGGTTCCCCAGAGTCTGAAGACTTTTGAACGTTGGTGGTAGTAAAGTCGAAGTGAAAGTCGTGGAAGCGTTGTTTAGCTACCTCGTCTGCTTCCTGATCGCGGGAAGAGGGAAGGAGCGCCTGGTCGCACTTGGCAAAAAGAATGACCTGCTCCTCACGGGAGAAGTGTTGCTTCCGCACCTTGTCAGGTAAGGAAAGAAAGAAGGCAGCCTCGGCTTCTGTAAATTCCGGCTCTTGCTGACTCCCTGCAGTTACAGTCCGCGCACGTCTTCTCGAGTGAAGACGACTGAACGGTGTAGCTGCACGCGAGGAAGAGGAAGACCCTGAGGACGGCTCACTTGTCTGGTCACCAGTGCCGGCGGCCTGCTGCTGTTGTATTTGCAGTCGCTCGAAGGACGAAAAGTACTTCCTCCTGCAGAAGCGTGGGTCGTTAGCTTTGCTGCAGGTACTGGAACGATAGCGTGGTGATAACGCGCATCATCACACATTCGGGCAAATCAGAAAGAGCTGGATCGACTCACTGTACTGAACACGGAAGCGCGTCGAAGTCGGCCTGCTGTAGCGGCGGAGGAACTGCCCTTGTTTTTCTCCCCATGGCTTCGGCTGCAATTTGGCGCGAAGGCCGGTTCCAGGTACATATGGGGGCCTGTAGAGGATTCGCGCCCTGGCCAAAGTATGTCGACCTCACAATTCGGAAGGTGCAAGGGCTGCAAGGATGATCGTCCGGGAGGGATTGCCCAATGGCGACAATAATGGACTGGCGAGGAATTGACGGGTTGAAGAAGCAACGGAGAAGCGAAATGGAGCTGGAATGGAATCGAAACAATGTGAGGGTTTATTAGCATCATACGGCGAACAGCCTGCATGTACGAAGCTGCGAGTCGGATGCCAACACGACGCTAACGCACCAGCGACGTGTGCTCCTCAACCCCATCTGGACCCGCCGGAAGCTTCCAGTGGATCAGGAACCGAAAGTCAATCAGACCGCCGGTCACGTCTGTTGAAGGTGCGAATCACGGACCAGGCATACCCCTGGAACACCTATAAACAGAGCGTCAGTCGTCTCTGAACGTACTCAGATGAACGACAGCACGGGCAGCAAACCCACAACAGGCACCGAAGCTCTCCAATGATGACCCTGCGTGGTGGTACCTCGCACACAGACCCCCCGCCTCGCTCGTCTCCACTTTCTTCCGCCTGAAACGCCTAAGCTAGCGTAAGCGTCCGTCGACTGGCCAGGTGGAACACACCGTCTAGCTCACAGAAGGTCCTGGTTCTCGGAGAGAGTCACGGATGCAGCTGTCTGTGTTGGAATGCATTCCGAACTGCTCCCACCGTTCGTGTCGTCATTGTTTGTTTGAGACGGCATGCCTCAGGCGGAACGCGCATCCGCTTTGCTGGATCACGAGTGAGCCAGACATCGCACAGAGACTCACCACTGTAGCACTTGCACGACCACGCACATTTTGTACTCCGTTACAAGCATGCGACTGTGGAACGACAAGAAGCTGAAGGACATGCACGATCCATGTATTGCCAATAAGAATCCATGATGTTTGCTGTGCTTCCAATGTCACAGCAGGGTATCTCCTCTCAACCAGCGCCTGTCAACAGATAGCTACCTCTCCAAAATCCGTTCACGCTATATCCAAAGTTACCAATCTACGTTGAGTGAAGAGCTTCTAAGAGACGCGGTTGGTAGCGCCATGTCCAGATAAACTTTCGGGACGTACCCCTCAGCCCGGTTCCAGGGAAAACTCAAACAATGCCCACGTTTGTAAACGATCTGTGCAAGTCAGACAAGCAGCGTTGCCAAAAGGAACAGCTGTGCTCAGCCTCACGCCCCCGCTATGTCGTAATAATACTCGTCGTCCAACCCCTCACGACTGGGTAGGATTGGCTCCTCCAGGCCTACGTCTTCAAACCGCACGTTCAGCAGGCGTATCTTCAGGCCGTAGCCGCCTATGAAGTTCACAAGCTTATTGGTATCTGCTGTAATAGGCTGTTGGTTCAGCAACATCAGCAGCCCGTCAAGCCATTCTGACGCAAGAGTGTGGCTCTGCGGGTGCAATTGTAGTAGAACCGACTCTTTGCGACCTGCGCCTGAACCACTGGATGCCTGCCTCGAGTGACTAGCAGCGGGCAGGTAACCATGGATCGTGATCTTGGTCGAGGTAGTCGCACGCTCGTGTGGCAGGCTCTTCACAGTGCTATCGGATGAAGATGAAGATGGTGCTTCTGCCGAGACATTGCTCACAACAGAAGACACAATGGAGAGATCGACTGTCAACGCATGTCAGCCACAGCTTTTACGCGCGCAAGCAAACACCCCGGGCTGATCGGTGGCACTTACTCTTCTCCTGCAAGGCGTCCAACCTCGGCTCCATGGTAGTCTTCTCGTCAAAGTCGGCGTAATGCAGATATCGTCGGTTGTGTGATAGTCGTACAAAACGCCACGCTGAGGGGACTGCGCGGCTGAGGGTCTTGCTGGTGACTGGGCCCCCACCCGAGCTATAGTCTAGGCCGCTTGGGAACCACCCGCCTTGAAGTAAGCACCTTATCCTCTGCTCTTTGACGAATTGGAGGGCCTCATGGTTCAATTCCTCGCGAACTTGTCTATGCAAGGTCAGTCTTGGCATGGACAGCGGAGCCGCCGATGTACATACCGCAGGTGATGGCCCCATGCATCCTCATATGTGAGTTCGAGTAACTCCATCTGTAGTTCTCGCAGACGCTGTATCTCAAATTCGGCTAGCTCTTCTTCGATATCTTTGATCTCCCTTGTGCGGGGTGCTTGGCCAACAACCTGTTCGATCAAGATTCGCACTAGCTCCTCGATTTTATCGAAGTCCTCCACTTGGGCGCCCGAGGTCTTCCACAGCCGGATGAAAGCATTGAGACCACTTGTGTGTACCCTCGACCAGTGGAGCAGCAATGGTCTGAAGGAGCGGTCGAAGTTCGCTCGGGACTCGAGAAGTGTGTACCTTTGAGAGTCGAGATCGTCTGCTCTCTCCACTTCGAAATGCTCATACAGAACCGACGTCACTGACAGACTTGCTCTAGCGATTGGGCAGCGTTGTTGCTCAGCCTCTGCTGACTGCTCCAACAGTAGCTTCTGAAACCCATCTTCATTCTTGTAGACGTAGTCGGTGAAATCCATGAGGCCAAGGAAGCCCGTAGCTTCGAACTCCCACGCTGGCGATTCGGTATCAAAGCCTAGTCGCCGCCACTTCAATTTCTTGCTGCCTTTGGGATCCCCCTTTTCAGCGGTGCTTGCGGTATGCAAGCCACGAATCGCCCTTCGATGGTCTGACTTCTCCAAGTCGACTTTTTCTTCCCGCCAGTTGCGCAGCAGTATCTTCGTGAGCGTTTGAAAGTCGAGCAGTGGGTGGGCGAGGTCCTGTATCGCAGAGCTTTGCATGAGAGCATAGACGCTCTTGATCACACCAAGCTCTTGGAGTTGTTTTATGAACTTGGGAGCCTCGAAGTCGGCGTCGTGTGCGATCGCATCACGCATCAGCGCGTTGATCAGCTGGAGCGAGTTCGCGCAGAGGGCATGGTCGGCGGAGGTAAGCTTTTCGACGAGTGATGGGAGGAATTGGGGTTGGGCGTCGACGGCTGGTTTGAGTCGCTGGAAGCCAGTGACGCCAGGCTGAGAGGTTCGGTGGAGTGGGTGCCCGACAATTGCTGCCAGTACCGACATGGCACCTCGATTGACATTGACGAGTGGCTGCGCCACTACGAGGTCGACTATCTGTCACCCCTCCGTCAGTTCTTCCCTTCTACTAATGTATCCCAAGACAGAACGCACCCTCGCTATGAGATCATCTGTGACATGGTCCCAGCCCTTGTCCAGCTCAAGTAGGCGCGCCAGCGATGTCAGGCCGTATGCCAAAGTGTTTCCTGTAGCATGCAGGGCCAGAAACCGGAGCTTTGGCAAGCCACCTTCAAATATGAAGACGTCTGCGAAGGAAGGGTCACCGATGGCAGTCTGCAGCTTGAACGCTGCCATCTTCTTGGTCGACTCCTCCTCCGCTCCCAATCGGGCGACCAGCTCGGAAACATTGATGTTGTCCATGGCTCAAGGACAGGAGCGCGTGTGGCTCACGGGCGTAGACGGGGTCGTGGGGGCTGTCAATTCATAACAACTACCGTAGAGATCGCCAAAACATCCTGTGTCGGTTTCCAAAACAATATACGCAATCGCAGGTCCAACTCCAGCAATGGGGCCAGGCCGTCTATGTACGGCGGACGCGCAGCTTGGGCGTTATTCTGGCACGTGAAGCGTGTGATGTGGGGACCGCGCTTTCTTCTCCTGCATGCTTTAGCGCGTTTAGCGTGGCCACTGCCTTGCCAGGTCGATCCTCCATCAGGTACCCACTGCTTCTCTCATTACACTCTTTTGTTGCATTGCAGTATTCAGCGTCTATATGTCTGCTATAGCATATCCTGCAAGTTGTGCTTGACGCCGCCGCTCACCTTCGTTTGCACCTTTCACCGCTCTGCCGCCGCACGCTCCTTCCTCTTTAAAAGGTCCCACCAGATCTTCTGCTTCACCGAGAGGCCGCCGCTATGGTCTACATCACGTCGGACCTCTTCGGTCCCATCGACACACACAGCCAAACTCACCACCACTGGCACGTCACGGCGGATTCGCACCACGACCCTGCATGTTTGGGGAAGAGGAAAAGGAGCCTCGACGGAGACGCAAAACATCATAGTCGAGGACCTCGTCCCCAACATTCGTCATCCTTCGATCGGAATAGCGACCACACATACTTGTCGCACGCAATAGACCACCGTCCAGTTAAGCAGATCAAGCGTCTCAATCCAAAAATCGCTCTCGTCAAATCCACGTCACACCTCATGGACACCGACACCAGCACAAGCACACCGACTGGCTTCGCGAACGTTCAAGTACAACCACCCGCCGTCAGCGACCTACGAGCATGCCACGCATGCAAGTCGGCACCGAAACGGAAGAAAGACCTCGAGAACTACATGGACTGCAACCGCTGCATTGGTCGAACTTGTTACATTTGCGCGAGACAATGCCTGGGTGAATGTGGGAAGAAAGTCTGTAAAGAATGCACTGCTGAGGTTGGGCAAGAAGGAGATCCATGGTGCTTGGACTGTCTTCAACGAGAGCAGTATATGAAGTAAGCCAGAGAGGGGCTCGACTCGAAATTGGGAACAAGACTGAAGATTTTTGGTATTCATTGTTTCATAGCGGGCGTTTTGAGCGTTTGGGACAACATAATCTTATCAGGATACCTTATGAATGTATAGCATAGAAGAGCGTAATGGGTCATAATATCAGGAATGGCGAAGCACCGCGGTTGTATCAAATGTCTCGACGTGCTCCTTCTGTCGTGAGAACAAATCACATGCGCTGCAGACACATTCAAGGCTACATTTCCTGACTTCTCTGAGCAGCAAAGGTAGGATCAATACTCTCACCATCAGCGAAAGGGTCACAGATCTTAGGAGGATCGTCGACATAGGAGGTAGCCGTGGTATTGACACGACGGACATGAAAGCAAGCAGGCGTCAGCCACATTGGAGAGGCCTTTCGCATCCAGCTTGTCGAGTGTATCCCGCCTATCACTGACTGAGTTGCACAGTCCAGGCATAATCTACAGCTGCTAGCCTCATACGCCAGGCCTCAATCGCTGAGCGACCTTTCCAGTCAGTCGAAGACAATCATCTTCACCTGAAGAAGTCGGCGTGGCCTCATGCCAGCCGCGCCAGATTCGATCTTCCGCACATGTCTGTGTGCAGGTCGGTTCCTGGCACGCACCTCACTCCAAGGCCACCAGTATTAGTAGTCCGATAGATACATACGCTGAACAAGTGTGTGTCATGAAGTCGAAACCCTCGAATGTGCACATCCATCTGTGCATCGAAGTCCCTCTTATGCATATCATCCTGGATAAATATCATTCCGGTGATGTTCTCGGGAACAGAACAGAACCCTTGCCGACGCTCGATCTGAACGGCTGTCAATCCATTGACAAAGAAACTATCGAAGTGGAGTCCTTACTGATGCCTGCCATTGGATCGAGTCTGATCACATATCAAGTCTTCGGATATAAGCCATGTAGACCCATCCCAATACACCGATTTGACATCTCAACATCAAATCCGCAAGCCTACGAACCTTAACATTTAGAGTCAGCACCGCTCGCTACACGCGGTTCAACCTGCCAAAGCTCAGCAAGTCTGACCCAACAGTCTGCTCGCCATGTGACTGTTCAGCCACCGGAGACTTGGCCGACCGCACATGCAGCTGCAGATCTGCAGATCTTGGCGATCTGCTCTCGTGGATCCAACGCCAACGACCCGTCAAAAGCACGCGTTAGTTCGTCAAGCATATGGTGGCTTGGCTGCATGAGGCAAGAATCACCCATAAGCTGCATTAAATCTCTAAGAGGTCGAATATCTCGGATCAGGCCGAAGCATACTCTCAAATGCGGACTGGGACGATGGTACGGTAACTTGGTTTTGTTGTTCTAGCTAGCCTATGCTTTTTGTGTGCGTCGTAAGCAGCATGATTACCAAAACACATGACATCCATGCAGATAGGCCGTCCCCGGTACATTGAGATGGAAGTCCGGATAGCAATGGGAACTCCTCCTGACATTACAATAGTGCAATGGCCATGTCCATAATGAACAACAATTGCCGTACCCCATGGGTGCCTATCCCGAAGATAGCCGCGTAGATCGTGTAGAATATACGCCTAACATACTTTTGCTGTGGGTCCAAGATCAAACCCTGCGTAAATCCTTCGCCTGAATTAGCCATCCCCATAAGATATCCTTGTATGAAAACAGTGCAATGCGAGAAACAGTGATGTAGAAGACAGTAGCCGTGGTATCCCGCCGAGCAGAGCCGTCATCTTTGGCGGGGTTCGCCAGCAAGATGTCTGGGACGCAGGTCATGTTCCTGAAGGCCAAACAGCTTATGCCACCGTCGTGTAGCAACAGACAAAAGAGAAGGCCTCTCAGACCATGCAGCTCGTTCGAAAGTGCCGGCGCAGTAGCCACCAGCAGAAGAATCTGAAACGTCGAGAAGTGTATGTTTTAACGCCCGTGACCCATGAATGTTAAGATGGTAATGTACAAAGAGTCCTCTCTGGACTAGGCTCGCTATACGGTTGATGTGTATGGCCAAAGCGTTCAGCGGTGTGGGTGTTCGTAAGGTCGCATACCGCCGAACTCAACGCCTTGCATCGCCGTAGGCGCTGGTGCGCCCCACTGAGGTTGTTGCGATGGAGGCTGTGGCTGCGGCTGTTGTTGTTGTTGCTGTTGCTGCAGTGGCGGCAGCACATTGTTGGTTGGAGCCGGTGTGTTGCCATGCTGTTGCGCGAGTATTTGCGTCATTTGTCCGTAGATATGTGGATTGTTGGGATCAAGGCGACGCAAACTGTTCCACATGGCGGTCAATTCGTTCTTCAGAAGCTCATTCTCTTCTTGTGCCCGTCGAGAGAAGTCAGCCTCAGGCCGGAGTCGGGCGTTCTCAGCACGGGCAGCCTCATGTGCTCTGCCGAGGTTCCTGATGTACTCGATAGCTGTCTCGTATCAGCACAAGATCGTCCCATGAGGGTCGGGGGGTCTTACACTTTGTGAGGATCTCCCATTTGCTCGACTTGCTTCCAGGAGAATTGGGAAGAATTTGGTTAAGTTCGTCGAAAAGGTTCTTCATCTCGCTGCGGCGCTTCCTCTCGGCCATCTTGTGGCTGATACGCAGCTCTGGAGTTCGACTGTAGTTGCCGCTGCCCTGGGCCATAGCATTGTGATCGAGGCCTTGGAGGCTAGTAACACTACGGTGTTGCATAGAGTGGTGGTGAGTTGTTGATATGTCTGCGTGATGTCAGCAAGGGCGTTACGAGGTGGACGGTGTGTGCATGCCATTATCCAATCGTTTCTGTCCGGGAAGAACTTGCGAATCTGTAGTGTAGATGCTACTGTTGATTGATGTGGCAAAGCTATTTTGCCGCGATGGGATGTGGGAGTTCCCTGCGCTAGACTCACCACTGCTTGATTGCCGTCTTTCGTCAGGCTCGAATTCGGCAGGGAAGGCCCAAGCATATCCCTTAGTGGGCGCGGCAGCCATAGGATCTGGCATACCAGAAACGCTGCGAGGGTTTGGGTTGATCACGGGCGCTCGACGGGGAGGATGGTTGGCACGGATGCTGCTGTTGCGAACGGACGGTGACAAAGGAGAGACGCCATTGACACGTGCGTCAGGGTTGGTGATGCCTCGCTGTTGTTGAAGGTTGGAGACAAGCGAGACTCGCGACGTATTCTGGCTGTCATACGGAGACGCAGGGCTGATCTGGAGGTGGCCCATCCCGACATTCATACGGCTGTCTACACTGCTGCGCCGAGAATCGAAATGTGAACCAGCATCAATGCTCAAGCGGTTGTCACCGAAGCCTTGGTTGAGAGAAGGAAATGGCGCATTAGGCTACCAGGCTGTCAGCATGTACTGCACGCGACTGTGAACGACGTACCTGTTGAGGGTGGGCAGCCTGGTGCCTGGCAGAGGACGGCGTGTCAGGCACGTTGCGAGTTGGCGAGTCCTCAGCGTTGAGGATCGTCTGAAGTTGGAGACCCATATTGTTAGATACGGTGGAGGAGTCTGTGGATAATTAGCAGTGCGAGAAGGGGGCCTGCGAGGCCCTAGAGCAAGTCGTAGAAGCACTCACGTTTGCTCTGAGAGATGGACCAATTACCAGAATCACGAGCTTCGCGAGACTCGGAGTGCTGTCTGAATCGGACTGGGCTCTGTTCAGACGGGGAGAGGCTGCTAGTGAGAGAGGCAATGGAAGGCAGAGCCTGAGGGTGAGACCCGGTGCCGGGCGCAGGTGGCCGTTGTTGAGAAACAGACTCCATATCAATGTCAACGAGCGAGGGCTGGTGCCGTTTGCACTACCTCAGGTTGGGAGGCAAATCTGGGGTGGGTTGCCGTGAATGGGTGGTGATGCAGAGCGCCAGTGGTAGGCGGCTGGCCAATAGGGAGCAAGAGAGCGAGGCCTGGAAGGGAGCGTTATGGATGGGCGACTTTCCCGTTGCAGCGGGCTGCTGGACCGAGAGGATGGTATGGAGAGAGGATGATCTGGGGTCGAAGAATGGCAGCAGCGTGGAGGAGAGAGATGGCCAGGGAGAGCTGCAGGCTCGAGAGAAGGAAGGTCGAGTGTCAAGGGCGCACGGGGTCGCTCCTACCCTTTGGGGTCGAGTAGACGTTTGGCGGGGCAGCCAGCAGAACGAAATATCCCGGGCTAGCGCCAAGAGAATGCTCTGCTGCAACGAGAGGCAGGCGCAGTCGTGTGCAGACTACACGCGAACAATTCCGCTGGGCAGCAGAGTCGCAGGTACTTGCACTTGCAGCCAACGGGGGCGATGACGATGCCCAGACGCCCTTCTTTTGGTGGAGAGCAGCAACACCAGGCTAAATGAGAGATGGTCGCGCCGACCGCAACGGATCATGAAGCTCTCACGAACGCTCGTAGCCAATTTGGACGTGGCTGCAGTGCAATCCTCGGCGGGTCTGCGTTGCAGCAAGGTCAATTGCAGAACCAATCTGGCTTGGCGCTGCGCTGGTACACAGCGTCCAGAAGGCGGGATCTGAAATTTACGCGATGACTGGCGTACTGGCGATCCGATGCAACGTGCAGGCGTCCTGCGAGACGCGCCAGAGGTCGCTGGCGAGCTTTGGCCTGTTCCGGGAGCCTATGGAGCAGCTGATGGGTAGCGCCTGTAGGTTGCACACGTCGACTGCGGTCAAACTGGACTTCCCAAACAGATCGGGGGCGGCGAAAACAAAGTCAGTGCCGACTTAGCACAGGCAGTCAGGCACTCGTCTTGCGGCACACGCAGGCAATAGGCAGGGTGAGAGTTAAAGGGGAGGAGGGCCAGCTTCAGGAGACATCCAGGTCGACGTGAGGTCTGGAAAGGGTGAGGGGGCAGCAGCTGTCGTTTGCGACCGATGATTCAATGAGCGCAGCGTGCCTTGCATGGACGGGGCCGTTCAGTTCCAAGGGCGCGGAGGGCACACAACGAGCCGGATGAAGACACGAACAAGCAGCGCGCAGCCGGTGGTCTGGACGTGTGTGCGACCGCGGGAGGGATTCGAAGTGGAGGTGCTTGCAGCGGAGTGGAAAGCCAACAGTCACGAATTCGATCAGCAAGGGCACTCTGGGAGGGACCAATTAATGAGGATACTGATGCCCAGAACAAAGCCGGACGCACGTGGGAATCGTTCAATCGAGGCCTCGTGTATCTAAACAAGCCCGTCTAGCGGCGGCTACTTGCAACTAATCTGGCACTCCCTGGCTCCGCGCGCGAACTGCTGCCGCTGGTCAGATGGCGGTGCAGATGACGCCCAGCAGCACGACATCTGCCGGACAGTCGCGCCCAAGCACTGGAGTGCGCCCCGTCGTCCAGCATTCCACCGCCCACCATGCGTGCGCAAGAGGCGCTGCACCTTCACCGTACCGTGGCAGTCAAGCACCTGAGCCGCGCAGGCGCGGGATTCGTGATGCCGCCCGCTGTATCGCACCGCCCGCCACGAGGGCCACCTTTCTCCAGGGCTCCACGTCTCCTGCCCAACCGGCGTGTTCGCCGGGAAAAGCAAAGTCTGCGCTTCACTGACGATCTCCATGGCCGACACCACGCCGACTCGTGCATGCTGCATACAATAATGCTGCCAGCACTGCCGCTCTTTGCTTTGTCCGGGTCCGGGCAGCAGCGTGTGCGCCGGGGTCGTCAATTGTTGCCTACCGATGTTGTTTGGGTCGAGGAATCTGGTCCCTGCTACGCGTAGGAGCAGATATCGAGCCATGGATGGGCCGGTACCCAATCCAGATAAGACCATACGCTTTACGCTCATGCCACCACGCGCCCGTCAACATCTGATCGTTTCTGGCTCAAACAACCAGAGAGATCGAAACATACGTCCCACTCGAAGAGGATTCTCGAGGCACTGAGTCGCTCCTCGGACGGCTGCACCCACCTCGAGTGTCAAGGATCGACATCCTTGCAGCGGGACCCACACGGCACCCTATCGAGCGGACGGAATACATAATAAACATGATCAGCTTTCCGTCTCGTCTCGTGGACAGCGACATATCAGGTGGGTCTACCTAAAAGTCATGTTCTTTGGACCCCCTAACCAGGTCAATTCAATAATGGCTCTGACTGCAGTACACTGTTCGATGCCCTGGGATCCACCGCTCATACCAGAATGCCTGCATGGGCCTGTGCCGATCGACCAGGAAAGTTACACGACATCGTCAGCGGTCACGCTGCGGACGCATCTCCGTTGAACCAAAGTTGGCAACTAAGAGCAAGGCTGTTCTTGCGTGATGTGCGCAGCCTGGCGCTGGCAACGGCCATCTGGACGTCAAAGAGAGGTGCAGGAGCGACTATACTTCGGTTCAAACGACCTCAGTTGCGCGCTCCGAGGAGGCCAAATCGATGACTTGAAAGGCACAGAAAACCTCACAATGACAATGCCCCAGCCGTGACCGACTTGAACACCGTCAAGCGTACCGGTAGACCTGCCTTTCTCCTTGACTCCTGAGACAAACAATGAAGATCAGCCAAGTTGCAGCCTGGTCACAGGGTGACACAAATGGACGGCTGAATTCCATGGTTACAACAGCCTCACAGAAATCCCGGCTAAGCGCGGCCAACTCATTCAGACAGTCTGCATCTCTCGACGTTTTCGAGCATCTGCCTCCTAGTCACTGACTCAGGGGCATTCGAGGCGCCGTATCCACCACCGCATGTACGCTCTTTCTTTGAGACTCAGATTGTGCAACAGTACGCACAACCCGACAACCAGGTTTCGAAGATAACGGCTTTCGTGTCAGGTGCCAATGCATGCTCTGTACACAACACACCTGCCGGCATGTGCCATGAGTCAGGCTGGCTTGGTGTTGCTATTGGCTTTGATCTAGGTGAAGAGGCAATGTCTCTCACAGAGCGTCCGTGATTTGAATGAGCATCTCTGTTCGTATCGAATACATGTCGACTATATCCACGCCCTGCTTTGACCTGCAGATCTTGAAACTTCAGGGACGCACGGCTAATTACGGGCAACGAGCTGTCCACAGTCCTTCAGAACACAGGCTACTGTGACTTATCGGCCTTGCATTGGTCGTATAACATGACTACTTGGGGTAAACGCTGACACGGCAGACTGCATGTCTGCGAGGTATAGTCAGGTGTACCGCAACCATCTGGCCTCGTTGCGAACCCTGGCTATGGGATAGACCACAGCGTTCAATGTCATCGCTGTCCGATCTAAGCCACCTATGGTCGTGCAGAATCTGAACAGCCTTTGTGTCGCCAGAGGACAACACGTTGCTAGGACAGACTCAAGCCGAAACACATGAATTGAGACCTCATGCCGTGCGGCGAGCTTCGTAAGTCAGCGGCAAGTAGCCGTTCGTAGGTGGAACTGTTGGGACTTTTGCCGTAGCACAGATGCAGATAGTACGTAGCTGGCAGGTTGCACCGCACTCAAGGGTCGTCGACAAGGCTCAGCAAAGCAATTGCAGGCAATCAGAATCGCTCCGTGGTATCCATCAAGAGACGTTCCGAGTGACATTCCAACAGAGCAATTTCGGGCGGATAGTTGCGAAACTGCTTAGCCTTCTCGCTTCCTTCCATGATCAACATCGAAGATACCAATACGTACGACATCCGACTCCTACAACTATATTCGCAAAACTACTCGGCAGCTCATTGCGGCGGTGCAAGAAGGTTGCTGCCCTCGATTCACCACGGCACAACATGCAGCGCATCCTCGAAAGGTAATCTACATCATACATGCAGTGACAGCGAACGGCGCCGTGTCCGTTGGCTTGCAAGCACCGCTCATAACATTCTTGTTATGTCAGTGATCGGCCAGTAGCTAGCGGCATCTTGGCCAGACCTGGTGAAGTCTTCCTCAGCTCGGTCAAGACCGAAATGCAACTGAGACTTTGAAGAGACTTTTGAATTGCCATCGTTCGATTCTTCGGTCATCTCTCAGGGGTGGGTACGTTGAACGGAGCACGTTACACAACCGGTCGTACCCACCGACAACCACGGTACCTGATGATTACTCCGCACTTGGCCCATGGATGCACTTCACGGTTGCGTAAGGTGCGTGGGCCCACGAAGTGCCAGTGCCAGAAACACGTTCAGAAGACAACTTGCTCATCGGCCCGTTAAACGCGCCGTCGATCTCTCGCTCTTCTCGCTCTCGCTCCTGCCCAAAAGAGACCATCAACTCCGAGCAGGGATCCCCAGTCTAACAAGCTATCACGTGAAAATGCCGTAGAGGACTTTGCGGGGAACGCTTCCGTCGGAACAAGATACGGCGCACATTCTAAGGACGAGGTAAGATGGCTGCTACTGCGTCTGTCGCGCGCGTAGCACCTGTGGTTGATACTTCTGCAGGGACGGGACATACGGCGAAAATTAAATCGATCTTGCCCTTTTTGCGACTGCCACGCGAGTTGCGCGATCAGGTACGTCCCAGGCTGCAAACACAATCCCTCGAACAGCAGACAAGGTCGGCTACTGTCACCTGCAGAAGATCGCTCAGGCTACGAGATACTCACCAAGGCCCATTTCCGCCCCTGAGTCTTTTCGAGGCTCTGCGGCTTGCGGCGGACTGATCCTGCTATTCAATGAGACAATATCGAGGGGAACTAACGTTCTCAGGTCTACAACCATGCCTTCAGCATACCTGACAAACGTAGCGATCGCGCCCTCCGCATCGAACGCCGCAACCTGAAATACTTTCGTCCTAGCGCCGCTGCCCTCCTTTTGGTCCTGCACCATGATTACCTCCTGCTCAATCGTCAGATCGCACTGGAGGCACTCGAAGCACTCCTGAAGAACCGAACTGTCTTTCTGAGCTGTGGTCCGTTCGTTCTGAAGTCGCTACTCCAAGCCGTTGAGAACCACGAAACAGGAAAGCAATGGCTTACATGGTTGAGGGCCATTGAGCTAGACTGGGTCACCTTTCCAGACCTACGCATGTATCCCCCAGATCGCACGCATGGGAGGGATGCATGGTGGTTCGAAGCTGCGGACGAAGAGTACGACAATGAAGAGGTTGATGTCGACTACGTCCGCAGCGCAGCATACGACAGCCACTACGACGAGCACGACCACACAGGCGGATACTATGACGACAATTTCTACGATCCCTCAGATGCCGCGCTGTACCCTACATACCAACATCAGGCCCCGACAATAAACCCAAGCGCTGCTGCGAACGACATCTCCACGCTCTTCGACCACAATCCCTTCCAAGATGCCGAAGAAACATACCATGCCGCAGCGACCAGCACCGCCGAGGATTTGACCACGAAGCTCGACCTGCTCGTAGAAATGGAAGTCGCACCCCTCTTCTCCTACCTCTCGACATCGACATTCCTATCTCTAGCTAGCATGACGCTACCCCTCTACTTCATTAGCCGAGAATCTTTCTTCCACCGCCGTAACAGCAGGCCGGGCTACACGCTGCCGCTGAAAGTGCGATACTGGGTGCACGTTGCTTTCCATGCGTTTCAGCTTCTTCATGCCGGCTCGCTCTCCGAAGTACGGATCAAGTACATGCCCTGGGATATCTGGGCGAGCATGGACAGCTGCGATGATCTGCACCGCATGGTGGAGCGGGGCGTGTGGTTCAACGATTCAGAGACGGATGGGGAGGGCGGTGAGCGCAAGCACGAGGGTGAAGCGTTCCGATGCGTCTGGGCGATGCTGGTGGAGAAGGGACTGTGTACTGCGAACGGAGATACGCGGATGGATCTTGCTGCCAAGATCAGGCTGGTGAAGTGGGACGGTGAGATGGACAGCTACAGGGTTGGAGACGAGTTGGAAGTCGTGTTCACGAAGGTCGCGCCTAATACACCGACGGATCTCGCGATCTCAGTGTAAACGTGGTGAACCAAATCAAGATGTATGTCTGCCTCCGTAGTGGCCGTCTGTGACTAGCTCGGGTTCCGCAGTAGTTGATTGACCATACTATTGAACATCAAACCTACATTCAGCTGGTCCACACACTTTGGCATTTGTATCTTCAGCACTATGATGGAATAGCTCGTCGTTGGTTAAGTTGTTAAGGTGGATAACACCCCAATAACCCACATCCATCCTTGCGTAGTCATTGAACAACCGTTATGAATTGCAACTATGTCACCCAGGTATACCTATGATTGCGCCAGCCGAAGCATACTACTGTGCCAACTACGTCAGAGATCGTAGAACATATGAGCTTTCCCAAGTTCGCAGAGAATAACACAACTCGGTGAGAAGAATAAAAAAGCGTTGTACACGGACGCGACAGACGGTTTAGAAATCCCAGAAGCTTTTGTCAGCACCCTTACGCCCACCCATACCATCACCGGTGGCCTTGATACCCTTGTGGTTCCCAATGCTCCTGTCATCAACCTCTGGCTCTGGCTCCTGGTCAAAGAGTGAGAACTGTGTGCCAGCACGGTTGCCCATTCCGTTGCCAGCAATGTTAATCTTGTAACTCTGTTGCGGCGACTCGTCGTAGAATCCAAAGTTGGACTTGGTAGCCTGATGAGACTTTCCAGGCTTGTTGTTCTCAGCAGACTTGCCGACAGGTGTATTGTCATTCATCTCCCAGTGGGCGCCGAAGTCCTTCGAGCGGTTCTCGTTTCTGACAACCTTGGTGACGTCCCTCAATGGGCGATTATCGCCATGAGCGGTAGGCTCGTCATCGTCATTACCGGTAACATGATCATCATAGAGGCCTTGACCCTTGTTCGAGACACCGCCCTTGGTAGGAGCTGCAGTCTTGCGAGCAGCTGGTGTGCCGTCGTCTTCGAATTCGAACTGGTGGCCAGTGCCAGGGCGTGCCCTGATCACGCGCTCGACGCGGACCGGCGAAGTCTCAACCTGCAAAAAATGTTAGCAGAGATCTCTTTCACGGTCTCGTACAATGTCAAAAATGAATCAATGTTGCGGAGGGTGTAGCTGCGCTTTGATGTCTTGCTATGTGCACTGTTCCACTTACATCGTCATTCTCCCAGCTGAAAGTGGGCTGGGCCTGAGGGTTGTTCTTGGGGTTCGTCTTCTCCGGTGTAACGAAGTCCTCGAAGTCCCAGTTTGCCTGGCTCTTGCTCTTGTCACGCGGACCCTCCTTCTTTGAAGCATTGCGCCCACGCGGTGTCTCCTCGTCTTCGCCGTCGCCGAACTCGAAGTGGTTGAACTTCTTAGGGTTCGTCTTGGTGACCTTGAGCGGTGTAGTTGCCGCAATCCTGTCCTCCTCTGTCTCATCGAACAGGCGGTTTACCTGTGATTGCTTATTGGCACCACCCTTGACCGGAATTCGTTGGTTTGCTGGCGAAGGGGATGGCGCGTCTCCGCTGACGAACAGCTCTGAGTATTCACGGGGTGGGGGCTTCGCAGACATTGCGCGTGGTGCTATCGGGTGCGCACTGGGCAGCTGCTCTTCGTCGATCTGACGACGCTCGAATAGGGACAAAGAGGCGTGAGGGTCGTTGAGAGCGTTCGTGGTGGAGCCGCGCGAGCGAACCGAGATCTCGTCTGCGCCTCGTGAAGCGGTCGAGGGGCGCGAAGACGGCGCCGAGTCTGGCTGTGCGACCTGAGCAGAAGACTTGATCAACTTCGCTTGCTCCGGGCCTTCGCGAATAGGCCAGTTGCGAGAACGCGCTCCTATCACGTCAATCTGCTTGAGCAGAGAACCCTGGTCCCAGTACTGGCGGATCTGCGTAATCTTGTCTGAGCTGTCGAAATGCACGATGTGGACCTGCATCTCCCGTCAGCCTACCTCGAGCATCCTTCAAAAGCTTGCCTACCATAGGAAAGGTGACGGTGCGGTCTGCGACAAAGTTGTCATCGAGGCCGGGCAGGTACGCGCCTCCGCCGTTCAGAAACTCGATTGTGGTCTCGACATCCAGGCTCAGCGCATGTCTACCCTCTACGACGCTGACAACCTGCTGCTTTGTCTTCTTCAGCAGCTTCTCCTGGACCTGGAAGTGCTTGATGATTGCGGGCGCATCGGTGATGGTGGTGAGCGTGGTGATGTAGTGCAGCGCCGCTTTTTCTGCAAGAGCGCTCTGCGAAGGGCGCTCGAGGAACCTCTGGTATGTGTCGCTGAGCGTCATGGCGCAGACTGTCGCAAAAATAGGGCTTCTACTAAATGCTGTGTAGGGGTGTGGGCCTAATAGATACGATTGATGTTGTTGGTGGGGTTTGGTGGTGGTACACGGGCGGTAAACAAACAGTCTGCAAGGCGTGTTGTTGTCAAGAAGGTGAAAAGCAAAAGGGACACGAATTGCGGTTGCCTTCTCCCGCGGCATCAAGCCTTCCCCAAACAGAAGGCACCGCGACCACTCCTTTGCTCATTTGAACGCTCCATGCAGGGGCAATCCCGCCCGCTACTTGTGTCGTTACTGCCCGGGCTGTTGTTTGGATCTAGCCTCTTTGATGCGGTACTAGACCTGTCAACTGCGGGGAGGATCTCCATGGCGAACGCGTGGAGTGCAGTAGAAGGATCGCGATGGGATCTGGGTGTTCACCGTGCTTTGCTTGCTGTCGAGCTGTCAAGATGTTGTACAGCAAAGCGTACCGTGGCCGCTGTATGTCCCTATTCCGCATGTGCACCAAATTTCGAGCAGCAAGTTGGCGTGTTTCAAACTTCGGGATGCCCCAGTCCCATTCACGTGCTTCTTGACCGCAATCTCACAAGGACGGTGCATGACAAGGGTGATGAATGGCTGCATAATCCAAGCACGGCACTGGAATCCTGTTGTGTTGGAGCCAATGTTAGATAGCATTGGAGCATACAATGATAGATACACAAAGAAACGCTACATAACTTAGGAAACATGCGCTGAGTATGAACGACATAGCAAGAAGATATAATCAATCCTCATCGCCAATGACGAAGTTCTCTTCGAACTTCTCATTGATGACTTCATCAGCGTCGAAGTCGAAGACACTCTCCCACTTCAAGACTTCGCCCTTGAAGTCGAGGCCAACAGTTGGCCTCTCTTTGACGAACCACGCACACCCGGCACCTGCTGCGCCAAAGATAGCCAGACATGTCCAAAGGGCAAAGTTGGTAGCCGGGACGCTGACATCGCTGCTGAAGAAGTAGCTTGCGCCGCTTACGGCGACAGCGAAGGCCCTGAAAAGCGATGCTACCTGCATCATGCCGACGACTGTGCCTGCCGAGTATGCATCAGGAGTTGTATTGAGGACCAGGACGAGAACAAGCACAAAAGCTCCGCTCGCGAGAACGTGCTTTGTCAAGATCGCCAACACGGACAGGAGAGGCGCAAGTCCAGTACATGCTGCCAAAAGCGCGAGGAGGGGCGTGATGACGTAGATAGCAGGGAACAGGAGCGAAACGGTGCGGTAGAGCTTCAGGAGGCCATGCTTTTCCATCATCGTCGGGATGAGAGTGAAAATGGCTAATGCAGCAATGCCGCGCATGATTAGAACGACAACACTCAACCATTCGCAGGGAATACCCATGCCACCCTGCTGTGTGCTGCTGTGGCCAAGGTGAGGAAGAAGGACATCAAATGTCGCAGCGTGGAGAGAAAGGATGCAAAATGACGAGAGAAGGACCAGGAGGGAGGGCGCCTGCATGAACTGCGTGATGGTAATGGGCTCGGGCCTGGCAAAGTCGACAAGAGTGATGTTTGTGTCCTCTGAGCTCCGCGTAAGAAATGCGGCTTTCTCACAGTCAATCTCCGCAGAATCGTTTGGTACATCGTAGTGGAGTGGCAGAGACTCCTTCAGAAAGACAGAAGCAGTCATTGCGATGGCGAACAGAACAGCACTGCAAGCTAGCCCTGAGCCGAGCGTGGGGAACTTCTCCCACACCATGCCATACGCTTGGAGGCTCTCAGCGACCATGCCCTGCGCAAGCGGGCCAACAGAGCCACACAAGGAGATCATAGGCAGCTTTGCAACGTTCCTTGCTCTTTCTTCTGCAGTTGCGCTTAGATCTCCGATCATAGTCAGTGATGTGCAGACGACCGCTGAACTGACCATGCCAGCAAGGAATCTGAATGCAGCGCAGGCGGCGAGGTTGGTCGCAAATCCCATACTCAAACAGCAGACCACCATGCTCCACAGGCCAATTAGCGTTACGCGCCGGCGTCCCATGCGGTCAGCCAGGTATCCCCAGAAGAGGCCGGTGGTGCCGCCGAACGCATACGCGCAGTCGAGGATACTACGAAGGTACGACGTGGAAAGGTTACCGCAGTAGTCGGAGGACGAGAGCAACATCTGAAGCTGCGGCTGGAGACTGGAGGCCATGATGCTGCAGGTCGTGCATTAGCGCGATTGTTCTCGACTCAGGGTCCCGGGGTGCATAATGAGGGTAAACAGCTCATGTGAGGGTGTTGACTTACGCTTCAGCAAAGAAAATGAGATAGACGAGCAGCAGTTGCCATCTTCGTGAGCTAATTGTCAGATCTGTCGCGTCTGTGCTCTGCATCTCCAACTCTTCCTCGCTCTCGCTCTCGTAGCCGTACAAGTCCTCTTCGACCGGCACAACATCGTACTTCGCTAATTCCTTGACTGGAATCAGACTCCTTGTTCGCTTGTGGAAGCCCAACATCCTGAAAACCCCGTGAAAATGACGTGGAAGAACTGAGATTACTGAAACGGCGCGAATCGGTATCGCGGATTCGTGGGAGGCAGGATCACGACCAGCGTTTCCTGAGTAGAGAGAGACAAGTTAGGGGTAGGGATTGGACAGCCGGTTTGGCCTAAGGATATTCAAAGAGAGTGACAAGAACGCGTCTTCACGACGACGACGACGACGACGACGACGAAAGCCTCCGCCTGGCGAGGATAGAAGGCAGCATGACGGCCTCAAGAGGAGGGGGCGCCTTGGTTCGCGAGCCGCTCGAGCGTTTCAAGTCCGTGCCATTTGTATCCGATGTCCGTTCCTGACCCACTCAGCTCCACTCCGCTGCTCAGCTCTTAGGGCGCTAAGTCCGACTTGGTCGTGCCATCTTTATCGAAAATGATAGTCCGTGATGTCATTCTGTTAGGGGTTAGGCTGTTGATGGTGGTGGTGCTCGATTTAGGACCCTGGCACGCCTGGCTCTGAAGCGTGTTGATCAATGCAGCTTCAGGGTCCAGCGTGGTTGCTGTAGCGCGAAGTCATCCACACGGAATGTGTCACAGCTTCAGAGTCATCATGCGCCTTACATCACTGTGCAGTTTCGGGGGCGTATTGTCCTCCACAATTTGTTCGTGACAATTTGTTTGTGATGTATCTATTCTACACTATCTGACGATCTCGACCGCACCTGCTTCTTCCACGCTGAAGGAGAGAAGGGGGGAGATCCAATCAATTACGCTGCTGGGGAGACGAGAGATCCAAAGCCATATATTTTATGGATTTTCAGTTCTGTGGGTGAACTTTGCCACCGTGAAGCAGAGAGGCAGCTCTTGTGTGCCATGCAATATCCATACCGTATCCGTGAACCGCCTCTTGTGATGTTCAATGTGCTAGCTATGCGCCGCAAAGACAAATTGGCGAAATATCCTTAATCAAATGCACAACCATCATCGTATACAATGCAGGCAAGCAGTTACTGCTGGTTGCTGGTGTTGAGCCCTAAGATGTCATCCAATGTGGTTTCCATAGTGGTGGCATTATAGAAATTGTTGTCGAATTGCTGAGCTCCGTTGTCAAACTGCCCTCCAAGCTGATTGAAGTCAGGAAAGAAGTTGGCAGTGTTGTTCATCGACATGTTGCCAGCAGGCGCCGAATCAAACAGAGTGAAGTCCTCAGTCGGGCGGCTGAAGGTCTGCATGTCCAGGCAGTCCATGGCATCACCGAAGCCCTCATCGGTCTGCATCTGAGGAGAGTACAGGGTAAGATCGGGCTGCGCCATTGGCGACAACTGAGTGAGACCAAGACTCTGGTTGGAGTTGATGGTGAACATTGGCTCATTGAAGTTGAAGTCAGTGCTCAGAGCGGGGGTGTACTGCTGAACGTTGACATTGAAGTTCGTTCCCATTCCGCAGTCAGCGAACATGGGAACGGTATGGTCAATAGCAATGTCGGCAGGAGTGATGGCAGCCTCCATGAAGGAGTTGGGCTCGACCGGCGAGTTGCTGGAAGAGTATGTGAGGTGTGTGCCATCGGTAGTGATTGAATCACGGCGGAAGTCATCCTGGAAGTTGTGCAGGCTCATGGCTGGCGTCTGGAAACCCTGGAAGTCGAAGTCGTGGATCAGAGGCACAGATGGAGACGCCATGAAGGGTGTAATTGGTGTAGTAAGAGCAGCAGACTGTGGTGTGCCGAGGAATGGAGTAAGAGGAGTGGCAGGGCTGTTGCCAAATGGATGGCTCTTCTTGCGGCCATTGCTCTTGGAGCGAACGTATTCCCAGCCATGGGCCTTCTCCATGTGCTGTTTGCAGTTTGACTCACGCTTCGAGGCGTATGTGCAGGGAGGGTACAGGCACTTGTACTGCGCCGGCGCGGTAGAGTGCTTATCGTTCACGTGCCTGTCACGCTCCTTCTCGGTGGGCCAGCCAAGCTCAAAGTACTTGCACTTCTCTTCGGAGCACTTCCATGGGCGAGAGTGTGTCTTCTCGTGCTTAGTCAGGTCGCAAGGGCGCTTGAACTCCTTCTTGCAGTCACGGCACATATGCAGGACATCACCAGGCTTGTCGGACTTCCTGCGGCGAGCCATCGAGCGCATGACGTCGTCGTCATCCTCAAGATCCTCTTCGGACAGGGCGCGCTTCCTGTCTGCATTCTCAGAGCCGGTCGCAAGGGGAATGACCTTGCCGTCCTTCTCGCGGACGAGTTCGACAGGACGGCCGTTCTTGCTAAGGCCACCACGAAGGGTAATCTTCTCATCGCTATCGTTTGAGTGATTAGCCGAGCGAGTAAAGAGAAATGTCGCGGCGCGGTCATACCGGGAGTAATCCATCTCATCGAGTTGCTCTCCTAGAGCTTCTTTTTGTCGGGTGGCGGCCATGATTGCAGCGTATCTACGGATCTGTTCGATCAAATCGAGAAAGTAGTTGTTAGTGTACGGGCGGTCGGTTGGTAGTCGCTGGTCGCGTTCCGAAAGGTAGTCGACAGTCGTATGAAGCAGTTGAATTGATCGCTCGCAGAATCGAAGGTAGGATGCCGGTGTTGCCGAAAACTCCTTAAAACCGCGAAGAATGCAATAAGCTTTTGCACTCTCTGAAAGATAACGGATACCACTTACCGGTGCCAGGAAGACGAGGGTCTTTTCGAGATCACGGAGGTTGCAAATACTCTTCTCACCTATGCGTCGAGGAACGTCCTGGATCAGGGGATGAAAATCCTTGAGCGACTCTTCAGCGAGAATGGGCTTGATGATCGTGTCGTGGATCTGTTTGCAAGCGTACTCGCCAAGAGTGTGCTTCTCCTCTGTTGCATCCAATGCCGAGAACGAACGGGTAACGGCGGAGTGGGTGGTGACAGAAGAGGCGATGGACTCGCGAGCGCTGGAGGTGCGAGCGTCGTCTTTAAGTATGTCAGATGGTGGGGCTTCCAAGACGGGTAGTTGCATTGAGTCCTTACTGTACTTCGAGCCGATGCTGGAACCCAGACCGCTGTCTGAAGCGTGCTCGTGGGGATTTCGCTCAGGTGCTGTGGGCTTAGAGTCAATGTCCATGGGCATATCATCCAATGTAGTGCTGTCAAGCATGAAGCTGGGAACAGGAAGCACCTCAGGATCGTTGAGGATGCTAGCACCGGATGCCGATGCGGCCTTATGACCCGCGAGCTTCTGGTCGAAGTCCCTGAGCAGGTTGGCGACACGACTGACACTAGGGTGCGTGTCCTGAAGGAGTGCTTCGAGGCTCTCGGTGCTAGTCGGAGACCTCCTGGGCATGAACGGTTGGTTCTCCAGGCCACAAATGTCGTTGCTCAACGACTTGGGTGACGAGAAGGTACCGGACTTGCGAAGTGACATGCCATGGGTGCTGAGCGGAGAGGCGTTGGCCTTAATAGGACGGCGGCGGGGGTGGCTGTTCTGGGGTTGAGGTGCAGACATGTTGTATGACTGAATCCAGACGCGCTAAGATGGTAAAGGAGGCCTCAGGTTATGAGTCACGGCGAGTGGACAATTCACAGAGCCCGAGGGATCCTATTGACCTATGGCCGGAACCGATGATGGTGGTGCAAGTCCTGAATCACGTTCTCATTGACCGGTTCGGAATCAGCGATTTGGCGGCCGCGGAAAGTCGTGATTGATTGGTTGAGTGACAGAAATGATTCCAGCGGAGGAGGAAGGGCGCGCAGAGTCCTTTCGTTGCAGCGGACGTGGGGAAGTGTCCTGTATATGAAAGGCGGTGCAGTCGGGGTGAGACGGACTGCGTGCGTGGCAAAATGATGCAGAAGGGCGGGTGCGCAACGGGAAAGAGGGGTTGCAGGCCTCAGGACGAAATACTGGACGCTGGAGGACTGATGAGCTGGGCGAGTTGAGGGTAGAAGAGAGAAAAGGGCAGTGTAGTTGGGGAACACACTTCGCGATGCTGACACGGGATCCACCACGCAGTCGCTGCTGCCTTGAGCTACTGTCGCTAGCGCCGCGCTAAGACCTCTTACGCCTCGCAACTTTGGGATTATTCGCTGCGACAATAACGACTCCCGGCTCTGACGCAAGTCGCTCTCCAGGAGGAACGCCATCTTCTCTAATCTAGTCGCCATCTGTTTCGCAGTTGCGCATTGTCGCCGTGGGCTGCAGAATTGCGCGGAATTGTATACTTGCACGGTGACGACCGCCAGTCCTGCACCAAAAGCAACACCAGCACAGCCAAAACAGGCTGCAAAGGGCGGTCGGGCCAACTGTGCAGACCCGCACTTGCGGGCCAGAGAACTGCACAGCACGACGACAAGGCTTGACCGGTGACCCACAAGCAGCAGGAACGCCCTTTAGCGGCGCGCATCAGTGGCCAGAATCACGTCAGGGTAATTGGGTGACTGCTCGCCTGAGTGGCAGTGCCAAAGTTCAATGTTCCGTGCCGCTTCATGAACGACATCTGCGCCGTGCCGTGGGCTCAGAACCTCCAGGACGATAAGAAGGTGCACTTCTGCTCCATTATGCGCGCCATATCGTGTCCTCTTGTTGTTTCGTGCATGTACGCAGTCCTGCAGGTGAAGTTCTGGGTGTGTGCGTACGTACACCTACCATTGACCAAGTGTAGTTCACCGGTTTGGCGCGGATTCCGACTGGCTGGTCGGGAAACCGGGGACTCCAGCGTGATTTACAGGGCTGAAAGACGTTCAAGGTGCAACTTGAAATCTGCCACGTCAATTTTTGAGACTCTGAGCACATCGTGCTGTGTCCCAATTTCCCATCGCTTCCGCGTGACTGCAATTCAGCGATCCTGCCGTCTCCGTCCCAACCTCACCCGGGATCACGGGGCAAACCCATCGAGCCTCTCGGAAGTCGGCGCCATTAATGCCCCGTGGTCCGAGTCACACTTCGCACTCAGTGCTCAAATAGGCACTGCTCTAACAATAGCTTGCAAAAGTTCACTCGACCAAAGTACCGGAGACGTGTCTTCTTGAGATACAATTGTGCACGCCGATGCATCTCGTGACGTCCATTATCACAACGTTTGGTGAAATTGTCCAAAAATCGACTTGTTGCGTCTCGGTTTTTCTAAGGTCGGCTGTCCGCGGCTTTACAGGTGCCTGGAAACAGCGATTTAGAGGACGAACATGCTTCAGCCGACTAATGCTTGAGTTTGCAGCGCCGACATTGATGACAACGCTGTGACTGCTTCCTCGCTCGCTGACGAGCTCATGACAAGACTGTGTTCCTGCAGCTAGAAGCGTCACTGCATGGCTATCTGCTGGTATCCAGAAGGCTCATCAGAAATTGGTTGTCTTCAGGAGTGTAGCAACCCACTCGTGCTTTAGATCAAGGTGCAATTCCTTTCCGCTGCCAAGCATACGGCAGTCTGATTGCTTAATGTTCATCTTACCTCGCTGCCCATCATACCAACTGGAGGAAACGGATCTTCTTGCAAGAAGTTTATGCAAATTGTCTCAGCTTTTCCGCTCTCACTGAGGAAATCAACGTCGTATCGCGCCTCCTGCATCTATTCTGGCTCAGCAACGTCTCTATCGGCAGCCCGTACAAGGCTTCGCAACACGGTGGACAAAAGTTCGAGCAAAGTCTTTACGTGAACGTCAGGCAAAATGGATACGAGCATGTGCAATCTGGCTGTAAGGCCAAGACCTTCTCCTCGGAGATTGATAGTAAGATTAAGAAATTACACACTAAATAATGCCTCAGGCCGTCGCTAGACTATTGACCAGGGCAGCCATCAAGAAGGTATATCCAACCATAGACAAGCGTTAAATACGTAAACGTAGTGAACATATTCAAAGGGTGTTCTACAGACGATCTCACAGGCAGGTCTGCAGACGCTCACTACCTGACACCACTGCTACTAGACATGGGTAGGATTATGTTTAGTAGGAGAGGGCGTCAGCACAACCGAAGTGCTGCTCAACATTAAGAGCACCGGGGTGCTTCCACGGATCATCCTTGAAGCTGAACAGACACGCCTCAGCACCAACCTTCTCCATGATCTTCTTCATCGCCTCCTTCTGCTCAGCAACGCCGGCGACAGCCTTGCCGTTGTTGCTGCCCGCGCTCGGCCAGCCAATCTCAGAAATGTACTTGCCCTTGGCCGCGGCCTCGGGGCAGACCTTGGCGGCCTGATCGAGCTGCTGAGCCGCAAAGTCACCAGCCATATCGGGGGAGATGGATGCGGTGAAGTAGGGGTGAACCTGGACAGTGAAGATGTCAATGTGGCTGCAAAGCTCGGCGCCCTTCTCCTCCCATGTGCCAACAGGCTCGGTGGTGGTAATGGCGATGTCTTTGGGGAAGCCAGCGCCCTGAAGGGTCTCGCGGACGTGGTCGATGTAGCTAGCAAGCTCGCTAGGGGCACAGTTGTTGTTGAACATGCATTCGTTGCCGACAATGACCATGGCAACACCGTCCTTGGGGGCGTTGTTCTTGATGTCGTCGAGCTGGTCGTTGGCGTACTGCGAGAAGGGACCCTTGCCGCCGCTGCCGCCAGCCTCAAGGAAGATACCGTAGATGATCTTCAGGCCGTGCTCCTGGCACGCAGGAACGACGTACTCGAAAACACCGCAGTCGGTGCTGTAGGAGCGGATAGTGGTGAAGCCGAGATCGGCGATTTGCTTGATGTCGGACTTGATGTCGGACTCAGTCTTGCAGTTGCCATCGGGAGCGTAGGGAGTGTAGGTCATGGCCCACTTGTTGCCGTTGGTGACGATGCGGCCGCCGTTGCTGTAGCTGCCGGTAGGCTTGGGCTTGTCAGCAGGCTTAGAGCTGCTGGGCTTGGGCTTGGGTGTGTCGACAGGCTTGGTAGGGTACTCAGGAGTAGCGGGCTTTGAAGGCTGAGGAACCTCCTTGGAGGACTCAGGCGCCGGCTTGGTTGGGTACTCGGGAACTGCAGGCTTGGAGACCTCTGGAACGGCTGGGACAGTGGGATAGGCTGGGTGAGAAGCCTCTGGTGTCTTGGTGGAGATCACAACCGGGGTATAGATAGAGCTAGACTTCTCGCCCTCAGTGCACGAAGTCGAGGTCGATGTCTCCGCAGCGGGAGTAGAGTAAAGCTCAAAGCTGGTTGTGACATTGGGCACGATGGAAGGAACTGATACATGTTAGTGATGGAGCTTGCGACACCGCTACTCGTTCCCAGTGTCCTAAACCAGGCGCCTCCAACGGTTGATATGAAAGACAATCTACGTACGGGCGTGAACATAGACAGTTGTGTAGACTGTGCAGATCTCGTCCTTAGCGGGCTCGTATGCGCCGCGGCGCAGGTGGAACCCAGCGTGGTTCTTGTGCTCGAAAGCAGCAACAGACGCGACAAGCGCTGACGCAGCGACGATGGAGGCCTTCATATTGACGGTTTCGGTATTATTTTGTGTTTATCCGCTGAAAGAGTGAAGCGGTGTAGTGGTAAACGAGTGACTTGGCGCGTAGGCCGGTTGACTTTGCTCACGAGGCTGTTGATGCGTACGAAGCCTTGCGTAAGTAGCAGAGCAAGCACGCAACCGGGGGACAGAGACCTTTTCATGGACCTGCCATGGTCCCGTGGGCACGGTTGTTGCCATGCATCCAAGGCCTTAGGATAGGGGTCCCTGAGATTAGACCTGGTAGATGCAGGTACATATGCGGTATAACATCGTTAACGGAGCACTAGGGTGTCCAAACTACAGCACTTTGAGCCACGATGTGCAGCACACCGGCGCGTTTAGGAGATGAAGCCTGGGGAAATGCAATCCTTCGGATGAGGCGTGGATTAATTTTGGTTAGCCGCAATTTCCCCTAATCTGCGAGACGCCGTCTCGCCAACTGCGCCGAGAGGACCGACATGAACAGCATCTTTGATGCGCCGGATCCTTTGAGTCTTGAAGACGCTCTGATTGCGATAATAGCAATGAGTTAATGTGCGAGGAGGCTTTCAGCTGTCGAATGAGCCTCGCGTCCGGCATCGTCTCTCGTCAGCAGCAGAAATGAGGTTGTGAAAGGACGAACCAACGGTTAATGTTCGACCAACCGTTCTGGTCCCTGCACTGCCGAGATGCAGGTACAAGCGGGCTCGTGCACCAGCCTTGCGCGCTAGCACGACTATAATTGGTCTGTGGTCTATCGTTTGAAGACGCGGGTCGCATGGTGGTAGGTGTGGGCGACTACACAACGATATTATCATCTGTCATGGTGGGGTACGTTTCGAGGTCATCGTGAAGCCTGCGCACACACGACTATCTAAGGCAAGGTACACTCATTTGCACAGTCACTCCAGCGCGAGGACTGCTGCCACAACGCGCGCTGTGGATCGTCGCGCAACAACCGGAGGCGGCACAGCATCGTGTTGAGAAGGCGATGTTGTGGGAGGATGTTTGCTGCCGAGC
Source organism: Phoma herbarum (assembly GCA_001599375.1). Taxonomy (NCBI): domain Eukaryota; kingdom Fungi; phylum Ascomycota; class Dothideomycetes; order Pleosporales; family Didymellaceae; genus Phoma; species Phoma herbarum. The sequence goes on along the minus strand of BCGR01000006.1, from coordinate 1,437,592 downwards.
GATTATTGTCTTGGACGCTTGGTCGCGTTGGCAGGACGTGCCGTGACGATCTTGCTCCGAAAGTGTCACGCGGAGAGTTGCATGAATCGCGGACGCGACCTTTGGTTCTCAGCCGTCGTCGTTTGGTGGGTGTTAGCTCGGTATCGTGATTGCAGTTCACTTTTGATGGTACAGGAGCGAAGGCGTCCAGTGGTGATGCTGCTTGCCGCTGCACGATGGTCATGCGCACGCCTGACGTCCCGCAATGAAATGAGGGCGCATTTGTGAGATGATTCAAGGTGACTTTGCATTGTGACTGGTTGGTATATAGTGAACTCCTGCAGGACCTTACAACGGTGAGACCTCAATGTAATTCTTAGGGACATGATCAGTCTGCGAGAGCTTCGCAGGTAGTCGTAGGCTGCCTCCCTACATTCCTAGAATCTGTGGCTTCAAGCCGATCTTCTCTGCTAATCGAGAGCCTCTTAACCGCTACCAGAACCGGAGTAGAAAGCGCCTACATTCCTGAAACGAGTTGTTACAGGCTCAGCAGTCTCAATCGCGCAGCCCTCTGGGTACTCGGCTCCGTCAAACCTGTCTTTGATCCATCTCAAGAAGTCGTATTGCGGCACCTGACCTGCCACGTTATGGTCAGTACCAGGGTACAGCCTCAACGTGGCTTTCGAATTGGGGTACGCATTGCATGTCTGGTTGAAGTCCCACTCCGTGTTATTGGCATAGGTGAGTGGATCTGTGATGCCCTGTACAACCAGCATAGGTGCCGCCAAAGCATGGGGGCCAGCACCATTGTAGCGCTTCTGCCAGTCAACTACAGCGGGATGCTCAAGCCAGCTTAGATCCTTGAAGAGTTGCTCGCTTGTAAGATTGGAGAATAGAGCACGCCCAGTGAGCAGACAACCCTGATCCATGAGAGAGATGCGACCGAGAACGGTATCGGTGACGTAGTCTTCCAATCTGAATTGATCAGGGTAAAGGCGTGCAAGCGACTGCAAGAAGATGACCGAGACAGCGTCGCCAATGGGTCCGCCTGCAGCACGCCTGATAGACTCTGGAATCAAGTCCAACGGACGCAGAGCTGGTGAGTTCGCAACAGCTCCAAGGAACTTTCCTGCCTTGAGCAGCTCCTCCTGACCAGGCATAGCTAGACGTTCATTTGTGCGCCAGGCAGTCATTCCGCCTTCGCTGTGCCCTACAACAACCCACTCCTCTGACAACAGATCGCCGATCACCTTACGAGCCGCGACTAGACCGTACGCGGCATCTGCAGCGTGGAGGTAGCCGGCTTCGTACATGAAGCCCTGCGGTATGTCTGAGCCTTGACCGGCGTAGTCAGGAGCAATGACTGCGTATCCAGCTTGTGCCAAAGCGTATGGCCCCTGCCACTCGTAGTACAGGTCCTTGTGATTCGACGGTGCACAGTTCCGGATTCGGCCAGCTGTTCCGTGGGTCCATACCGCAGTGTTGAATGGTTTGTCATCGCAAGGCTTGTTGTAAGGGAGCAGTAAGACAGCACTCGCAGGGATGGGCTTCCGGTCGATGTCCTCGGTCATGTAGAGAAACCTGGAGATCGACATTCCAGCTGGTGGAGTGAAATTCGTGTTGACAACGTCATGAGAGAAGTCCTCCCAGCGTAACAGATCGCCAGGCTTCGCTCCAGTGATGTTGGACGGAGTACTGTAGAATGTATCAAGAGTTACGTTCTTCGAGACCCAGCTGGAGGCCTCTATAGCTTGCACTTGCTTGAAAGCTGCTTGGCAGGCGACATCACAGGCTTGCTGAGCGTTGCCAAAGAGCGCCGAAAAGGACAGCAGGAGGATCGTGGAGGCCTTCATCGTATGGTGGAAGACACTTGAAGGAAAAGCCGAGAAGGTCCAATTCGAACTTGGTGCTGGGATGTTGGAGTACACCCACGCCTCTTTATAGACCGTCGACCGGAGATAGTCCCATCCCTGCTCTAACATAGCATAGCCAGCCCCTGGCTGAAATCCGTTCATCTTTGGTGATCGGGAGTTGGTCTAGGCGGTATTGGAAGTGTTGCGCCTCGCTCTCTACGCAGCTGTTCGTAGCATTGTCGTCTTGGCAGATGCTGAGTGGTTGCAGAGGAGAAGAGTGAGGGCGAGAGAACTACCGAAACTGCATTGTGAGAGCTTGGCGAGGGTGAGGCAGTGGTGTTGTACCAGAAGGGAAGTTGGAGAGGTTCTCATAATGGAATGTCGGCGTCTTTGGATAGACCTGGCGCCTCCGCATGCCAGGAATGGACTAGTTCTACGTCGCTGCTGCTGTCCGCGGCGCGCGTCCCGTGAATCTGACAATCAGGTAGATTTCTCTATGTCGACGGGCGGAATCTGATGAGCGCAACAGCTGTGTGCGAGAGAGGAGATGATGTTTGATGTGAGGTGAGCGTCGTTCGGCTGTCGGAAACGGAAGCGCCTTCCGCAACACGTCCTGACCCTCCTCGCAACATCGCCACAACAGCACCCAAAAGCCAAGGGTGTCAAACCGAGTCGCAGTAACTGAATGGATCTAACACAGAACTACCAAGCTTCGAACGGAATCGACGAGCTGATCATGAGATGCTGATGAGTTCTCGATGACTCGGCATTTACAATGCCTGTAGGCACCGACCAAGATGTCGCGTCGCCAGAATCGAGACCAAGATGTTGAGAAGCGTATTGCTCGACGACAGCTCGTAAATACCCCGTACTCCGTCGTATAAAAAGTTCTGTATGCGCTGAGAGGTCAGGGTGGTCCAGCATAGCGTGTCTGCGCTCCAGAATCCCATTCGCAGCCAAACATTGGGTGATTGGCTTTGGCAATTGGCTTGTGTCGAACCAGCATTACAACCGCGTTGTCTAGTGCTGATGGTAGCATCAGAAGCCTCGGACTGTCCACGCCTTTTCTCGAAACTCTTTGCGCGGCGTCAAAAGCTTGCTGAGGGTGCATTCTGACGTTGGCGGACTTCTCGGTCCTTGTGTTCTCGGGCCCGAGACGAACATTCAGGCCCCGACGAGCGACTCTTACGCCACAAGTTGAACACTCGCTTCCGAGACGCGGTTGAAACATGGGAGGCTGCGTCCGATGAATCTTACAGACGCTCAGCAGGCAGCCAGCATGGTTCCATATATATTGGAACTGTGCCTGCGGGTGGAAATGGCCATCATCAACGACTACGACATTGACTCTGAAAGCAAGCCTTCCTGCGGACATATTTTCAGAGCAGCAGCGACTGTGACCCAGGCTCTTTCGAACACACCAGATATACAGAATGACAGCATCAACACCACTCAAAATTGCTCTTTGTGGCGCCGGCCCCGTCTCTCTGACCCTCGCCAACATCCTCCAAAACAACAACATCGCCTTTACCATTTACGAAGCTGCACCGGAGATTCGGACACAAGGCGGCTCACTCGATTTACACCCCGAAAGTGGACAACTTGCACTCAAGGAAGCCGGTCTCTGGGAACTCTTCAAGAAGCACGCACGCCCAGAATCCGACGTGCTCAAGATCGTTACACTCGACGGCTCAATCCTGTGGGACGGCAACGGCGCCGACAAGCAAGACGTGAAGGAGGAACGAAAGTTCGACGGACGGCCTGAGATCGACCGCCGAGCGTTGATGAAGCTTTTGCACGAGAATCTGGACAAGCAATCCATCGTTTTCGGCAAGAAGCTGCGCGAGGTCGTACCCAGCCAGGCCTCAGGCGGAAAATACGACCTGCATTTCTCCGATGGCACAAGTGAGCCGGCCTTTGATCTCGTCGTTGGCGGTGACGGCGCGTGGTCGAAAGTTCGCTCGTTCCTGACCGATGCGAAGCCTCGATATTCTGGTATCTCGATGGTAGCAACCAGTCTGTCTAATATACACGCCAACCCCTGGCTCGAAGACTACGTCGGCGAAGGATCAATGTTCTCTTTTGGAAAGGACACTGCAATCATGGCGCAACGCGGAGACGACGGTTACCTGCTGACCTACGCGTCGCTACGTGTGCCAGAGGACTTCCTTGAGAAGTGTGACATTGACTGGAGCGATGCTGCGACTGCACGTAAGCTGTACATGGACAAGTACTTCTCCCACGTCAGCGCAGACTTGAGGCGTGTCTTCCTAGACTCAAAGGATGAAATGACGCTGCGACCACTGTACGAGCTACCTGTTGGCTTCAATTGGACGTCACGCTCGGGTGTGACGCTGATCGGCGACGCCGCACATGTCATGACACCATTCGCTGGTGTAGGAGTCAATGTCGGTATGACGGATGCGTTGATATTGGGTCGCGAGATCGTGGATGCAGATGCCGGAAAGAAGACACTATGTGACGCCACAAGAGCATATGAGGAGGAGATGACCCCCAGGGCCGCGAAGTTCGCGCAGAAGACATTGAGGGGGAAAGAGAACCACTTCAGTGAGCATGGTGCGGAGGAGTTCGCTGGCATGCTAAGGGCACACGTTGACGCGGCGAAGGCTGAATAGAGGAAGTGAGTCCAAAAGAAGTTCATAGGCAACCATGACGACCGAGCATGCAGCAATCTGGTTTAGATCACGTAGAAGAGAGTGCGGTAATGCGAAAGCTTCGAATACTTTTCAGCTGATCTGGGGAACACGAAGTGATTCCGAACGGTGGTTGAGCCCAGACGAAGTGAGACCGTTATGTTTCGTATCAGAGAGATTTTCTTCCTGTGTTGGCAATCCCATTTGATGCCCGTAGAGGAGCTCAAAGAATCGGCTTTTGTGCGATGGAACGAAGCAGCAGAGTAAGAGCCGTTGCAGTGGTTTCCGTTTCCCGAATCAGGTGGAAAAGAGAAGCAGAGCTGAAAGCCTCGGTGAAGTACCGCAGGTATTTGTGCTGTCATGTCCGGATGCAAGATGATTTCGAATCGTGCAAAAGTCCATCTAACAGCAGGACTTACGAACAAGCATACTCGTGATGGAAATGTTTTTCGAGGTTTGGACGCGCGTGCGTCGAACGAGATTCGGAAAGCGGTTCTAATGCACTCAATGGAATGGTCCTGGTCCGCACCTACCAGTCCTGGATGCATCCGCTATCTGGTGGAGAGACCGAACAGAGACAAACAATCATCGGAGAAGTCTAATGGTTGATTGATAAATAGGGCAAAGTGCCTAAACTTGCTCGCGTAACGCGGTAATCTATATATTTTTGAACGAGAAAGTTGAGCCAAATGCCGAGCACAAGCGGGTAGTGAGGAAATTGTGTGATTTATATACACCTGGCTGAGAAGAGACTCACTAGCTACGTCATGTGTGCTTCTCAGATTGCTATCCTATGTATGTGACAACTCTCCAAGGTATCTCATCTCGAACACCAAACGCCAGATAGTGTATGCTCACACGATGCCGCTAATCAAAAGAACGCTTAAATCCGTGACGCCGTTGATGCATCGTAAGGTCTCTCTGGACTTGCTTTATGGGCCTCCTTTCGGCGACTGTCGGTTCGCCACTTGATTCCAGATGTTCGCGTGCATTCCGACATATCGCCCAGCCTTTGGGTCATAGATACCGATGACGTTGAACGTGAGGCGCGCTTTGCTGGCGCAGACTTCAATCAGAGCGTGTACTCCGAACGCACCGCGAGGGATGTGCACAAATTGGCCACCTTTGTGGTTGGCCTTGTGAAATTCTTGTCGAAATTGTCCGAGGTCCAACGTGAGCGCTTTGGCATCGGGAAGTGCAATACCAGCGAGGTCCTTGCTCGAGCCAGCTGCAGGTGGAGGCGATTGCCCTGCAGGTTGCTGCGTGACTCCGGGCAGTGCAGCGCCGAACGGGGATGCGGACGCTGCGGTTGCCGGAGGGACGACTGGAGTGGTAGGTGGCGAGGCGTTGCCGACTTGCTGCATCATCTGCTGGACTGTGATGGCCTCGGTCTCCTCTGCCCATCCCATGTACACAGCAAAGTCTTTCCAAGACCGCTCCGCCTTCCTCTTAGTGTCTTCGTACAATGCGCCAGCAGCTGCGGTGGGGTAGAGGACCTTGTTGAGTTTGTGGTGGTGGATTGGCTCGACGTCTCGCGTGGTCTTGCGCCACTCCAGGTCTTCTGTCAGTTCGTAGCCGGGGCGCTCGTACTCTGGTGGCGGGCCGTCAGGAAACTTGAACTCTATCCAGGCTCGTCCCTTCTTATGGTCGACCTCTCCAATCTTGGCTTGATATGCGGGCGAGCTGCATGCTGTGCGTACCATGTTCACCAGCTCTTGCCGTATCCTCTCTATCCTTGCCTTGTCTTGACTGACTCTCTTGAACTCCTGCCATTCTGGATCTGAGCCTCTGTAGAAGGTCTTGGGCTTCAACCTCGAGAATCCGGTGGGGAGGAAAAGAATAGCGTCGTCATACTCTTCATCCTCCTCGTCATCTTCGTCCTCATACTCTTCCTCGTTTGCTTCTTCGTCGTCTACCTCCTCTAGAGTGCCGTCCTCCTTGCGAGCTTGCCTCTTCCAGCGCCCTGGCTTCCGCTTGTCCTCGACTTCCTCCTCCTCCATCTCCACTTCAAGACCGAGGTATTGTCCTAGTCCATAGGTAGCTGTAGCAATAGCCACTGCGCCAACAAGTCGCTGCCTGCTGAGGAACGGCTTCCGTATGCGTACGCGGTGTATTGTTATGCTGTCGTGGCCATCGCGCGCGGCGGACTGGACTATCCTCGAGGTCGGCACTCGGTTGAAGACCGAGAAGCTCCGCCGCAGCACTTGTGCTTTGAACATGGCGCCGATTGCGGGGAGGCAGCGGGCGTTACGAAGGGCGGAAGGCAATGTGGTGAGACATGAGGCGTGCAGAGTCGGCGTGGCACTTGCGAGTCGCGGCAACAGGTGCGGTTGTCGTTTATCAATCAGTCGAGCGGCGGCGTGGTTCCGTGGGCTGGGCGATGGTGATTGTGAATGGTGACGGCGAATCACAAGCCGGTGAAGGCCTCGACGCACGGGGCAGCGAGCTTGGAAGCTGCGACTTCAACAGTGACGTTTCGCCGCAGCTACGCATCCCAACCCCATCACCCGCAGCCACGATGAAGCTTTCCTGGGGCCTCGTCGCCTCGTCGCTGTACTGCGCCGCCGCCGCAGCAAAGAACGGCCACGTCTTCACCTTCGATGGCTCCAAGGACCACGCCGCCCCAGCGTCATCGCCCGTCGACCCTGAGACAGCTCGACTGATTCTCGCCCAGCGACTCGGCCTGTCGCGCTTCCACTCGATCAAGGACGCCGACGCCGAGGCAATCAAGAACATCAACACATACGGAGGGCGACAGCAGAAGCTGTTCGGAGAGGAGGCGGAAACATCACGCGCCCAGCTGCTCGTATGGCTGGAGGACGCCGACGAGAGCCTCGTCACAAGTGAGACAGGCTTTTGGAGCCGCTAGCGAAGAGACTGACACATTGACAGAGCTGCGCGACGTCTCCACATCGTCGTTCGACATCTCAAGTCCCCCGCCTTCAGCAGACAACGACCGCCTGATCGAGGACTTCACCACGCAGGCCGAGTCTCTGCCCAAGCACGCCGACCCCAAGGCGAAGACATACTCCGCAGGCATCGACGCCGAGTCGGCCCTCTCCGCGCTCAAGAAGACCACTCTCCACAACGAGTACCTGACCATCTTCCGCGCCAACAAGAACGATGACATCGAGAGCAACATCCTCCAGTACACCCTCCCCGGCCTCGCTGCACGTGGTCTCGAAATCACCGTCGTCGCTATGCCGTCCTCATCCGCCAACTCCAAGCGCCGCGTAGTCTCCCCATACGGCAGCTACGACATGCCCACTTCCATCGAGGCGCGCCGCAACCGCCAGAACCCCGAGGCGCTCCTCTCCTTCACGCCCGAGCCCTCCACATCCCCCAACCCCAAGGCCGACTACCCCGACCTCGAGGACTTCCCCGTCTTCACCTCGGACAAGAAGACCAACAGTACCGTCCGCGGCATCCTCCCGCCCTTCTTCAACTCGCTCGCCTCCTGCGAGAAGACCACACAGAACTGCTCCGGCCATGGCGAGTGCAAGCTCCTGCACAAGGCTCAGGACAAGACGCAGCAGGACCGCTTCGGCTGCGCCTGCAAGCCTACCATCGTGGGCAAGGGTGACAGCCGCAAGGTGACGAACTGGGCTGGCCCCGCATGCCAGAAGAAGGACATCTCGGTTCCCTTCTGGCTGTTCGTTGGAACCGGTGTCATGCTTGCATTCCTCATCTCGACCATCATTGGTATGATGTACTCGGTTGGTAGCGAGGAGCTGCCCAGTGTTATCGGTGCCGGTGTCAGCGGGCCTGCGAGGAAGTAGACCAATAGTGTGAACTGGATCCACAGCAGGCGAGGAACGGGGAGAAGGGACGAGAGGCGATAAGAGAAGCGGACTGTATATCTGGTGCTTGTTCATCGTTTCATTAGACAGCAGGGTGCTTGTACGATGAGATTGGCCAGTTTGATCAATATGGGACCGGCGTTGTAGCATTGGAATTCACCACACGAACACAATCTGGTTAGCATCTTTACTACATGTACGGCGCCTTTCTCAATTGCACCCAACTTCCTCATATGGTCTGACAGCTGCGAAAATCGTCACGGTCTTCTGAACGTCGACGAAGCATGGCATTCATCATCTCTATCCTCTACCGCTCAACTTGCAAACCCAAAAAGCAGTGTCGTGCTCTCTCAGTCCACGCAAAACAAGCCAGCACCAGACAAACGTCGCTGAGCCGAGGGGTCTCAAAACCTGGCGCCTGTCTCTCCAGAGCCTCGAGTAGACGCCTCGTGTCTGTCGCTCCGCCTCTCGAGTTGTAACGTCCGTCAAAAAGGCCTGCTCGGTCCTTCCCAAACCTCAGGGGTTCGGACCAGGTGTTGAGTGCTGCTGGGACATCCCAGCGCGCATGCCGCAGCAAAGATACGAGCGGCGACTGCATGTCTGTCTGTTCGGCTTCTACAGACCTCGACCGTAGGCCAGACCGTTGATGTGTGCGTCTACGTCACGTTACTGACCAAGGTTGATTCGCTCTCTGTCTGAGACATCCTGTCAGTTCGTCGTTGAAGAACTCAACCAAGTTGTTGGGACATTGTCAACTATGCTGCTTCTGCCGATGCTGTAAGCGCTTCCCAGCAGTGGCTGCCGTATGTTACATCTTTACACACGAATACACATTTCGCTTTCGCTTTCGCATTCGACATGCTCTATCATCTTCCCTCAAGCACCGCACAAGATACCAGCCACCCTCACGCCCAGGTCCAGCACGGCGAGATGTTCATCCCCACCATCCACAAGCCGCTTATCTGTCTCGCTAAACACGCCTGCCAACCGTACCTTCTTCACATCCTCAACCCTCTCATCGAACATAACTTGTTCGTACAGCTGACTGACTGTCTGACTCGCACTCCACCCTTCCGCAATCATATTTTCCACCACCTTCGCAATCTCGTTGTATCGTATACTCCGGCTCGAACTCTTGGGGAACAGCGAGTCGGAGAATGTGTCGAGGGTTGCGGCGGGAATGACGCCTGCGATTTCCGCAATGGCTTGCAGGGAGACGGTGTTCTTGTCGACCAGCGTGGCGTCAGAGTCGACATCCATTTCGTCGTCGTCGATCATCGGCTTGCCTTTCCTCCCCGACTCTTTCGAAGTCTGTGTAGCACCCACCAGCCTCGCCGCAGACTGCAGGAACGTGATCGCCTTCCTCAGATCGCCGTCTGCGACCCGGACCAGTTCCTCGCTAACGCCCTGGTCAAGCGGAACATCCTCCAGCCTCGCAATGTCTTCCACGCGCTTGACCGCGTTTCCTTGGTCGAGACTCTTGAAGCGGAACTTGCTGCATCTACTCGCCAGCGGGTCGATGATGCGTGTGACATAGTTGCATACCAAACAGAATCTCGTCATCTTGCTGTACGTCTCCATGGTGCGCCGCAGCGCGGACTGCGCATCTTGTGTCATGCTGTCCGCCTCGTCGAGCACGATGATCTTGAACGGCGGGCAGGGGTACTTGTCTCGATATCGCACCATCTTGGCTTCGCCGCCGTCTTTGTCTTCCGTCATGACGTTGTGTGTGGGCGCGGAGCTGAGCTGCTGGCGTGCAAAGTCTTTGACTTTCTGGCGGACGATGCTGATACCGCGCTCGTCGGAGGCGTTGAGCTCGAGAACGCGCGACTTCATGAGTTCGGGACCGTAGAGCTGTTTCGCGAGGGCGAGAATTGTGGATGTCTTGCCGGTGCCTGGTGGGCCGTAGAAGAGCATGTGTGGGAGATTGGAGGATTGGAGCGTGCGCGACAGGATCTGGATGGTGTTGTCTTGTGCTGTGACTTCTGAGAGAGTCTTGGGGCGGCTTTCGTCAGGTCAGCTTTCTTGGTACGCGGAAGCGGATGTGCGGAGACTGTACTATTTCTCGACCCATGGTTGCAGGCGGTCTGGCTGCTGCTTTGTGGATGGAGCCTTCGACGAGCTGGCCTGAGCAGCAGCTTGCTGCCTTGCCTTAAGATTGAAAAAGTCCGCCATTGTGTGCGATTGTGCTGCAGTCAAGACGTTGCGGGGACAAGAAGGAAGGAGCTAAAGTGGAACGCGTCGCGTAGGGCAAGCGCGTCTTCACGAGGCAGGTGCACGGGCCCGCGATGACAGCATCACGTTGAAAGTCAACTGCTCAACATGATATATCCATGAACTGATGCGATCAGGTCTAGCATGTTATCTGCTCGTAAAAGATCCTCCCAGACGCCATCCCATGCATAACCGCAATGCCATCCCATCGCGCACAATAAAAGCACACAATCGGTCGAAGGATCCTACACACGAGGGAGCCGACCCTCAGGGGAGTTCTACTTTCCCTTCAAGTTACTAGCCTTCAACCTCTTAGCCAGCTGTACAGAGTCGGAGTCGGAGCCATTGGAGGGCTGTCGCGCAATGTTGCGATGAGCCGCCCCCCTGGTGGTGGAATGCGAAGCAGAAGAAGACGAATGCGAGGTGTAATGAGATCGTTTTGGGGGGCGCTCACCACTTTCTTTGAGGATCGTTAATAACGTCGCCCAGCCTCCTGTGTGCTGGAGTGCTGAGCCTTCTGATGTGTCGTGAGTCGATGCGACCTTGAAGAGAAGAGACTCTTCGTCCTAGACCGTCTGTCAGTATGTGATCAAGTTGCGAACAATACTTAACGCACCTTCGAAAGTATGCCTAGGTTGTGAATGAAGCAGAGGAGGTGGAAGTTGGAGATGGCATTGAGGCCACTCGTCGTGTTAAGCGCAAGTCCGTTCGCCTTGGCATTGAGTGACTTGCTCAGTGTCGAGACATCGGCCATTTCGCCCATGATCTCGCGGTTCTCGATTGGGAATTTCCCACCAGTAAACAGTGGGTTCGGCTGGGTAGGGAAACCGTGTGTGAGTGTGAGGAGAAGGTACTCGACAGGGAAATCCGGCTTCGCGTTCTCTTGCACGTTGGCACCATGCTCGTTGATACGTCGGTAGAAGACCTCGGGAATATAGCGCGATCGGTTCAGTGTTTCGTTGTCCTCCTCGTCTTGTACCAGCATGACCGAGGGCTCGGCTGAGGGCTCGATAATATCGGCGCGCACCATTTCTACGGCCGCGTTTGACACCTGGTACGAGGAGATGCCAATCTGCCCTTCTGCATCACCACTGATGACGCAAGTGACGAAGTTCGACCCGAATTGCCCTGTCTCGCTCCACTTTGATGGTCGAGGGTACTTTGCCTGGTATCGTGCCGCGAACGTGATCTCGAGCGATGAGAGGAAGTATGAGTCTGCGTGGCGCTTACAGATGACCGAGCCGTCGCCCTTATCTGCGTCCAGAAGATCGGTGAATATCACACCGACCCTCTGAAGCCCGCACTGTGCTGCAATCTCATCGATCTCCTTCTCGTTGTCCCACTCGCCTAGCGAGATGCCATCCAGCTCGTTGACCTGTGGCGGCTCGTAGATGGTCTCGACGACAGCTTTCGTCCCCAATGGCACCTCGGTGTACTCCTCGTAGCGGCCGTACAAGAAACCCAGACGCTGACACCCTGTGTTTCTCCAGAAGTTGATCAAATCGTCCACCACTTGTATCGACGCGAACTCGACATGGTCGACCATGCGGTAGTCTTGTGGCTTGAGCGAAATGGCACTGGGCTGGCACTTTGTGCAGATGCCGTCGGGGAACGGCTTGTGGCCTGATGGGCAGTCTGGGCGTACGCGGAAGTATGGTTCGTTGAGCGGCGGGATGTATGAGCTGCCGAGCTCTGGCCTGTTCTTTGCAGAGTTGACCTTGCGCAGGTACGAGTGGAACGAAAGGTGCTTGATCTTCCTCTCAGCGAGGTAGCCTGTGTCGTAGGGCTCCAGAGGCATGCAGTAGTCGCACATGCCCTTGGGCCCGTGGGTGCACATCCTCACGTCGCGCTTCCGTGTGATCTTGCCGTCCAGCTTGTCGAGCCGGTCATCCAGCGGGGACTGCTTGACCACCTCCCACGGGTTCTTGATCAGCTGTGTGGGGCCGCCGAGGGGCACTGAGGGCATGTCGGACTGCTCGACGGCTTTGCCATTCAGACGGGCTGCTCCTGCTGGAGCTGCGGGTGCGCCATTCGAAGTCGCGGTCTGTTCGTCGAAAGTAAGGAAGAGCTGTGCGCCGTGTCTGTGCAGGTGTTAGTTTGATAGCAGCGCGAGGCAAGCTACCTACGATAGTCCGACTTGCTCGAAGCTCACGCCCTTCAGCGACGCAAGCTTCCTCGCGTCCCCTCCCTGCGGCTTGTTGCTCACAGCAATACTCGCAGGGTCGACATTCTTGGGAAGCTTCTCCGCCACCTGAGACAGGATCTCTGGGAAGGTAGTCGTGGGCTCGACGGTGAGGCGGAACTGGCCCTCTTTGCTCACGAACCGGAGAATCATTATATGCGCTTGTTGTGCGGGTTGAGCAGAGGGTGTTGCGCTGACTGTAAAAGTGCAGCAGCGAGTGCAAAAGGGTGGGGGCGGTGAGGTGACGGTGCTCGCTGCAGTCGCGCTGGAAGCTCAGCGAAGTCAGTCGTCATTACCTTAAGCCCGACAGGCCCCGACAGGGATCTGCCCGCCGTTAGCGCGCTGGGTGAACGAACATCTGGCATCATTCACAGCGCAAAAGTGTCCAAACGTCCACACTCACCCGTCCGCACTTTTCCTACAGTCGCTCCTTTGCCTCAACGCAACCTGCACCGGGCTCTTGCACCCTCCAGGAAATCCCAGGGATTCATCACGCGCAATTGAAGAAAGTCTGCTCCGCAGCCCACCACCAAAATGTGGCCCTTCGACGCCGTCGACTGGCTCATGCTGCTGATCCCCGTCGCCTACCTGTTCATTCTGATCGGCTCGCTCACTGTATTCTCCAACCTGTACCGCAAGCGCCAGGCCGCCGCCGCGTCCTCGCTCGAACCCTGGTTTCCTCAGCACCTCCAGCGCAACATCTACCTGTCCCTGCTGCACCAGGAAGAACCCAAAGTTCCTGACAGCATTCTGAAAGCTGCACTTCTGCGCCGCGCCACCGAGGACATCCACCGCATTGTTCAGATTAGGAACGCGAAGCAGGCGCTTCAGGTCTTGTTGCAGCGGGGCAGCGTGGGCGATGACTTGTGGAAGCGATTCGAACGCGCGGAGAAGGAGATCGAGGAGGAGCTGAGAGATGTTGTGCAAGAGGTGAGTCTCCATTCGATCAATGTCATCTACAAAAGCAGTTGCTGATACAAGCCAGGCCAACGCCTTCGCGCCCAACTGGGGCCAGACCATCTTCCAGTCCGCCTCCGAGATGGCACAAAACAACCACATTCGCGAGCGCCTCGATGAAATCCTCGCCAAAGCTCCCCAGGAGTCGCAGTGGTGGAACAGCCGCCGGGCCGAGATCCAAGGTTCATTCATGAAAGAGCTAGACGAGGAGAAGATCAGGAGTCGCGAGGGTAGTGTTGCTGGGACAGGGAGCATTGTGGGAACGCCTGCGGCCAGTGTGGCAGGGAGCGTGATGGGTGACGATGCGGTCATGGTGGAGAGCCCGAGCGGCAAGAAGAAGAAGGGCAAGAAGAGTGCTGTCGCAGCTTGAGCATGTGATCAGACGTATGAGTAGGACGATGAGCAGGGTGTTTATACGCATTGCATGACTGGCGTTGGGGTGCTGGCAGGGCCACGGATGATACTTACAGAAGCGTTGGGTTAAGTCATTGTACTTCCAGTGTCTTCCGTTCTTGATAGATACCGACTTGTTTTCATCTTCCCCTCTTCTCAATCTCAACAGCCAAACACTTGTATGGCTCACTTTTCGATCACGGATCTGTTGCTGGAGTTGGCGTGCATGCAATGACCGCAGTCGCTCGCGTCATCACTTTCCACTTCTCCAGGGCTTCTACTATCACTTCCAAATTTAATGCGTCTCTTCGCTAGCTTTAATGCCTTCATTCCAAGCCTTAGATGGTCGCTTTCCGTAGCATCAAACTGCCTCGTGCTAGGGACGGGATCTCCTCGTGTCACCTGCTACCGCTATGATGCCCACCGCCCTGCGCCAACAACGGCGCCTTCCATTCCCGAACGCTCGCGCCGCAAACATTTCTGCATTCGCCCAAAAGCTTCGACGGCCGCACATGGGATTCCTCGGTCCAAGACAAACAAAGCCACAACTCATGGCACCAACATGCGTGCCGTCAATATTCTGCCGCGATGGGGAACATGCCCGTGGGGTAGGTGCTCTTGCTCCACCTGTGAGCACTCTGCGTTGCTCGGTGCGTGGCTTCCCCGCGGAAGAGCTAGCCTGATCGAGGAACTACCTAGGCAGTTGCCCTGCCGTGACGCGCACATGCAGGTACGAGACAAAGTACCATGTGAACGAAGGCATGGCAGGAGGGGCTTAGAGCTGGGCAGATTATATGGTGTAAACATAAAACCGGCGTGGTCCTGCCACGAGGCTGCTTTTGATTGATCCACCAGAACTAGCCCTGGGATACCCCACCGGAAGTTGACAAGTATATCGCACTGTACCGATACACCTCATCGAGACCATAAACTATTCGAAAGAGCAAGCGAAGCTGCAAGACATTCAGGATGGCCGCTCCAGCATCTGTCAATGTAAAGAATCTCCAGGGAAAATGGGTCATGGTACAATCCATCACATTCTCACATTCCAAAACTCGCTGACGTGCCTTGCAGAACAAGAGTCTCTCTGATGCCTTCGACCCTGTCCTCGCCCTCCAAGGTATCGGCTGGTTGACTCGGAAAGCTTTGGGCGCCGCGACTGTGACCCAGCACCTGAAGCATCACATAGCCGAAGATGGCACATCCTCGCAAATCGACATCGATCAGCTCGTGTCTGGTGGCCTGAAGGGCAGCTCCGAGAAGCGCACGCTCGACTGGCAATGGCGCGGCCACTCGGACTGGCTGTTCGGCACACTCAAGGGACGCACCAGGTACACCACCCTTTCCACAGTTCTTGAGGAAGCGAAAGGCAAGGGGGTCACAGAGGAGGATGCAAAGTACCTTGCTGAGGGCTGGCTCAAGGAGACTGAGGAGGGCGAGGTGATCGAGAGTTTTGTGGATAACGAAGGAAACAAGTGGACCGGCTGGCAGGTCTGGGGATTTGCGGAAATCGGAGGCGAGAGGAAATTCGTTAGGCGTGTTGTAGTCAGAAAGAGTGATAAGAACGAGGCGCAGAGGGTAAGGTTGGTGTATGACTACGCTGGAGAGCTAGCATAGTGTGAGTACGATCATCTCCTTGCGTCGCATCAATGCTACGACTGCTATTTTCATGCGCATCAACTTTTTTGCTCTTCTCCAATTTGGTCAAAATGAAGTTGCGCGTCAATTCCTGAAACCATGCGTTTGAAACATTAGAGCATGGTTCTATCACGGAGCATACGATGAAGCGAGCTAAGCGCGAAACACAACCACAACTTTGATCACCAGGGTCACTAGGGGCCAGCTTCGAACATCGACCTCACAAATATGGCTTCATGTTCTGAGTTTTGACACCTAGCTTCAGGTGACAGTCCTCAAAGCTCGCAGACCGCACAGATTGTCTCCATCCACGACTCCAGGTTATGCGCTCTTCTTTACAGCGTTGATCGCTATCGTTCTTCTAGTACTTCAGTCTGCAATATTTCCCTTCGAAGTACGGCTCTAAGATTCTGGCCGCTTCTTTGCGCTTCTTTCGAGAGATTGTCAAACATTCTGCACCTGTCAGTCTGTGGTTGCACGACCGTTCGTTAAACGGCCCACAACTACTGGTCGAAACGCTACACTTGTACCATCTCTATCCCCATCAGGCGCTTCGAGACAGGTACCGTCAGTCATAAAGTCTGGGCAGACACGCAGGTACCCGGCTTGGACGTCCAAACATCCCTTTGTTTCTGTCGTACTGCCGCGTTATCAGGCACAAAGAGCATTGTTTCACAGAATCGGGAAATTGGACCTTGAGAGGTATTCGCGTTCTCATACGACCTCAGCTCGCGTGGTGCAGGAGAGAATCGGGAAGTCGTCTTCACCTTCACTTTTCCCACTTTTTGCGGGTTTCTGCCTTCAGCAAGTCGCGCTCGCCTTGTTTGTCAACAACAGCGTCAAGAACATACCACGCACCAGCGTTCTCAGCAACACATTATCCGATACACGACATCACTCCACAGAACTTCTTATCTCGTAACCATGAGGCCTACAACCATCCTGTCCCTCACCGTCGCGGCAGCCACCCATTCAGCGAGTGCATCCAACATCCACGAAGTCGCCGACCTCATCGCGCGCGCGATGGACCCTGCCACCATGGACCCGACCAAATTCTCCGTCCTCTCTGTTCTCAGAACGGCAATGCCCTCGCCAACTGGTACGGTGACAGACATCGCCCTGCCCACCGGCAACATCGCGCCGCAGTGGTACAAAGACCTACCTGCCGATGTGATGGTGCTGTTGGCGCAGATGTATCCCGCGACTCCTACCGCTGTGGTGAGTGAGACTGCTTCGCTTACTTCGAGTGGCTCCTCATCTTCGATCCAGGACTCTACTGCGTCTCAGGCCACGCTCACCAACTCGCCGGAGGCTGCTAGCATCACACAAAGCGCTTCTGCATGGGGTGCTGGTTACTCGAATGGCAGTGTCATCGTCTCCACCGGTTCACTTTCTCCTAACGTCACGAGCATCACCGACGAGAGAAGTGCCACTGCGAGTGGCACCGGGGTGCCTACTGGAAAGCCAGGCCTGGAGCTGCCTAGTACGTCAGCTGGCGCTAAGAAGACCATCGGCACAGGGTCGGTGTCTGTGGCCATAGGCTTGACCGTTGCGGCTGTCTTTTGTTTGTTCGCCTAGATGGCTGTCCGTGGATCAGGGGTGACGGCTGCGGAGGTAAGGTACGTGGTGTGGGGAAGAATTGCATGGTGGAGCCTCGAAGATTGACCGCCCTGTGCACGGTGAGCACTCGACGGAGTGCGATGCCCTGGAAGGCTAATGGTAAAGTTTCATATGTTTAGAAGAGAGGAGCGCATGTCATGTATGGGTGCGCAACGCACTGGATTGCTTAAGCGCGTAATGGACAGGCTTGGCGGGACGACGGTTTGCTGTTTTCTTCTTCTGAGATATCCCAATGTTAATTCTTCTGCGTTACGACCATTCCTTCTTGATGATGAACCGACGACATCGACAACAGACGGACACGCCTCCACGGAGTTCGCAATCATCTTCGTATATGAGCGTGGCACCAAAGTGTTTGTACACAGTTCGTGACACTATCAAGGAGGGCAAATACTCCAGCCGAGTGCGACTTGGAATGACTGCGTCTTACCAGCAGCACAAGACTTGCCGTGCGACAATGACCGACCTGTTGCAAATACGTCAAATATTCAGTTCAGGCTCCCTAACATGGCCCGACCGTCTCAAGAACGACCCCAGCCACGCGCTTAGCACAAAGCAATGGCGTCCACGCACACACCTCTGATCTACACCCTCGCCGTCCTCACTGCAATAGTCCTCGTCCTCCTCATCCTCTGGGTCTGCATCCGGTATATCAAAAGCCGACGCGCACGCTCTCAAACCAGAGACTCGTGCCTCCAACTCGAGCAAGACGCAGCCTACGCTGTCGACCACGGAGAGAGCCATGTGCACCTGCATTGTGCCTACCAGCCCTCGGGCGCCCCGCATGGCAGCGATAGCTATCACGGAGGTGCAAGAAGTGAGGGTGTTGAGCTACAATCAATGGCAACGAAGGGGGAAGAGGTGGATAGGGCGGAGATTTGGCTGAAGAAGGGGGCTAGTAGAGATAACCTTCGGAGAGTGAGCGAGGAGGATGTGTTGGGGACCAAGACGGTCAGGGAGTGGGATATGATGGGGACGCCCACGAGGCATGGGTTGGAGGGTGCGGGGAGGAGATAATTGGGTTTTGGTAGAGTGCAGGGCTTGTGTCTTTTTGGAAGCTTGGACGCGGTGTCAGGTCAACTTTGGAGGAGGTGTGGGCATAGTTGGTATGGATGGCAGGTTCGTCCGAGGGGAAGGGGTGAGCCGGAGCCGCAAGATGTAAGAAATTGTTTGTTCGACGGATTTGGTCAACTGGCTGGTGTGGATATCGGAAGGTACAAAGGAGAAGTGCAAGGCAGTTACGAGTACTTGTAAGGATTCTCAGGCAGCCAGCGTCGCAGTCGCTGGAAAGGGTTAGCCTGCGTCCAAGTGTAAATTTGCACGAGTATATTGTATCTGTTTCCCACTCGCCTTTCTGGCCTGATATACCTCCTCTTGTGTCAATGGACGAAATATGAGCAGCTTCGATCGCGATGGCACCGTTGCCATCATCCGAGATTACTATCACTTCCTCACCAAGATGTACCTGGACGAATCCCAGATTGTGGAACCGCCTCCAGGGGGCTGGCCGAACATCACGCCAGAAACTATGCGACCGTTGGGCAAGACGGATGTTGTGGTTGATCTGCTTCGACATCTACCGTACGTCAAGAGTTCGGGCGATGACGGACCCCGAGTTGCACCATATGTTCGGTCCGCCGAGTGGCCGGACCTTGCGAATTCGTTGACCAGGGAAGCGGAACCGTGGGGCATTCTCGTATGCACCGATGGCTGGGACTCGAGTGACAGCAACACTTGCGACATCCATGGGGGTCCAGTACCTCCATACTGTGTTGGCTTGACGTTCGCTAGAAAATACGATACGGTCCTTCTTCTGGACACTGAGTGGAGCTGCGTTTGGTGGATAGACTGTCCAGATGAAATTGAGTCTTCCAGGCACTGGAGAATCACCCAAGAGGAACGAGATGACGCAAATGTGCCCATCATTGTGGAGGACGATGGTGCCTATAGTAAAGCAGACGCTCTCCAATTATCGGACGATGAAGGCAATGAGTCTCGGACCTCCAGTGAGAGCCCACCGACATCCGATGACGAAGATCAAGGAGACCTCGAGGACGGTTTCGTGCAAGACGACGAGGACCCTAATAGCGACGGCGTCGAAGACGCAGAAGATGAAGCCGATGACGATGACGATGACGGTCGACCAGAGTGGATGCAAGACAGTTGGCATCCTCAGTGGCTCATCCCCGAATTTTTTGAAAAGATGAAGAGGCATTTTCAGCAGCTAGACTTCGTTCCCAAAGATTCCAAGGAAGTTTTGGAAGGCTGGCCGCAGGATATCAGGGATAACACAGAGTTCAGACTTGCAGATAAGCTCAAGCCCATCTACCGAAAGCATGGCTGGCCGAATCTCGAAGAGTATCGTAAGGAGGACTGCTTGAAGGAAGTCAGGACAGCTGTACGCTAGTACGATTGTGGCGCATTCTACAACGGATCTGAGTCTGACTAGTGTGCCGTTGACACATATTAGTGCAACGATACGAGCAAATTGAAGCGGCCGATAACAAAACAAAGTCTACATGGAAGACTCAAGATCTACTTGTGCCGTGATACCGGCCTGTTTATACCTTTTGCATCACGATTACACAATTGTGATAGTCTCTTGCCGGTTGAGTAAGTTGCGTTTCGTCCAGATATCTGTTTCAAGGAGACTCACCCACATCAATCCGCAACGGCGGAAGCGCACATCCTCAGGGTCCTGTCCTTCTTCGGGGTCCATTGCGGATCCTTCGAAGAGGCGCAGGATGAAGTATGCTTCGTGTTGATGCCTTGGTGATAAGTTACATGATACGCTGTTGCCAATTAGAGTAAGTGGAAACAGCCGTCGATTATATTGCGCCAGTCTTCAGCAGGCTATAAAGAGCCCCCATGGATAGAACAATGCTCGTGAAAGTAACACTGCGGAACTGCCACTTGCTCGGATCATCGATAGAGAAGCCCTGTTGCCGAAGCTCGCTACAGTATCTGAGGAGCTCTGTCTGATCCTCGAGGACCATGTTCCTGCCCCTAAGATGAATGAAAACAGATATTCCGGCGCGAGAAATGATCTTACAATAGGATCTGTCCTCAGAGCCAACGTTAACGTACCCACAGGGCCGTTGATTCCGGCCCCTACGCAAGAGCTTGTAGACTTCTTGGAGAAGGGCCCGGTCATCCCTCGGGTCCACGTATTACAGCAAGCAGATAGCCAGGAGTATGCGAGTGGAAGCAGTTTACTCGTGGTTATGCCCACAGGTGCAGCTCTCGCAGCCTGTTGCGCAAATGTAAGGCATCAATCATTTCGTGACGGAAGGATGAAGAGACTGGAGCAGAATGTGAATGCAGTCAGCAGAGCAATGCATCTTGATTGGATAAGGTCTTCCGAAACTGCTGGGACGCATGGTGGGTGAGGGAGAGGAGGTCGTGATAGGAACGTGGCAGGTGCGGGACGCTAGGGGCACTAGGCGGGGTATGTGCGGCGGTGACGGGCCAATTTTCATGACTACTGTACCTAATGTAAACAACTGCTTGTTGTTCTCGCGCGCTTGAACACCTCCTCTCTTCCTACCAGCCCGCAGCGCCGCCCTCGTCACACAACTACAGCATTAGCAGTCGCGCCACAATCGCGCGTCTTCGCCAACCGACTCCTTGCCGTCTGCCCCACCACATTTACCCTCACACAACACTGCACGAGCACACGAGCTTTCCTGTCGCAGCACTTTGACACTCAAGATGACCGCCGATATGGATATTGACTTCACGCGCCGCAACAAGAAGCCGCGCCCTTTGTCTGAGCATGAGAAGGAGAAGCTGGACGAGTTTGTTGACGCGATCCATTACTCGGCAAGGTGCGTTGTTTACTTCGAACCCTACGGGCGCGCCCGCTAACAATACGAACAGATACTCGGACGACGAGTTCGAATACCGCCACGTTCAACTGCCCAAACAGATGTTGAAGATAATCCCCAAAGACTACTTCGATGGCGCCAGAGGCACACTGAAGCTGCTGTGGGAAGAGGAGTGGAGGGCGCTAGGTATCACCCAGGTATGTTGACCACAAAGCCAACCTGAGGCCTCATTCTGACGCGCATCCAGAGCTTAGGGTGGGAGCACTACGAAGTACACGAGCCTGAGCCGCACATTCTTCTGTTCAAGTAAGCCTTCTCTCGCTAGACCGAGGTCACAGGAATTAACAACTCATTTACAGGCGACCCATCAACTACCAGCCTCCTATGCACTAAGACTAAGCGCACATCATCCATCCACGGGGAGAGAGACCCTTGCCGATTCGACGATCGCGACCGCTGCGTCCAAGGACCAACGATGGGGCACCGCGCCTTGCAGCGATACAAACCAGCTTCTTTGTCTATTTGAGCGCGACATGTTAGATATAACGACGACATGATAATGGCGGAACGAACGATGTGCTGGAGTTCGAGCTATACAGGTTATTTGGACACCCAAGCCAACGGTACCACCATGGGCGAGAAGAAGACCAACCTTGTACATACGGCTGTTGCACAAGCTCGGTGAGGCGACTGACCGGGAAAGAGTATGTCTTAAGCTTATTGCTCCTGCTCAGCAGAGAGAACCTATGTTAGCTACCGCCAATTCTTAGGGAAAATTAAAGCATCACTCCATCAGTACGCTCCAGAACATTTGGTCCAACAGCTCAGGACCCCACGAGTCGGCAGCGCATGCGGCGCGTCCAGAATCCTTTCTAGCTTCTGCCAGGACGAGCATAGTCACCCTCCAGGAAAATCAGCATAAGCGATCACGTGGAAGACACAAGGCTCATGAGCGTTGCTGTTAAGATTGGACCCTGGCTTAACCGGAAGTCAGATCCACCTTCATCTGGCACCCTGATGCAGTTCGCCCAAACCTCATGATCGATGTACATAATCGGCCCATCTGCATCACTCTTGCTCCCAGAACAGACCACACAAAGCAGGCCAAAGAGAATGTTTGCCTCACGTCTTACCTTGGAAATAGTGGAAGGTGGGGACGCTCACAGGAGGATGGCTGTGGCATCGACGATACAGTCTTGCGGTTGGAATAGCAATTAGTCAACGTCCAATATCTTAGGCTTTAGGCAGGTAACACTGTAGTAATTGTGTCGTGCCTGTCAAATTTCCATATCACCACTGCATACTGCCATGAACAACTACCGTCTCTGTGGCGGTTCTTCAACACACATTCCACTTCTAGACTTTGAATCGAGCTTCTAAAACGACGTCCCAACACCAGCCCATCGATACGTACCCCGGACTAAATCGGCCCGGAGTCGACCCAACGCTGGGGCTGAAATGTAATCCAGTCGCCATCGCGCCAGAAGCTCGAAGCCTCCGCTGTCAATCACATGCAGATCTCGGCAAAACTCTCTCGTAACAGCATCTGCAACGCTGGATCGTCAACGGTCCAGCGGGCAGATCGCGAACCGGTCGCAGAAAGCAAAGCGACGACGCATCCTCGAAGTTGATCGCAGCCGCGTGTACCTTCATATGTTTTTTACCTGATGCATGCAACGAGCCAAGATCGCACAGATTACACATACCGCTTGAAAGGCGCAGAATGAATACCAGGCTGGAATTGCGATGTCGAAATAATTCGCTCATGCGTGATTTGCTGCATGCGTATTCAGCCGCTCAACCTCAGCAGGTTTGAACTGCTGGCTGGTGCAGAGCTAGCTTCAAATTTACGTACAGATATCCATTTTGCCATATCCTGAGGTCTTGGAAGGTTTGGCGTTGCCCATGGCTGCCGCGGAAGGCTTGAATTTGTAACCAAGTCGCATTGCACAGATGACATAAGAGGTCCAACGTGCTTCGGTCAGCCTTCGAGGCGTGTAAGCACGCGATGAGGATTGGCGGAGTTTCTCCGACTCGCAACGCCCGGTCTCGGAGCGGTGGAAGCCTTGCCTCAAGCGTGAGCGGTGAGAGGCTGGCGAGGCTGGGGGAGCGGAGGCTCGGGGCGGAGATCAATCGTAAAGTGAAAGGGTCCACGTGCGCCGGTCTGAACGCAAGGCTGCAGATTCGCGATCCGCCATGATGGGACCGTTTACGGTGACCTTACGAGCATTTCCAGAGGACTTTTGAAAGCACCGGAGCATCAACATCACTCTGCATAGGCATTACCTACTGAGACGCACTTCTTCTAGCAACAACACCGACACCAGGAGTCATTTGGCAAGGTGCGGTCTGGCGAGTTCCTTCTCAAACGGTCCGCCGCGAGTGATAGGCGGTAGATTACGATGCGTCAAGGTCCTTGAGAAGGGCAGTGTTGTCGCTCGAACCGCGGGTGACGTGCAGATGCCAATACTGAGTACCTAACAGCAATTCACTGCTTGGCTGGTGTTGCTAGGAACTACGTCGCGAGGTTAGATGCCGGAGATGATCCAGAGATAGCCTCCAAAAGTTGGCATAATAATTTTACGAGCAGCAAAGCAGCAGCGGGCCCAAATCGCTCCCATTGGCCCCGTGCATTCTTATCTGCTTGGTGCTCGGATGGCTGCCGCCCTGCAGATGGTTACTCGTCTGCCACTTAGCCGCATTCGGTTTGCTATCACGTAACGGGCAGAAGCACAAGCCATGCAGGCACATGTTCGCAGATGTGTGAAGCGTAAACCTCAAAAGACATCGACAACGCTCTCGACACTGACGTTGTAACGACTCCCACCGGATTATGTGTCTGTTCGACCCCCGCACCGGGTCCTAGATCTCCAGCGCGCTTCCCGGCCTTGCCCGTCATCGCCGCACGTGTCCGCCTTCTCCAGAGAATACCGCAAGCATTCAATGACCGCACGCACCACCAAACATCTTATACTTCTCGCAGCCGTTACCGGCAACCTAGGCCCCTGAGGCTGTCTCTCCAGAATCTCTCCACACAATTGGGATTACCCAATTCTCTTTGCTTTTCGCCCTACTGGAAGGATATAGCCTGTGGGCCACCACCTATTCTCCCACGCGATAAGCCCCAGCTACTACCCGATCTGGACCCTATCTACTCCAGCATCTTGTGACTGGTGCACTGTGGAACTTTACTTCCTGGCATCCTTCCTGGCACCTTTTCTCCGGCGCCTAGCCAACGGCCCGTCGTCTATCAGTAGAGACCTTGCCAGCTTGCTGTACCTAGGCCTACGCCGACCCTCTTACGATACCCGCCCTTATCTCCAGTGCACTACTTGTGCCATCCGATAGCGATATGACGACCGTACTGGCTATACAGCCTGGCCCTATGCCTCGCACGACGCCAGTGCCTATCGCCGCCGCTCGTCCACGCAAGCAACAGAAGCTCTCTCCAGGAAAGGAGAACTCTATTGCCGGCAAACCTACCTCGACTAACGGATCTGTTTCCAACATACGCTCACGGAGAGAACGCCCCTGTGACGCGTGTAGAAGGAGGAAGAGCCGCTGCGTAATACACGAGGGCGCTGCGTTGTGTGTTCTGTGCGAGTTCCACAAGCAGGAGTGCACCTTTGTACAGAGCCCACTACCCAGAAAGAGGAAGGTCGTCGACGGTGACAAGAAAGACTCGCCAAACGTATCGAAGAAGAGGTACGTTTAGACTTCCCGCTACTGCTTCCGTCATTCCAGGATTCAGGTGCTGTCAACCACGCCTCGATCAATCTAGAGCTGTGTCACGTGCGCACGCGCGAGCGTACCATGATCATTTGGCTCGCGCATAGGACATTGCAACATGTCGTCTGAGCATTCCAGAGCCTTTCAGTCGCGTCGCACATGTTGTCGTACAGGAACATGCAGCTTACTTGGTCGGCAGATCCGTTGATGCAGAGCCACCCCCACTAGCTCTCGCGACACCAACCATCACTGCAACAGCGCCAAGCCCCCCACCGCCTCAGCCGTTGCTAGCGGCCAACATTCACCTGCCTCAATTGGGTGAGACATTGGGCCTGCAGCGCCGCCAGCACAGCAGGTACATCGGCTTAAGCTCACCGTTTGATCCTACACTTATTGGACTGTCGCACTTCGATATCCGCAACGAGTCTACTTTTGATCTTGGGACCCTGCGACGAGTCAATGATCATGAATGTTTCATTATGCTTCCTGACGAAAATACACAAGACCATGCTGAAGAGGCCAATTACCTCAGCCATGTCGAACAGCTCGTTCACCCTCATGGCCCTGCCCTTCTTGACATTTACTTCCAGGTGGTCCACCCGAGCTACCCCATTATCCAGAAGCACCTCTTTATTGAACGGTATCGCAGTGGCGATAGGAGTTTCTCGCCGGCGTTGCTGGCTGGGATGTACATCTTAGCCCTCAACTGGTGGTCGTTTGATTCAAAGCTTGCGAACTATTCGAAGCCAGATGCCGCTCGGTTGGAGGCCATTGCCATGAGGTCGCTCACACTGGCTATGGAGAGGCCGAAATTATCCACGGTCCAGGCAGGCCTACTACTGTTGCAGCGCCCAGAATCTGATTCGTGGAGCTTGACAACACAATTGGTAGCCATTGGGCAAGAATTGGGTCTTCACCTTGATTGCTCATCATGGTCGATTCCTCACTGGGAGCGCGGGCTAAGGAAGCGCATCGCATGGGCGCTGTACATGCAGGACAAGTGGAGCTCGCTTATTCACGGTCGGCCGTCGCACGTCTTCAATGCAAACTGGGCGGTGAAGCCGATCACGGAAGACGACTTCAACGAGGAAGGAGATGGGTACGACACGCGACAAGAAGAGACCGAGGAAGAGGCAGAAGAGAATCACAGGAGCCGAATACTGTTCGCACAGATGATCAGTCTCACCCAGATCATGGCCGAGGTCATGGACACGTTCTACACACAGACAGCGATCCAAGACTTTGCGAATGCTGGACGAAAGTCGACCGAGTTGATCCTGGCGAGAGCGAAGCCGGTCCAGATCAAGTTGCGCCAGTGGCATGAGAGGTTGCCTACGGAGGTCAAGATGCATGCGCCGAGCAAGAGCAAGCTCATCTCGACTGGCTACCTTCATCTGGCATACTTTGCGACCGAGATCACGCTCCATCGTCGCATTGTGCAGTCCCTCGATACCAAGGAACCTGACAACTACGGTCTCTTCATGTGCCGTAACGCAGCGAAGACTCGTCTCATCTCCGCCATGGACTTCGTCAACCGCCTGAAGCCCGAGCACCTCCAAGCTTTTTGGTTTTTCGCCTCGAAAGTGAATTTCACCTTGATCGGCACATTTGGATCACTCCTCTGGGCGACAGCACCAGCACGCGAAGAAGCCGAGTTCTACAAGCTCCGCCTTCGCGAGTACCGCTGGACACTCTCCGTCTCTTCCAAGCGCGCAGATTTCCTCGATTACGCAGTCTCGATGCTCGATGCCAGCCGTGCCATGCTCAACAACCTCGCCGAAAAGCCCAGCCTGGCTGAACAGATCAGCAAAGCTGGTGTTCCACCTCCGGCACCTCCAATGATGTATCCGGCTATGAGGGCACCGCAGTTCGACGAGGGTGAGGATGTCCATATGAACGACGACGGCGCGAGTTTCGAAGGCTTCGACGACGAGTCGCCATACGGGAGCCGACCGGGCAGCGGAGCACAGTCGCCGCGGTCGCAATAGACAGTGCACACAATGGTACTGCAACACGATATCGAGCAATTTAGCGAGAGCGCGTTAGCAAGATGATGATTTCACAGCGCTCCCGCATTTGAATCAAACTTTGGGATCTCCAGGCGTTATATAGGGAAGCGGGTAGGGTCGCGTAATGATCGCGCGATATGGCGCCACGACTACGACTTCAGCCACGATATTGATACGCTTTAACGCCGGTTAGGCCATGGCTATTGTTATGATGCGATTTGTAGCGATGATATCTTAGACTGGGTCTGGGTACAGGAATAGATGCACGTGCGATAGCACAATACTTTTCACGTCCATGTTTTGACTTGGATGCATGTGTTGGTGATTTTGTGAGCATATCAACAGGCAGTCGTCCATGCCCACGTCGCTGCGAAACATACTTGGAAAATCTGTCGTCGATCGTCTGTGATCACTCTCCCAGTTCACGGCAAGAGCAGAGAGGCTGCCGAGGATAGTCCCACAGGCCAAATCTCGTCGCGGCTTGCTGGTCCGAGTCACCAGATAACAACGCTGAACTTCATCATTGCCATCTCACCAACCTGGTACTAGCAAGAGGCCGCCAGCTTCCAGATTGCTGACCTATCTCCCGATCGAGCTTACGTTGGTCCCCTGTCGCTGCGAGACAGACAAGGTTCTGCGGCGGCCCCTCAGATTTCCGTTGATGTTGCTAACAATCACACTCGACAACTTTTACTAGAACGGGCTCGACGGATTTGCTCGCATTGATCTCGACTTCATGAAGCGATGGACAAGAAACGGTGGGGACAATGCCGAGCGACCGGCTGGCCCATGCATCACAGACGGATTCATGCGTTCATTCTGGTACAACACATAACATACATTCGCTGTCAACAAGCTCATCAACATACATCCGGACAAGGATCCTCCTCCATAAAGCTTATCTTGAATATCCGTATGACCCGTCAGTGGAGACCTTTTGGCCGACCACGTCCTCAATTATCTCGTCTGTAAACTTGAGGTCTTCCTCGATCGGCACGGTATCTTTGATCTTCAGCAGCATGACCGGAAGCGCGACGACCAGACTACCGGCCAATAAGATCCAGCATGAAGCGAAGAGGTTCATGTAGGGAATCTTGTAATCGTCCAATCGCCAGACGATTGCAGCGCCTGCCGATTGGATACCTTTATAGAAGCCTGCGAAATTAGCCAGCTTGCGACTGTTGTTGCTTATTGCACCCATGAACCTACACGTAATCAGCCCATGTCATTATAGTCACATGCGGGGAGCTTACCAGTATACGCATGTCTGCCATGCTGCGTCATAGAAGCCATAGGCAATGTACAGGAACATTGGGCCAATGTATCCCCGGGAGGTCCAGTCATACAAGTGTAGTCTCGTTTCTTCGTCCCTAGTGTACTTTCTCTGGAAGACGTAACCCCCGCCCCAAACACCAAAGGTCAGCATGAACATGACAAGCCAGGCAATTTTGGCTCTGGTGGTCCTTCGGATGTTCGGAGTGTCCAACGCGAAACCAAAGACAGCAGCGCCAAAAATTTGTGCTAGCCAGTACAGCGTGCTGTTAAGAGCACGCGTTCGGATGTTGAACTGCGGCAGATTGACGTCGTTGAACTGGTACGTGTAGAACCAGTTCGACGCAAAGAACATGGGAAACAGGAGGATGATGTACGAGTCACTCCTCAGTGTCTCCCATAGGCCAAAGATCTCCGATTGCCAGGTCGGATGCTTCATCAGGATGATCTTCGAGCCATCCCGGCGCACAACGTGCTTTGCATCGGTTAGGGTCCATGACAAGCAGGCGCCGATGAATGTCAAAATGATGAAAACAACGTATGTCGCATCGCTGATGGCTGCACCGTTGTCTTCAGTCTTCCATTCGGTTTTGCCTTCGACGGTAACCTTCTTGAGCTCAGTTGCGTCCTTCGACATGTTCATGCCAAGGCTGATCTGTGGTCACAGTCAGCGCATGTCTGGTCATCACGGCATAGTCTACTCACGACACTGCCGATGACGGCACCCAGGTTGAAGATGATCCAGAACCATGAGATATATCGACCTTTCAGCTTCTCGGGAGGATAAGACATCATGATCGCACCTTGCGCGCTCCACAGAATGCCTGCACAGCTACCAAGCAGCAAGCCCGAGAAGATGACGTAGCCAAGATTCTGGACTTTGGAGAAGCAGAACTGTGCACCGACATAGACACAGTATCCAATGCCGCCAAATGAGAGAGCTTTTCTGATACCAAGGGTATTGGTGACGGTGCCGGCAAAAAAGCCGACTACAGCAAAGGTGGCGTACACAGCGCAGTTCGCGGCATTGCTCGCGCGAGCGTCGAATTGTCCAGCTCCACCGATACCATTGAGGGCATTGAACATCCCTGTTCATGTCAGTAGGCTGCTGTTACAATAGCATAGATGGTCGGACCTGGACAGAGGAAGCAGACAAATGAAACTAAGAGTAGCTGGGCTTCCGGAGAAGCATACCATGGGATGGTGAGAGGTCCGAGTTTGAAGTTTCTATATCTCCAGCCTTGAGGTCTCTCATTGTTTGGTGATTCGGATTGGTCATTAGCAGCCTGGGTGTAGAGCCCTGCTGCGTGCTTCTCAGAAGACGCCATAGCAGAGCACTTCACTCGCATCAACTGTCTGGAAAAAGTACTTATGAGAGGCACAAGAACGCGAGGTTGAACAAAGATTTCGTTTCAAACGAAGGGACAAGGGTACCACAAACACAGCGTGGCCACGAAGGCTAACTTATTTGACGTTGTTTGGGGCCAAAAGGTCAGCTTGAGCGGAGTGCGTGCACGCATCATGTCCCACGTTCTAAATGCGGTGATCGTGGCACTGCGTGTAACACAGCCTGCACATGCAGAACCATGGGGCCGTTCCGTTGCGTCACACAAATCTCTCGGCACCTTCGTTGTCGTCGCAATCGGGTCGCCAGGTTTAACACTCTGCCCAAGATGGGTCTCGTTGTGATCGTCGGTGGTCAACGATAACGATGCTCGTCTCGATTAGTGACATTCGCAAAGAGCTCGAAGGTTCCAGGCATCATGTTTCAAGGCTGACTTGTTGAGCTGAAATGTTATCCTGGGGTCGAAATGCAGAGACGTGATCTGCGGAGGTTTGTGGCGCTCTAGCAACCAGTAGGCCGTTGACCCGACCGCGTTCGCGCCTGCGCAACCATAAGCGACTAACCATCTTTGGAAAAAGATGGGGCAAGCACTCGACTGTGGTAGATTCGAGACACTGCACAATCGCTTATAGGCATATGTCTGGGCAAGTTGCTCTAAGTCATGGTTGCCCCGTCGCGTGATGGCTTATTGACAACCGTTCCAGCCGTTCCAGCCTCAGGGAAATGATTTCACATCATCGTCGAATCACGCTCGAAGGAGACTTCATTTAGATCTTATGAGGAGGCGCAGAACATGGTCCGCGCATGTCCTGTCCGACAGGCTGGTTCCTGACGATTTCCAGGTCTCGCTCATGCCCCAGCACCAACAGCTCAACTTCTTAAGGCTGGGATACATCACGATCTCTCCGCGGACCCTGGTACTGCGGCGGTGGCACAGAATAGCAACTTCTTATTACTTCTGTCCCAGTCGGTAAATTTCCTATCGCGGTACAAATTCAGGGAATTCAATCTCATTGTGGGTGCCTACACGCGCAGCTGGGCTGCTCTGCAACTCCCAGCCCCTCCGCAATCCCTTTGCGTTTGGCGACCTTTAATTTTACCGAGAGATATGGCCTCCAACGCTCCAGCAATACCACTCCGGAGACAACGACAGTCTATCACGAAGCGGGAAACTTCTGCACAACAATATGAACAGGAGCCCACGCCACTTCACGTTGAGAACAACGACTCAGACGACGATCTGGAAGTTGATCTCGCGAAAGCCGCTCTCGCTACCGGCACAGCAGCTTTTGAGTCGCAGCAATGGATGGAAGCCGAGTCACTTCTGGAAGAAGCTCGTCGTGTGCTGGAGACACTCCCAAGAGAACGACGCGCATTCTGTGACATCTTCGATCTTCACTTCATGATGTCTGTCTGCACATACTATACACAGGACCATGCCACAGCAGAGGAAGCGCTTATAAGCCTAAAACAGCACGAAGTAATTTCCGACGCGCAGCAGGAACGTATGTGCGAGGCATCGCACCTACTGTCACAGCTCTATGCTCAGATGGGTCGAGTTGACCTCGCAAAGGCAGAATGTGAAAGCACGTTGCAAGTGAGAAGGCGCATGTTTGGAAAGCGTAGCGACGCTTCTTTTGAATCCATGGCACTTATGGCACACATCTATGTCATGCTGGACAATCGTGCCTTGGCCAAAACGTACCTTTCCATGATCACAGAAGAGAGACGGGAAACTATACTCAAGAGGCTCGGGATATCGCTGGGCATGGAAATGGGACACCTGGACTTTTCTTCGATCATGTATAGTCAACCTCCCGAGATGTCCTTTCCAGCGATGAAGAGGGCGTTTTCTGAACATGCAGCATCATCCGCGGCAGCGCATCCAACAGGCCGAGACCGAACTCAGCCCCCACCTGCTACACCGCACTCTCCAGCGCCGAGTCGCAGCTCGGTCGCCACTTCCGCAAGCAGTCCGAAGTTTTGGCAGTCGCCTCCCAGACACGTCCATGAAGAGATTAGCCCCCAGCTACAACAGGCAGGTTGGAACACACCTCCTTCCTCGACGACCGGAACTTTCGATGTCGCAGCAGCACTTGATCAAAGAGTGACTAAAGCCCAGAACACAACCGTCAGCACCCACAATCTCCCTGCTACGACAGAAAGAAGTCTGGAGATCAGAGAACAAAGACTACCACAACCACCATCCACCCCGGCTAAGCCGTTGTCTCGTAAAAACATCCTTGAGAAAGTCGGATGCCAGCCTCGAGACAACATCGAAGAGGCAGTCTGTAAAGGCGACCATGCAGGCCTTGCAAAGCTTCTCGATAAGAAGAAAGGATTCTGGCGAGGCAGTCTGCGCAAACACGTGCGCCCTGAGCGCGTCACTGCACTGCACTTTGCAGCATTGTTCGGCGAGGTAGACATGGCACGCTGCCTGATAGCTACCAATTTTAACATCAACGAAGTTCCCTTTGGATACTCCACAAGCCTCACTCCACTCCACTTCGCCCTCGGCGCACGGCAAGTCGAGATGATACGTTTTCTGATTAACAATGGCGCAAGACCAGTGGAGCCGGATACGTGGTCCACGCTAGCTAGCCAATTGATGACACGCTCATGGCTGCTCAAAACGCTCTCAGACTCCGAGAGAGATGGCATCGCGAATCGCATCATAGCGTGCTTAGAGCTGTTGCTCAATGCAGGCTGGCAGATCAATATGCCCTATGGAACGGCAAAGACTACAGTCTTGCACCAAGCTGTTGCTTTCTGGACGGGCTCTTACAAGATGGATATGGAGTTGCGTGCTGCAGTGACGCAGTTTCTATGCAACCGTGGCGCAAATCCGTTACGAAAGAATAGTGACGGGAAGACAGCTTGGGACATTGCGAGTAACGAGGGACACCAAGACTTACTAAAGATCTTAGATGAAGCTGGAAGACGGGCAGATATGGGAAACATGCAGCCCGTTGAGCTGCCGGGGCAGTAATGCGCGCGCTGAAACCCGTGAGGTATGCGAACGCCCTTCCACGGTGTACAAGACAAGCTTCCGCTTTTGTCTCTTGATTCCTTCATGTGCAACCATCATCACACCATCGCATTATCTAAATGCCGCACAGTCCAGATGATGGATGCAGCTCCCTCTCAAAAGCAGGTTCTGATGCCGCTATATATGCTTCCAGTCCAGCATGGATCGAGAATATCGAAATGGGATATCATGGTATCCTACTTCTATTTCCTCGGCCTATGGTATATTTCGACCTACATGTAACTGGTCGCAACCTCTGCCTGAGATATGAAATGGCGTCACACGCTCATAATTCCTAATCGCCAAGCCATTTCGTTACAAGAAGAGTGAAACCAGCTCTTTGACGTGCGGGCGTATGGACAGGGCGAAATGGAAGTGCAGCATCCGTGAATCCGCCAGTGGTAAGGAAGTCGTGGATCCGAGGATGTAACGTACGTACGACAACGTGCGTACACTACAATAGACACAGCAAAACATTACTCTTGGAGCTGTGTGGTGTACGCATATGCTCAATATGATAACGGTGTGACTCGAAATGCAGGCAACACCATGGCTTCCATCCATTGGATTCTGCACAATGTAGATTCGATGAGAATGACGGTCCATGCCACTAGAGTGGCCAGTAGCAGCCCTCAAGAGCAAGACAGACGGTAATGCTGAGATTTTGAAGCAAAGGGAGACATGAGAAAAAGAATCACAGACGACGTGGCAGCAGAAAAATGATGGCAACTAAGCGCCTTTGTCCACACTCTGCATTTGTCGGATCACTTCTGATGATCCAACATCACGGGAGTCGAGTGGTGGGCCTCGGTTCAGCGCCGGGCCGCCTAGAGCAAAAGTTCACCTACCATCTCATGTGCAAAAATTATGACTCTCCGACGGGGAATCGAACCCCGGTCTCCCGCGCTTGTTATTTTGCAATGACAAGCGGAAATCATGACCACTAGACCATCGAAGACTTGCTCAGCTGAGCGATGGTTGCTGTTGATGAAAATGAAGCGTAAATTTAAATATATATATCAATTATGTGTGAACAACACACTCGTTACTTAGAAGCCCGGAATTCCATCTTGGAACTCCAAAGACTTGATTGACTGGGCAGATGGCTCGTTGCACGTGACGCTGGCCTGGCAGACGTCCTGCGGATCCGAACACCGAACCCATCGAACACTACCAACCGGTGGGGTTAGGCAAAAAGGTACAGCTTGCATATCATTTAACAACAGCAACTATACAATGCCCATCCAGATCTGACCCCTTTGGAAGGACATGTTGTCTAGTTTGCGGCTCAAGGCTTACGACTGCCAGGTTAAGACCCTTGAGATCATTTTCTCAACCGAGCACAGCGCTCCGGGACAATGTTCACAATGCAAGCTCAGCACATTCGATGAAGCATTTGATCGGAAGACTCAACCAGTACAGAAATACATCTCAATTCCCACGTCAGACCGACGGAGATGCTACCTTCTGCAATTTCTCTGGCAACCCGTTCCCAGAAGCCCCCGAGCTCGTCCTCTGCACGTTCTGACCCTCGAGAATCTGCTGTTCCTCGCCATGCATCATGTGTGCAACATTGACCTTCGGGCCCTTGAACCACTTTCGCGCCGAGACGAACCACCAGATAATCACCATAATCATTGGCCCGCCGTATACGACAGCAGTCCAGTTCATAACATCTGCGTGCAGGTCTGCGCCCGTGACACTGGGGAAGCACAGAATAGGCACCATGAGAATAACGAAAGCGGACGCGACAAAGCCAGTGGGGAGTGAGAAGCGACCAAGGTTCCAAGGACCTGGGCGGAAGCGATTGCCAACAAAGAAGACGCGGATGAAGATCGGTGTCGTAAAAGCGCTGACTGCGTTAGCATTACCACACGTTTCGGGAAGCCGCGAGATACGTACACAAAAGCAGCAATGGCGCCAATACTGAACAAAGCGCCGATGGCGAGCTCACCACCGAAAATAAGCAGCAGGCAAGCAATGCCGACCGCGCAGTTCAGCCACACAGCATTGACGGGTGTCTGCGTGTGCTTGTTGACCTTCTTCCAGACATTACTGAATGGAAAGCAGTCATCACGCGCGTACGCAAAGGTTACTCGACTCGCAGCGATCATGCAACCCTGGCCCATTGAGAAGCCGGCAATGATGGTCAGAGCGAGAATGGCGAGCGTCATCTTCTCGCTCATGCACTGCATAAGGTATGCAGCGAATGGCTGTCCCAGATCCGACTCTAGTACTCCGTCGATGTCGACCACGGTGTATGCAACAACAAGCTGCAGGAACCATCCGAAGATGCCACCGATTCCTGAAGTCAAGACGATGGCACGGGGCGCAGCCATATTTGCATTTGAGCATTCTTCTGCCAGATGGAAAGCGCTGTCGTATCCACTCATGGTCCAGATGACCCCAATGAAGCTCATCAGTACAGAGATGCCAGCTGGAAAAGATGTGCCTTCGTAGATGGTGCCCCATACTTCACGGGACGATGTGAACTTGGGGAGACCTCGCTCTTCGCGGTCTGTGCCGGCCGGGATCATAATGATCACGACGATGAGGGCGATGAAGTTGAACGACGATCCGCCAGAATTGATCTGTGCTAGCCATCGGGTCGGAAGTGACGACATGATGGCGTGAAGAATCATGATAAAGACCGTCAACAGGAAGGTTTGGTACTCGGTCGGGATGTAGGTCGGATCGCGGATGGATGCTGCGGCGAGGATCATGGCTGAAATGCCGTAGTTCACTGTATCGCGTGTCAGATCGTATGGTCCCTGAGTTTGCTCAATTCACTTTGTACTGACCGGATGGCGCTGCAGTGACTTGAGACAGCCAATTGCTCCAACCAGTAATCCAAGCAGCGAATGGTCCCCAGCCTTGTGGCGCAAGCACGGCTGAAGCATAGTACAGTCCTCCACTGGTTGGCATAGCACTGCACAGCTCTGCCATACTGCAAGCAACGCATTGGATGCCAATCATAGCTATCATCCATCCCCAGACCATACCTATCACTATCAGCACACGCGACACCCGCGAAGATCATGTTCACGCACCAGCGGTCCCTGCATATCCCATGCCATAGTACAATGTACTCGCGAAACTGGGCAACAATCCCAACACCGCAAAGCTCACACAGAATGTCGTGAAGAGGCTGAACTCTCGCTTGAATTCACTCTTGTAACCTAGCGCTGCCAGGACTTCCTCATCGGGGTTGAACTCATGATCCGGATCATAAGGGACATCACCACCAGGCAAGACACTCGTGACCGGCTCATCCGCAACGGCGCGCTTGTGTATCGATGACATGGCGCTGCATGGGCTGGGCCAACGGTATCGGTGGCTGGCAATGGGGCTGGCTGAGACAACGAGGAAGCAGGGACAGCGTCAGCGTCAGGCACGAGCTGAAAGACAGTATGAAGAGCAGTATCACGGCTGAACAAGCGACGCTGGCATGCATTATATCAAGGTCACTTGCCAATCTTGCCCCTGGTCTTTACTACAAGCCACGAGCGGGGAACGAGAACCGCCGTTTCTCGCAACAGACGCATGGCAAAGCGCGATACTGTGGTACGCATGCACGCCTATCTGTCGGGTACAGCGTAAACTTGCCGCGTTTGGATTCGGGCAGCGAATGACAGGCGAAGACGGGTGTCACTGCCTATCTTCTTTATCAAGGGATTGGGGTCGCTAGCGTGGGTGTGGGGAAGATGCGCGCGCCGGTTAGCCAGGAGCAAGCTTCGCCTGTCGATGCAAGCAGTCGCCCACCAACTTATTGCACCCTTGCAGCCACAATAAAAGGCCAAACTTGGGAACAAAGAACTTCATCGCACAGACACAAGGGCAGGGGTATTTCAGCCTCAATTGTTGCTATTGTTGCTGTTATCAGCACGTATTCTGCTTTGTAGATTGCTGCTGTCTTGATACGGAATTCCTCCGGTATCTACAAGCTAAGCATCAACACCCAGGCTGATCTCATTCCGCACGGCTGGACCTGCTCAAAAAGGAAAAGACTGGGTCTTCTGCGACGGTCCTACCCGTGGCGTAGAATTGGCAGCATACACCTGCTGCACGAGAACGTAAGGCGCGTATCAAGCGTTGTGTCAATCCACGGTCACTCGAGTTGACAGCGTGAAGGGCGTCAACAAATCGTGGGGTAGCACCTTTGTGACTGTGCTCGTGGAGACGAACAGCCTCTCACCCGGAGGAATTCTGAGATCAATAGTCTGAACCAAGGACAGCACCGTGTCAGCCGAATGTGTGTTTACCGAAATCCCAGAGGGCGAGTCATCACCTCAGTAGTAGCTGGTGGGAGCAGGATGGGAAGGGAACGCTCCCGGGGCTGTCCTCTGATCTTCGTCTG
The DNA here is from genome assembly GCA_001599375.1 of Phoma herbarum. Classification (NCBI taxonomy): domain Eukaryota; kingdom Fungi; phylum Ascomycota; class Dothideomycetes; order Pleosporales; family Didymellaceae; genus Phoma; species Phoma herbarum. The sequence goes on along the minus strand of BCGR01000006.1, from coordinate 1,400,735 downwards.
CGCTGTCTTCCTCATCACCCTCAAAGACATCGCTTGGATCGGGTGGTGCCCTCATGCGGATCAGCGATTCTTCGTCGAGCGCTGGCACAATCCACATCTTCGCTGAGTGGTACTCCCGGCCGGACGGCATACTCGCCAGCAGCGGCTCCGAAGGTGGAACAAGTTGAACACCAACCTGAGGTGGCACGTTAGTAATGACTACCTCATTGTGCTGCCGTTCTTACCGTATCGTTCTGTTTCTCCCATTTCTTCAGAAGCATATCCACAATCCGGCCTTCCTCGAACTTGCCGGCATCAGTGCCCCACCCCTCACCCTTCTCGATCTTGCGGTCTTCCTTCTTCTCCTGAAATTCCTTCTTGAGCTTCGAGAAACCGAACGATTTCTTCTCGTTATCTACACCCAGCGAAGCAAATCCCAGCTCCTTCTTAGCACCGCGCAACCATGCAATTCCCTCACCAGTCTTACCCCCAGCCTCGGAATCACAGGCTAGGAATCGACATGCTTTGCCTTTCGCAGTCCTGCGCAGATCGTCGACATATTTAATCAAATCGTCACTGACCTTGGAAGATCGACCGAGCATGGCCTGAGCTTTGGCCGCATGTTCTGAAGAAGCAAGACACAGTCGGGCGAAGAGGTGTGCGCGGACTTTGGGTATCTCAACACCTCTGAACATCCAGTCCTTACTGTCTTTGTTCCTATCCTCTATTACAACAGCCGGATATGGATCGTCCTTAAGCACCGTGATGAGCGTAGCTTCAGCCATGGTAAGCTCAGCCAACGCGCCCATTACGGCCGCTGAGATGTCGATCGCCGCAGGCTGACTATGCCATTGCCCGGATCTGTTAACCAGGTACGTGTGTACCGAATTTGCATCAAGGAAGAGCTTCATGGCAGCACTAATCGCTGTTGCGCGCTGCTCGGGACTTGGAAGCGTGGCATTGTATAGAGTGTGTAGCTGTGCTCTTGCTTGCAGACTGTAGACGTAGGCCAGGGTCGAGAGTACGAAGCAGAGTTCGCTCTCGAGACTCTTGAGCTTCACTCGTGCGGGCTCGCGGCCGGGTATCGAAGTACCGATTGTGGAGCGCCATTCAACTTCTAACTCTTTAACCAAGACGAGGTCGATTTCCTCTCCGGCACAAGCTGCTCCGCTCAGCCCAGCATCGAGTGCGAAAAGGTATGGAATATAATCGTTCAGCGCGGAGAGTACGGTCGAGAGGTTCGAAGCTTGCGAAGATGGTGGAATGCGCTTATGGCGTTTCAGGACATCGCGAACGACGCCTCTTGCTGTCGTTGCACAATTTGGGAGTGAAGGATGCGTGCTGCTACTGAAGAAATCGGGAAATGCTATGCTTGACGTCGTCGGTAGTGCGAAAGGGAAAGGCATGTTGCGGTGCGGTGTTTGGGGAGTGATGCAGGTACCCCAGCTTTGGCGGGGTTTTAGAGACGCTAGTCTTGGCCGCATGGCATGCGGACTTGTCTTCAACGGACATATCTATTTCGTCGACTTTGCACCGTTAGCGAGTGTTACACGATGTAACAGCTGATAATGACAGAAAGTTGCCTCGGGAGAAGAAATGGTGCGCGGTTTCAAACCAAATCATGCTTGTTCATCCTTCCTTTGTCTGCCAGGTATATGTACAGGTCTGCCTCTACAGAATGGCAAAAGCATCGCTCGGGCTGCACTTCTTGTCCAACACCTGATTTCGTTTCGTCCCAACTGCTTGCGCTGGGACCGACATTTGCGCCTTTCCCTTTGTCTGCTCCCACTTGTTCTGCCCTTGATCTCCAGTTATCGTATCTTACGTCTAAGCAGCCGGCTTAGATGCGTCCATATCGTTGTAGTTCTGCTGCTGGAACAGGTAGCCCTTGACCTTGGCGTTCTTCAGCAGCTCAAAGTAGCGCTCTATGAACCTTCCGTTAGTAATGACCTCATTTGACGTAACAACCATCCCAGATACACAATCGCTGCTGGAACCGCTGCTGTAGACATAGATGTAGCGACTAGGCCATCAGAAATCGAACGGGATCGTACCTCGCAGGTGCCCGCACTTCTCGAGGTGGTTGACTCCCTCCCTCCTGTAGCACTTGCCCATCTCTTCCCTGACCAGCCTGGCCATCATGCTCTGAACCCATTGCTCGCGGATGATTGCGTCCTGTGCGCCCTTCAGGGCAACGTTGTCCTCGTAGTCGACGCCGTCGAACGTGGGCGCGACCTTTGGCTTCTTCGCCAGGAACATAGCGGACTCCGGTGTAGGCATTGCGGCGGATGGGTGCTGTGTGAAATCGCGTGAAGCGTTTACGAGTGACTCCGAGGAGGTTCGCGGGGTGGGGAGCGGTCAGTTGGCGGCTGGAGTATTTGGGCGTTGTCGCGCGGTGCTTTGAGGTCCAGCTTCAGATCCGCAAGCCGAACCACGCCAAGACATTTAGCTCAGATCATCACCATCACAGAACCCTCGATTGGCTTGCACAACATCTTCAATCGGCAACATTTGGTTCCTGGCGCTTCCAGTCCTTCACCCAGCTTCAACCACCTGTCATCAAGTTGTTCAGCGTCGTAGAGACCCTCCACATGGATGCACTATCCTCCGGTCTAGATGCTCCTTCCTCTACTTTCGTAGGCTGCATTGAGCTGCTCCCCCCTTGATACTTGAATTGCCACCTCCAGGGCTCGTACTCAACTGCACTACTGAGTGCATCAAGAGCCTTCAGTCGGTCGTCCCTCTCCTGCTGGCAGACTGCACACAGCCGTTCGAGTCGCCTGGTCTGCAGAGGGTGTATCTGGCCTTGCGCACATGGTCGGATCGTTCTTGGGGCCTCAACAGACCTGGACTTTCGCCGTTCCTCGGGATTCATGCTGTCTGTTCTCGAAACCACCGTCGATGTCGTTGATATCGTAGACTCTCTTTGCTGTCTTGAAGGCGACCCAGAAAGGCGAACAGAGACATCTTTCGCCGCCTTGCAAAATCCAACTGGCATTTCCGAGAAGGTAGAGTGACCACAGTGCATAAAAACACTGAGTCTATAGTAGCACATATCGACGCAACAGTCGTATGAAGAGGTTCGGTGTTCGCAGCCGTCCTTTGAACGGCACCCGATGATTATGGTATGAAGTCACACTGTTTGAGTCGCTTTGTTGCTATCGACAGGTTGCAGACGCAGACAGCTCTCACACATGGCGAACAAAGCTGAGAGAACTACAGCTTGGCATAGCCCGCTGTCACGAGCGTTATCCGGAAGTCAGCTGGCATTAGAGATGTGAACCATGGTAGTTGTGCGTACTAGTCCTTAGCCTATATTCAGCTGCCGAAGAAAGAACGATACGGCTTCAATTTCCAACAGTGGGGTATCATAGACTTAGAGAGGCCAATGACTGAATCATATTAAATCAAGCTCTCAATCGTAATATTGCTGCGCAAGTAATTGTTCTACGAACCCAGCGCATTTCCAGTACACTAGCGTCGATCTACATCACCGAGCTTCGAGCTCCAAGTCCGTCACAGTGCAATCTTCACAAACGCCAGCGAACTGCGTAGAAGCACTCAATAGCCTGACAACTACGCGATCGACGCGCCGACCCTAGTGATCTCCTCTATTAGCTATACCGAGTTATGGCTGAACCAACACCGGACGCCCCTCTGCAGGTCGCAGAAACAGAGCCTACGCCCATCACAAACGGGACCACAGCTGAGACAGGAGATGTTACAATGGCAGACTCGACAGAAGTACCAGTCGCTACAACAACAGAGGTGCATCCCCAGTTAGCAACGCTTCCGGACGCACAAACCGAGTCACAACCGGAGTCACAATCAGCGCCCACTCCAGCACCTGTTTCAGCACCTACACCTACACCCGCGCTCGCCGCGCCCGCATCATCGCGCAACTCACCACACCCCAGCGGACCTCAACAAGCGCCTACGCAGCCAATACCGCACGGTAGCCCCACGCGCGTGTACCTGAATCAACATGTCACGCCATATCTGCTCGAGGCGATGAAGCACTTGGCGACGAACGAGCCGGAGAAGCCACTGAAGTTTTTGAGCGAGTTCTTGGCTATGAAGAGTGCGGAGATTGAAGGCTGAGAGATCCGAGAGAAGACCTTGGGAGCACATGATACGTCAGAAGCATAGGCGCAGGAGAAGGAGCTATGGCATGAGCCGATCGCTATGGGAACTACGCGAGTGCTGTCGTGCTCGCAATGTCCGAAAGATCACTCAGGAAATACGCCTTCGTGATAAAATGGTTGCAAGACCTCGTCGAGTTTAAAGCTATGAGCATGGAGGCAGATGAAGGGCGCCTGGACCGCGGATATCCATATGGTCGAATTGCTACATCACATTCAAATGATAGAGGAAATGCACGAGAATGTGTTTGAATTGAGGTAGTGCTTTTCATTCATTCCAGATCATGACTCGGCTCCCTTTTATGGGTAGTCCGTAAAGCATCCATGCCCGTGAAACTCCGTTTGGATATTTTCTACTTCCACGCCCACTCATACTATACCACCCGCGCTTATGCGACAAGGGTGGAGGCGGTGGCGGACTCGTACCTCCAGGTAGGGGGAAGGGCACCAACGGTCTTGTAGTAGCGGGAGAGACGGTGAATACGGGACTCGATGAGAATGAGACGGCTGCGCATGGTTAGTCCAATGTCCCTTTGAACCAAATCGTGTGCCAACGTACAACTTGGAGTCCTTGTCCTTGCGGTTGGTGGAAAGGTGCTTGCGGACGGCAACGGCCTTCTTGATGAGCATGTAGAGGTCCTCGGGGATCTCGGGGGCGAGGCCTAATGGCTCCCTGTCAGCTTTGCACTAAACAGAGGCAGTTTTATATAGCGCAACAGATGCTCACGGGCAGAGCTGTTGTTGACTTGCGCTTCAACATGGGCAGGGTACCGTACCGTTCGACTTCAAGATACGGAGGATCTTGTTACCAGTGACAACTGCGGAGAGTTAGCGGTTGCGCAAAGTCGTCCAATATGCGCACAACTTACCCTTGACCTGGGCAATGCCATGAGAGTCACGGAGGATCTCGCCAATCTGCGAGGGAGTGGCACCCTTCTTCGCGAGCTTGCCGATCTGCTCAACAACCTGCTCGGGAGTGGTCTTCAACCAAGCGGGGGGGTTGCGAGAGTAGGGGACGGCGGAAGCCGATATGCCCTTTCCGTTGCTGTGAAGACGACCCATTTTGACGATTGGTACGAGGGGCTGTGGTTAGTTCCTGGAGCGTGATGAGGCTCGAAAGTTGTCGCGACAAGTGGGTGCGTTTTCAGAATTCGCTTAGGATGGCGCTAACGCGTGGCTCGAAGAAATGGCAGGCGCGGACCTTGGCGCGACCGTGCGCCTGCCGACAGACAAAAACTTCGACCTGCGCTTCTCGAACACCACAACACACCGGCAGGTCTTCACTCGTAATTTGTTGTTGCACAATGAGCGCCTCTGTCAGCGTAAGAGTGTAGTTTTGCGACGCTGCGACATATCGTACGACACACCAGGTAAGTTTTATCAACGCAGCCTTCTACGCCGCACAATGATGATTTCTCGATGCTCTTTCTGGCACCTCTTATATCAGTCCCTTTAAGGACGATGCATTCACCTCGACTATTCTGAAACCCTTGCAATTACCTACGCTTTTGTCTCTTCATCGAAGCACGAATAGCCGCTAATTGCCTTACAGGATTGATCTGACAATGTGAATCCCCGACCGCTGTTCTCTGCGTTGTAGACTTTTACATCTGGGAGTCGCGAAGCAGGTAATGGTGTCTTGAGGTTGCATGAAAGTGGGCGCCACCGCATTGACCACGGTAGGTGCAATTTCACCACTATCCAGTTGTCGTGGTTTCCTTCGGTGACGCGACTTCCTTGTGTCTACACGTATCGTACGAGCACGCAAAACGTGGCTGAGCATGGCATCTGTCTAAGCTACACTGACACTCTTCCCTTGACAAGACACCATCTTTGCACGCTGTCCCTCGACCACATTACTCAAGGAACACACTTATTGAATAGGTCCACCATGAAGCATCTCATATACCTCGCAGCCACTGTCCCTTTCGCGTACAGCAAGACTTCAGCCCAGCTCTGTGCTGGAACAGCCGAACAGGCTTCAGATGGCAATTAGTATTGCTCTGAAGTACAAGCAATCACATACAAAAACATCAGTCAGTCTGGCACATACAACCGCACCACCTACGTCGATCCCAGCACAGGCCTGTGCGGTCACGAGACTGTTCGATATCCATCGACGGGGTCACTGACACCGCTTTTTGGAGAGGTTGTGATAACAACGTGTGTGGTTTGCTACGATGTTTACAAGAACTTCAGGTTTCGATGCACCTCCGCGGTCCCATGAACATTTCCCAGCTCGCTGTCTACCAAGTGCCCGACGAAGCCTCCAGGATGAAGAAGCGAACCACAGTACCATTCTACAGCCGGCGACGAGCACTGAAGCAGCGAGACACCATTCACGACAATGTGAGCAACAGACAGCCTCTCGACAAGCGGACGTGGTCTACGTCCGCTATGTGCAACTTTATATCCACTGCCACCTCCACCGTCACTGTAACAAGCTGTGCAAGTGGCCTTAGCAGTGCCTTTACAGCCCTGCCCAACACAATCTACACCGGCCCTCCCCTGCCGTGTCTTCCTACTCCTCCCGAGACTTCTACTGCCGTCGATGCATCGCAAGCTTCATTAGCCAACATAACGAGCTGCAATCATACACATGAAAGCCTGCCTACAGTTACACAGAATCTTGAACGCCACCCAAAGGTTGAATTAGGACCAACGCCCGCCCAGTCTCTGTGTCCGTCTGGCTACACTGCTCATATCCGAAAGAGAGCCGCAGAGTAGGATCGGGTTGCCCATTACACGTCAGCAGCCCCTGCCGAGGCCACAGGCTTTTCGTTTCTTGCCAACTTGGGTGATCCACGACAGTCCGGGACCTTCGACTAGTAAGTCCCCATGTCGACTTGTGTAGAAGGCTCAATGACATGCTGACGAATGTCAGTGCATTCGGCAACTCTTTGAGCTTCGTTACTCCTGCTGGCAATGTAGTCGCGCCGGAAAGCGAGCCCTTCGATGGCACACTCGACACCTCCGAGTATGAGATCGCAGTATTCTCCGATAAAGAATGTGACATCAACTGTCCTTACTGGCGACCCAACGCTACTTCACATTATGCCTGGTCAGGATCCTCGAAAGCGTTCTTCATCGAGTTCCAAATGGACCACTACAAGAATCGCGGTAGCGACTATGGCCTCATATCCGACGCTCCAGCATGGTGGTTCCTCAACGCCGCCATACCTCGCGTCCTCCAATACGGTAACGACCGCAATAACGTACCCTGCTCTTGTTGGTCGACTGGCTGTGGAGAATTTGACGCTTTCGAGGTACTCGGCACTGGGGAGGAGAGGGCGAAGAGCACATTACATCGCCAGGGGAATCTTGAAGGAGGCGATTCGAACTACTTCAAGAGGCCAGTCGGGACGACGCTGAAGTTCGCTGTGATCTGGCATTTTCCGCATATCACGGCGAGGGTGCTGGATGCTGACTTTGAGTTTGCGGACGCCTTGACAGAGGATCAGATTGATGGTCTTGTGGCGTATGATCCGGATAGTTGGGTGCACTCAATGTTTCCTGTCGGTTACTAAGTAAGGACTCCAAGCCGGCGTGGAGGTGTCTGTATCGACATGTAGAAAATAAATAGGGAGATTCATAAAATGTTCAACTTAGTCCATTCGAGTTAGACAAGTCGCAGACATGCCCTTTTGATGATCTTCATGTCCAGAAGTCCTCCATGCCACACGGCCATGAATGTCAGTCAAGTCTTCGAACACCGACTTGACACCATATATAACATTGCGTGAAGGGCAAAAATATGACCAATGTAGTCAAGAGCCAATATACCCTCCAATATCGGCAGTCTTAATGAGACTTCTTGGACAGAAGTGCTGGTCCTGCACTCGTTGTTGCTTACACGCAACCTGTCAGTTGATCACTGTGACTTCCGAAAAAGAGCGAGCAGAACGTGAGCGTTGCCTCGGTGCACCGACTGTGCGATGAGAAACAGTATGGAGACTTGCAAGAGCACGGGGATGACTACTTTCCATTCGCTGTCATCTCGCACGGAACGCCCGATTTGCTGAAGCACTCCGAATGGCGGAGTTCGTGCAGCACAAGCGTTGAGTGGCGATGACTCGCGCGGCATGTGCTTTCCTAAGACAGTGCCAGAAACCGAGGCAAGATTGCCGTCGGTCTGTGAAAGACCTGCCGCCGCCCGAGCGATCACAACCACATCATCGCGCGCTTCCTCTTGAGAGTCACGCCTCCCTTTCCGTTCTTGATACCCTGTCCTTTCTTTCTGCAGCGCGCGATTCTGTTCATTGTTCTTGTCGAACAACCTCGTCATCCACCGCGCGCCCCAGCGAACCCCGCAAACTCGCTTCGACAGGCCGGATCCGCGTTTCCCAGCCTTTTGACGTCGGTGGGCCACCCGACCTCGACGAAACCAGCAGCGCGCTCCACAGCAACAATCGGCCGGCGCACGACGGAGTGGTGAGGAGGCACAATTCTAGACATGTCTGCACCATCGCCGCCAAAGCCCTGGGAGACAAGTGGAGGCGCAACGAGTGCCTCGGTTGGTGAGTGGGCGGAGATGCAATCTGCGCCGATCGCCTCTAACATTACCACAGGTCTCACAGGGTCTAGCACAACAACACCAGCAGCATCATCAACCGGCGCACCACCGCCCCTTCCCTCAGTACCAGACTCGCTCAGCACGGTCGCCAACAGGAACGCATCGACATATTCGACCATGAACCGAGGCTACGGCGCATCGCCATACGGCGGCGGTTACAGCAGCTATTCCTCGCCATACGGGATGGGCGGCATGGGCTCGATGTATGGCGGTGGATACGGCGGCGGCTACGGCGGAATGTACGGTGGGATGGGGGGTATGGGGATGGGTGGCATGTACGGCGGCATGGGCATGCCTGGCGACCCGAACAACCCGCGGAGTCTCACACAGTCGTTCAGCCAGAGCACACAAGCGACCTTCCAGCTGATCGAGAACATTGTCGGTGCATTTGGAGGATTCGCACAGATGCTGCAAAGCACATACATGGCGACGCATTCGTCTTTCTTCGGTACGTGTTGCATGGGATATATAGCTGAGCTCAGCTAACATACAACAGCCATGGTATCGGTCGCTGAGCAGTTTGGCAACCTACGACAAACGCTTGGCTCCGTGCTTGGAATCTATACACTGATGCGATGGATACGGACAGCGTTCGCGAAACTTACAGGACGACCATTGCCAGCAGACGCGATGGGTCTGACACCCGCAGGCTTCCATGCATTCACCGGAAAGCTGCCAGACGGCTCACCTGCGCCCCCCAAACCCTCGAAGAAGCCTTTCTTCTTTTTCATCGCCGCGGTATTCGGTCTGCCATACCTGATGGGCAAGCTCATCAAGGCGCTCGCACGATCTCAAGAGGAGGCTGAGAAGCGACGGATGTTGGAGAACCCGCAGGCTGCGGCCATCGATCCCAACAAGCTCGAGTTCTGCCGCGCGCTGTATGACTTTACACCTGACTCAAACATGTCAGGGATGGATCTGGCAATCAAGAAGGGCGACATGGTCGCAGTCCTGAGCAAGAGCGACCCCATGGGAAACACATCAGAATGGTGGAAGTGCCGATCGCGAGACGGAAGGATGGGATATCTCCCCGGCATCTACCTCGAGACCATCCAGCGCAAGCAGCCCGCGCAGATCACAAGTGGAAGTCAGGCTGGAAGCCCAGCAGGCAGCAGGACGCAGACTATGACCAGCAGCAGCGCCGCGAGCCGGACTGCTACCATGACTGCTAAGCCGCAGGAGGGCCCCAAGGTCGAGGGCAAAGCTGGCGACATGGGAGTGGAGAGCTTCCAGAAGGGTGCTTTCTACTCTTAACATTTTTCGCGGGTTTCCCTTGAGCATTTTCTTCCCTGTACATTGCAATGTCGTGCGCAAGCAAGCGCATCAGTCTCATGTTGGGTATTGGTCCTCTTAGGTGTATATCGTTAGCTGGAAAAAGCAACGCACGGCGCCCTTGGTTTGCTTAGAGATATCACATCACACGAAAGAACCCATAACTGCTTCAACATTAACAAACATTTCACTTGCACCCTGATGTGTTCGCCAAGCCGCCATGGCTGTGAGTGGTCAGGAAAGTGGTTCCATGCATGTGGGTCGAGACCTCAAGCTCAAGCTCCGTACCTGCCGCTCCATCTGGAGCTGCTCAAGAACCACACCTCAATACAACCAACCTCGAATACTTTCACTATCGCCAAGCTTCCTACCGCATTTTTGAAAACCCACGCTTGCTTCACTTGCACGTTGCCAGGTGCACGCGCCCGGCCCATCCCCCACATTAGGCGGAGGTAGCTGCCTTACACTTCAACGGCGCATACCCACATACATAAGTCCAACAGCCCACGACGACCCGAACGCTTGCCAAACTCAACTTCAATCTACCATTTCGGACCCCATCTTTTCACACACACACACACACACACACACACACACACACACACACACACACACACACATATCTTCACACGAGTCCATCATGTTCGCATCTAGGCGGTTAGGCAAGGCAAGACACCTCAAGCCGAGGGTCTCAAACTCGAGCCTACTCACGTCACTGAACATCGCTAACTTACGCCTAGGAGCTTACAAAGGTACAGCGATCTAGACTTCGAGTCTACGACGACAAAATACTGACTGCTCGCTGCAGATGCAGGGTCAGCTCCCGCCTGGGATAACTCTAGTCTCAGCGGACAACTTCGAGACTTGGTATGTCGACATCCAGGTCATCGATCCGAATCCGATATACGCCGGCGAGACGTACAGGCTCAAGTTCATGTTCAGCCAAAACTATCCCATCGAGGTAGGCATCTTCTACAACCTATCTGTTGCTACCGTAGCGCACCCACTCAAGCTGCCGCCGCACCCCAGCAGCTCGTAGCTGACCGTCTTCCAGGCTCCCGAAGTAGTCTTCGTCAAGGACGACATACATCCAATACCATGGCACCCACACATCTACACCAACGGCATTATATGCCTCGATCTTCTCGACCGATCCGGCTGGAGCCCCGTACACAACGTGGAGAGCGTCTGTGTCAGTCTACAGAGCATGCTCACGAGCAACACGAAGAAGGAACGGCCCCCAGGCGACGAGAACTTCGTCAGGTACAACACGTCGAGGCCGAGGGATATTAACTTTGTCTTTCACGACAACGAAGTCTGAATTGGCCGTGAGGTGTAGACGGCGTGGAAATACGACAGCATATGCGAGGCGTTCGGTACATTGGCTCGTCAAACAGCATTCTTCTATGGGTCCAAGGGTTATTTGACCCGACCTGAAGGACTGTGGCGTTATATGGTAACAGGAGCTTGAACACCCAAGACTATACCCCAGCAATGAAATCCATCTTTACGAATTCAAAATAGCAGAATCCAGAGTCTTCCATCGTACAAGGCAGGCACACCACACGATCATTTCACCGCCAGTCTCAGCCTGTCAGATCAGCCTCGCCAGTGTCAAACACAGTTACAATCAGTCTCAAAAGCAAGGAGCCGCAACTCGCCTCGGTTGACAATCATTGCCTATCGATAGGCTTGATTCGGCGAATAATTTTTGCGTGAGATGTCTTGGCAGAAATCGCAGTCCCGGGCAGTTTGGCGCTATGCGGGCGAGCCGCCCACAATTTTTCAGTCTATAAGCGTGTGTGAAAAGCTCCCACCGCCTCCCACCTCCCTCCACCACTCCTCTCTCCCAAAAGTTTTTCAGGTCGTTCCTGTAAAATATATTCAATATGAGCGACGAAGTTTACGAGGGTGCCATTGGCATCGATCTTGGTGCGCACACTCGAATGTCGAAAATTACCCCACAATGGCCTGCTAACTTTTGACAAAGGCACAACCTACTCTTGCGTTGCCAACTACGAGGGCACCAATGTCGAGATCAGTATGCGCCCACCCGTCTGAGCACTCCAGGATCACCGTCTAACGATTTTGCTTTCAGTTGCCAACGAGCAGGGTAGCTTCACCACTCCCTCGTTCGTCTCGTTCACAAGCGAGGAGCGTCTCATCGGTGAGGCAGCCAAGAACCAGGCTGCTATGAACCCTGAGAACACCGTCTTCGACGTCAAGTGAGTCTTTCGCTTGTCAGATGTTGCACACGAGCACTTTGCTGACCTTTTCAGGCGTCTCATCGGTCGCCGCTTCGACGACGAGACTGTCAAGAAGGACATCCAGTCATGGCCCTTCAAGATCGTCGCCCAGGGCGACTCCCCCATGGTCCAGGTCGAGTACCTCGGTGAGACCAAGCAGTTCTCTCCCCAGGAGATTTCCGCCATGGTCCTCGTCAAGGTACGCACTTTGCGAGATCTAATAGCCTGAAGGCATCCACTGACCCGTAGAATAGATGAAGGAGATTGCTGAGACCAAGCTCGGCAAGAAGGTCGAGAAGGCTGTCATCACTGTCCCCGCCTACTTCAACGACAACCAGCGTCAGGCCACCAAGGACGCCGGTGCCATCGCTGGTCTTAACGTCCTCCGTATTATCAACGAGCCTACCGCCGCCGCTATCGCCTACGGTCTCGGCTCCGGCAAGTCCGAGAAGGAGAGGAACGTCCTCATCTACGATCTCGGTGGTGGAACTTTCGATGTTTCTCTCCTTCACATCCAGGGCGGTGTCTTCACTGTCAAGGCCACTGCAGGCGATACCCACTTGGGAGGGCAAGATTTTGACACGAACCTCCTTGAACACTTCAAGAAGGAGTTCACCCGCAAGACCAAGAAGGTATGGCGATGTGAATACCTCCAGTGTGTCACTTCAGTTGCTAACTAGCTCAGGATATCTCTGGAGACGCCCGTGCCCTTCGTCGTCTCCGAACTGCTTGCGAGCGTGCCAAGCGTACTCTCTCCAACGCCACACAGACCACTGTTGAGATCGACTCGCTGTTCGACGGTGAGGACTTCAACGCCAACATCACCCGTGCTCGTTTCGAGGACTTGAACCAGAAGGCTTTCGCCGGCACTCTCGAGCCCGTCGGCCAGGTTCTCAAGGATGCCGCGCTCGACAAGAGCAAGGTTGACGAGATCGTCCTCGTTGGTGGTTCCACCCGTATCCCCAAGATTCAGAAGCTCCTCAGCGACTTCTTCGGTGGCAAGAAGCTCGAGAAGAGCATCAACCCCGATGAGGCTGTTGCCTACGGTGCTGCCGTCCAGGCCGGTATCCTCTCCGGAAAGGCTACCTCCGCCGAGACTGCTGACCTCCTCCTTCTCGATGTCGTTCCCCTCTCCCTTGGTGTCGCCATGGAGGGTAATATCTTCGCTCCCGTTGTTCCCCGTGGACAGACCGTCCCTACCATCAAGAAGAGGTAAGTTCAATTCCCTGACTCCCTCCAAGGTTCGTCGTGGGATCCTTGGTTTTGCGAAATCACGAAATCACAATCATGCAATACTGGGTCAGGTTCAATTCCTTGACTACCTCCCGGGTCCTGTGTGGGCAATTGGAATCTCGATAAACGGGATTCTCGATTCTCGCACTTAGGATCTGGATTCCCAGAATTGGAGACATTGGGATTTCACATTTCACAACTCTGGATTTTTCACAACGGCCTGACTGCCTCCACGGTCCTATTGGGACCTCTCTTGATCTTTGAATCTACGCTGACTGCTTTCAGGACATTCACCACAGTTGCGGATAACCAACAGACCGTCCAGTTCCCCGTCTTCCAGGGTGAGCGTGTCAACTGCGAGGACAACACCTCCCTCGGAGAGTTCACCCTTGCTCCTATTCCTCCCATGAAGGCTGGTGATGCTGTCCTCGAGGTCGTCTTCGAGGTCGACGTCAACGGTATCCTCAAGGTCACTGCCACCGAGAAGACCTCCGGTCGCAGCGCCAACATCACCATCTCCAACGCCGTTGGTAAGCTCTCGTCCACTGACATCGAGAACATGATCAACGACGCCGCCAAGTTCAAGAGCTCCGACGAGGCTTTCTCCAAGAAGTTTGAGGGCAGGCAACAGCTCGAGTCCTACATCTCCCGTGTCGAGGAGATGGTCTCGGACCCTACCACTGCCATCCGCCTCAAGCGCGGCCAGAAGGAGAAGATCGAGGCTGCTCTCTCCGACGCCATGGCCCAGCTCGAGGTCGAGGACTCCACCGCCGAGGACCTCAAGAAGAAGGAGCTTGCGCTGAAGCGCGTCGTCACCAAGGCTTTCTCCACCCGATAAACGTGGACGCTTGGATGACAGGGATGTCGGGCAAGATTGGCCGCAGGTGCAAGGGGCATATACCCAGACTGCTCACTGCCTCGCGCGCCAGCGCTGCGAACGGAGTTTCAGTGTTTTGCAGCATTTAACGATAGACTTGGTGTGTTTGGTTCTCCCTCCTTTCTCTTTCCTACGGGCATTTATGGGACGCAAAAGTAGTGTATGTACTTCTCACGACGACGCCCTGACGACTAATGGATGTCTTGCCAAAATGAGCACGCGAAAAGATACAGTCGAGAGCGAAGGAAAGGAAAATTGAATGAACGTTCGATGTTACACCTGAAGTCTCCTTGCCCGTGATGTTATCGGGTGCTGCGCTTGGGACGGCACCTAGTGAAAGTTCCATGTCAATGTGCATGTCAACAATCCCAAAATGCATCATATGTGTACCTTCTCTGGAGGCTTCGAACATGCCTTTACTGTCACTGTATTCTGTGTCTCGAGTTGCAGACATGGTACCACATTCCGTTGTAGTCTCCAAACGGTCTATCAATTCGCAATCGACACGCAGACTCTCGTTGAAGACCTCCGTCTTTTTCATGGCGCAGAGCGTGACACCGCCCGTCTTCAGCATCAGCGCGTGCCCCATTCACACTTTGATCGAGCTTGCTAGACGGGTCGTTATCATGGTGTTCATGCACGCTACTAGGTGTCAATCCCATGTAAATCACAACGCTCTGCTGTGTAATGATGCTTTGTCAGTTACTCGACACTGAGCATATTCCGTGCCGATGTCCATGAAATATGCAATTCTGAATACCTCGCCCCAGCACATCACTCTCCCTGAACAACACACTCTACGCCTTAAACACGCCCTTCTCCTCCGCGCCATCTACCAGCCCCTGCCCCGTGAGCAGATTCGTAGCAGCAACCACAACCCTCGTCCCCCTCCCCTCGCCGCCGTTCTCCACCAGTTTTCTCCCCACCCACCTCAGCGCCGCAATCTCCGCCCTCGTCACGCCGCCGAGGAAAAACACAACCACCGTCTTCCCCGCGTCCCCGTGCCCGGACAGCATCTGCCTCGCCCTGAGCGCCTTGGCGCTGATATCGCCCGTCTGGATCTCGCTGAACGTCGCGCCTCTTACGTACTTAGCCGCGTCGTCGAAGAGCCGTGTGCCTTGGGCGAGGGGGTTGGAACTCGGCGGCGCGCCAGGGGCGACGGGTTTGATAGTCTGCGCGAGGCTCTGTTTCGCGATGATTGATTGCACGAGGCGCACGCTGAGGGGCGCGTAGCCGGAGAAGGTGTAGCTGATGTCGTTGGGTTGGGCTTCATTGACCTCGTCGTCCCAGAGCCGCAGCGTTTTGCGAAGGGGTGTGTAGTTTGTTACACTCCCGGGCTTGACGGTTGATCCTGTGCCGCCGGCGAGCGCGGCGCCGCCGCGGGGCGTTAGAAGACCCATTGTCTCTAGCGATTGCAGGGTCAGTAGGTGTTGGGGGCCGTGAGCGAGGATGATGGCGCGCTTGAATGTGTCAAGGTCTTTTGCACGGATGCCTGCGTTGGTTGTGCTTTCGAGGCAAAGCAGGCGCAGGATCGTAGGCAAGGGTGTGCCGCGGTCGATCAGTTCCGTTATGAGGTCATGCTGTGTGGAGGGATCAGCGCCCGAGGTGAGGTTCTGCTGGACTTCAAGAGTGCGCGTGAAGGTGTCTGTGCGGGTGTGTTTGATGAGTTCTTCGGCGAGGGAGGTGTGTAGTTTGAGGCTGGCTTGCTCGGCCTGGTAGCCTGGGAGGCGGGCGACGAATTCGCGCAGTTCGGAGGTTGTTTTCGCGGCGAGACTGTTGCGCTCTGTGCTGGACTGAAGACGCCGGGCCACTTTGTTGAGGAGGGAACCTACGATAGCGAAGTTGGCATCGCCGAGCTCGCTGTAGAGGCTGTCCTTGGGGTCGATGAGGATTTTGCGCTTCATGCTGGTGGACGCTGAGCCTGTCTGGCCTGGTTGTGGTGCGGCACCTCCGACGACCGAGGAGTCGACTTCGGTCTGGTTGGCGGAGATATTAAAGACTTCATCGATGAGGCCCTCATAGGTCAGCTGAGTGAGCAGAACGGTTGGGAAGTCGACTTCGCGATCGATGATGATCAGACTGTCGATGGTTGTGCTTGGGCCAAGACCGAGGAAGGAAGGGCCGGTGTTACTTGAAGTTTCTCCTGCTGCTACTTCGGTGCGCATCCGGATGAGGAGGTCAGCCAATCTCTTGGCATTATCTCCTTTCCCAATGATACGCGGGAAGAGGCCATACTTGCGCTGTTGAAGCATGAGTGCTTTCGCGGCGAGATAGATCGACGTTGGATCTTTACGCTTGGTAAGTCAGTAAATGGCGTTCGAGAACGAGACGGGAAGGACATACTAGATACAGATCTGACGGAGTTTCATCAAGCTCGAGGGAAAGGACATCGTCGGCCAAGGGCACGAAGTAGAGAGGCCACTCGCTGACACTGGCCTCGCCGAGCACGCCAGCTTCCTCGAGCAGCTGGTCTGAGACGATCGTGCGCCTCGGTACCCAGAAGATGGAGAATTCATGTTCAATCTCGCTCTCTCTCCGTATGCGTTTGATTTGATCTGTATCGTGTTAGCCTTGTTCGCAGGCATTCAATGCTCAACATTTATGCGGACGATAGATGAATGTTGGTCTACAGAGCAGTGTACAGCCCAATATAAGACACCCAATACGTACCAGCAACCCTCATCACCGTCCTCGCCTTCTCTCCTCTAACAAGAAATACGACGTTCCTCTGACTCGCATCTGTATTATCGTTCTCAAGGAAGAACGGTTTA
Source organism: Phoma herbarum (assembly GCA_001599375.1). Lineage (NCBI taxonomy): Eukaryota > Fungi > Ascomycota > Dothideomycetes > Pleosporales > Didymellaceae > Phoma > Phoma herbarum. The sequence goes on along the minus strand of BCGR01000006.1, from coordinate 1,383,642 downwards.
TCGACGCCATACTCTTGGAGCGTCGAGAACTTGACCAGCAAGTTCAGCGGGCCCGCGAGTGCTTTCTCAAGAACCAGGTTCTTCTTCCCTCGGATCTATAACAAGAATTGTTAGGTTGTGACTGGAGTGATTGAAGCGGTTGAAGCGTTGTGATTGGTTGTCTTACACCCTCGAGCAGGAGCAGCAGGTCGCGGCGCGCCTTCTCGGTGATTTCCGCGGCATTGAAGGGCGTCGCGGGCGCCATCTTTGTGCGTGGTATCTTGGACGGCTTTCGAAATCCCTCGTTACCGTATGGACATCCTGATGAGCTTCTTGTTTGTTTGATGTTGGTGTTGATGGTCGCGGTGAGTCGGTGGTGTGTGCACGTGCACGGAAAGCTTGGCGGTGTCTACGCGGGTGATGGTCGTCGGGACCTTGCTCTATGAACATGGAGGAACTGTTCCTGTTCATGGTCTTCTGGATCATCTTGCAGGCTTCACACTACAGACACATACGTTTCACCGAGCGCGACGGGTTAAGCTAATCTGGAACATGCCCACGTTTTTCACTTTGGGATACTCAATTCGCTGGAAGCTTTACATACTACTATCACACATGCGTTAAGATTTCTACAGCTCATTGTGCTCAGGGGAATCCTCAAGGATCTCCTCGACCTGGATCTGAATAGGCTCCTGCTCAGCGTTCTTCTCCTTAGCAGGCTCTTGGGTTCCAGCTGCAATCAAAGACTCTGGAAGCTTCTCCTTCTTACCCTCGCCCATGCGGATAGCATCAACCCACGACTCAACCTCCTGAGCACCAAACTTGCTACCGGGGTACTTCTTGTACCAAGCGCGCTTACCGTGCGTTGCAAGCAGATGGAGGGTGTCATCGCTTCCGAGGCTCAGTTTGGAACGGAGCTCATCTGCCAAAGGGTTTGAGGGTGGGACGGTGACGAAGGGGAAGAGCTTGGCGCCATGCTTCTTGTGAATAGATCCCAAGGTGGCGATGACGGACATGGCGGACATGGCGGCATCGGTGGCATCGTCCGGAGGCAAGATAGCGAGAATGCAAGTCTTGGCCTGCTCGTTCAAGCACAGAGACTGCAGCTCGGCCGCATCTGCGATCGAAGGAACAGAGGGTTTCGCGTCTCCAACAGGGAGCTCGACGGGGTCAGGAGTATCCTCGGTCTTGAGATTGGGATCAGGAGACTCTGTCGCGGCGATGGGCTCCTCGATAGTCTCATCGGTAGCAGTCGCGGCGGCCGAGGACGAATCGGCAGACTTGTGAGAAGCAGAGGCTTTGGCGAACTTGCTGGAAGACTTGGACTCCTTCTTGCTGTCCTTTTTGGCCTTGGGCTTCTTCGCCTTCGGCCCAGGGCAGTCGGGGTTTGGTGGCGCAACCTGGGAGAGGAACTTGACCATGGCCTCCTTCTCGACCTTGCCCTCGTGCTTGATGGGTTCCTCTGAGCCAGCTGGGACAAGGACGAGGGAGGGAAACTCGGTGACGCCGTACTTCTCAACGGCCGTCTTCTCGGACTTCTTGATCTGAGCGACGGAGATGACACCAGCGAAGTCAATCGCAAGAGCTCTCATAGTAGCGCTGACGACACCCTTGTCACTGAACAGAATAGCCTTGGCGCTGTCCTTGTTCTCTTGCAGCCACTCGTCCAGGTTCTTGTCGGTGACCCTCTTCACGATGTTGGGCACCTTGTCCTTGACAGCATCCACAATGCCCTTTGCGGACCGCGGGCCCTGGTAGTCCTCGACGGTGGGCTTTCCAGGCTTCTTGCCGGGTCGCACGATCTTGAGGGTGGGGAAGCCTTGGACGCCCATCTGCCCACAGAAGGGCTTGTTCATCTCCTCATCGCAGTTGACGGCGGCGACCTTTGCGATTCCGGCGAGGGACTGGGCGGCCTTTTCGTAGGCGGGCTTGAGGTTCTTGCAGTGGCCGCACCATGGCGCATAGAACTCGACGATCTGGTCAATGGTCAGCGACGGCCTCTCCGTTCTGCAGCAATTGGCCTACCGAGGTGTAGTTGGACTTGGCAATGACTCTGTCGTAGTCGGTGCCTGCAATGTTGAGGACGCCCGACTTCTTACTGTACATGCTCTCGGCGTGCGCGTTGAGCGCCAGCGCGGCCGTGGCTGCGAGATAGGTGGAGAGGCGGACCATGGCTGCGTGTGTGGGCGGTTGCGTGTTGGTGGAGGGAAATAGAGAGTGTCAGCAGCCAGTGCTTATATTGCAGTGCTCACATCACCACATCCGCATGGGTTAAATGCAAGTTGTCCTCAAGGCTGGGCTGTACATGAAGCTCAAACAGCTGCCCATAGCTCGAATGCGGGGCCGGACCCTTGCCGCACGACCTATGACCTATGACCACATGCACCCACAGCTTGCTCCTGCTACCTGGAGCTGCAGCACCTCCACCACCAGACACACGACCAGATACACGACACCGACCGACGCTTCTCGCTGCAAATCGCCATGGCTGACGCGCTCCCTGCAAAGCTCAAGCCGCTGCAACTCGCGCCGTTCGCGAAACGCGCCGCGCAGCTTGAGCGCTTCAAGCCCATCATCACGTACTGGCGTGAGTACCTGATGCAGCACCATTGGATAACCCCGGTCTGACTCTTTGCAGTACGCTTCCACATCGTCAACAAGATCATCGCTTCCGGACTGCACTCGGCCGACGCAGAATGCACCGCCTACACGACCGGCCTGATGGAGAAGCTGGAGCAGACCAAGGCAGACATGCCCGGCGAAGACGCCCTGCTGGACGACGTCGCCGCGAGCGCATACTGCGAGCAGTTCGCGCTCCAGACGTTTGGGAAGGGCGAGAGGGACATGACGGAGAACAAGGTCACGGCCACCACCGCGGACACGCTCATGGCAGCCTCGACGTTCCTCGATCTTCTCGGCATCTGGAAGCAGGACGATGCCGAGATAGCCTCCAAGACCAAGTTCGCCAAGTACCACGCTCTGCGCATAATCAAGGCAATCAAGGCTGGCGAGGACCCGAATGCTGGCAACCCCGTGCAAGTGCAGGAGGAGCAGCCACCAGCGCCGCCGCCGCTTGACCCGGCCGACCCTGAGGTCCAGAGCATCAACCAGGGCTCCTCACAACCGCCTGCCGCATCTGCAGCGCCAACACACCAGCCATACATCGAGACAGCACCCAACACTGACGCACAACCCTCACCGAGTTTCTCAGCGCCCAAAGTGTCGCCGCCACCCAACCTACCCGCAGTACCTACCGGCTACACCTCCAACGCACATGACGACGTGTCTCCCATCTCTCAACCAGCAACATCTCGCCAGGGGTCGGTCGTGTCAGTGGGCGGCGGTTACTTTCCGAGGACGGATGCACCGCCGACGTTCACCTCAGACAACACCGCCCCTAGCCTGCCCACAGCGCCCTCGACTGAAGATGGTCCCTTGACGGCCTCCCTGGGCAGCCCAAGTGGCGCGGTAGGCGCGACGCCGCAAGCTCCTGGAGCGCCGGACCCATCCAGCTTCTACCAGAATCCTTCATCGCCTCCACCGCTGGCTTCTCCTCTCAATCCGTATGCATCTCCACCACCGCAACCACAGCAACCACAGCAACCACAGCAACCACAGCAACCACAACACTACCCTGCGCCATCGCCTCAGCCCCTTCAGCAGCCATACCACATGCCTCAGACAACTGCCCCTTCCCAGCAGTACTCGGCGCCACGTCAGAACCCCTATGCTCAGCCAGCGGCACCACCACCGCCAGCAGCGTCGTCATCGTCGTCGCAGGGACCTTTCAGAGACGACGAGGAGTCGATACGGCAAGCGACAAAACATGCCAAGTGGGCCATCTCGGCGCTGAATTTTGACGACAGCGCGACTGCAGTCAAGGAATTGCGAATCGCGCTGCAAGCGTTGGGCGCACACTGAACATGATTTTCTTAGCCGGTCTGTCGTTACATCGAACATCATTCGCGTTCATATAGAGAGGAGTTTGTCGCTGTATACCCCTGATGTCGTATAGAATATATTCTTAGGCTTCAACACGAGAAGGATCTTTAGCATGGGGAACTTGGGGTGACGTGTGCCTTCTTGCTCGCCCCGAGCAATGTTCGCAACGTGGCAATCGAAGCGATGTGCCCCTCACGACGTCGGTCCGGCTTGACCGGAAGTATACTGCCATGGTCGCACTGACAGTCGCACTGACAGAAGTCACAGCAGAGACACGGCAAGACATCGCGCTTTCTCGATCGTGTTCACGGACTCGTCTCCACGGAATGCCGTCCTCTCGCCGATCTACGCATGCTGGTCAAATCGCAGTCAGCAAAACCTGCAGACGCCAAAGCAGATAAAATCAGAGACACGTCGGCATACTGAATCTTGTCTTCCTTGGCCTGCATGTGCAAATTACAGGAGGTGACGACGCCTGTGAAGGCAGCCAACAGCCGCTCGGTTCCTGGCTGCGAACCCGAAAAGCTAGCGAAGTTCTAGCCCGCGTACCTGTCACTAGCTGCCGGTGGATCTCCACTGACAAGTTCCGCGCGCCTGGGCTGACTGACTGCCCCACACACCACCACTTCACAAGTCGATTCGAATTCTGCATGCGCGCTGCACAGGAAGGTATGATGTGCAATGCGCTGTTGCACAGCTGGAAGTGCCGTGTCTTACACTGACAGCGCGCATGACCGGACTGACGTGCGTGGAGTGCGCAGGGCGATAATGGACACGCGCTGCGAAGGCCGTTCCTGAAAGACGGCTGGTTCCTGGATACTAGTCGTGGTTCCCGCATGCAAGAGACGGAAAACCAGCGAATCCCAGGTCAAGAACTAGCAAAATCCCTCATGCTACTGCAGATATGACTGCGTCAACACTCGAAGCTCGCTCGAAGAACTGCGGTTGAGCGGCATGCATAACCGGACTTTGCACGTTTGTCGTTGAAACACGAGACAAGCCGCCGATGGCTTACGCCAACCCACGCCAACACTCCGCGCGGACAACGTGCAGGAGCTGGACCTGCGGGCCGTGCTTTCATCTCCGATTCATGGCAAGTATATAGAAGCAAAGTAGGTACTCTGGAGTTCGGTTCGAATTACAGCAAGACACTCTTTTGTCACCTCACTCATTCCTTCATATTCCCGGTGCTTCACTCTTTTCAGCACCAGTCACTCCTTGCAAATAAAACACCCCAAAATGTCTATCAAGTCCACTCTCTTCATGGGCCTTGCTGCCCTCGCCGCCCTCACTGAGGCGGCCCCCACCAAGCGTGCCTCCGCTGGCAAGCGTGGTCTTGCCTTCCCCAAGCAGAACAACGGCGTCGCCGGCTCGACCTACACTCAGTTGTTCAAGAACTACGATCAGATCACGTGGATGTACGACTGGGAGGCCGTCATTGACGGCACCCCAGTTTCGGGCCTCGAATACGTTCCCCTTCTGCACTCCAACCAGGACTGGTGCACATCCGGATGGTCCACAAACGTCGCCAACGCCCAGAAGAACTACAACGTCAAGAGCGTACTCTCCTTCAACGAGCCCGACCAGTGCGGGTGCGTCCTCCCCAATCACTTCTACTATCACAGGTGCTAACGAAATCAGTGGCGGCGGCTCCTGCATGTCCGTCTCGGACGCCGTAACCGCGCACAAGCAGTACATCCAGCCCCTCGCCGGGACCGTCAAGATCGGCTCGCCCGCCGTGACCAACGGCGACGGCGACGCAAAGGGCATCAACTGGCTCAAGTCCTTCATGAGCCAGTGCTCCGACTGCCAGATCGACTTCGTCGTCGCGCACTACTATGCGTGGGACAAGGCGGACGACTTCAAGGCCTACCTCCAGAAGTTCCACGACACGTTCAACAAGCCCGTCTGGGTTACCGAGTTCGGCGTCACCGAGGGCGATGCCCCGGCCTTCTTGAAGGAGGTCCTGCCCTGGATGGATAGCCAGAGCTGGATTGAGAAGTATGCGTGGCACATGGCTGCTCCCACCACCAACGAAGGTGGTCTGAAGTTCTTGTTGAACGAGGCTGGCAACGCGTTGAACGACGTTGGTAACGCTTTTGCTTCGTAAGCGCGTGTGAGGAAGCGCTGCTCAGTGGTTTGACGCTTGGCGAAACACCGCTTCTCTTGTTCGCTTCTTGGATACCCGTTTATAGAATGAATTTGACTGTTTCACATGAAAAGCGCTGCTATGTTTCTTTGGTCCTGTGGCCGGTCTTTGTCTGTTTCATGACGCGCGCGTTGCTTTGTCTCTACGAGTACCGCTGACGATCGCGCATGAGCATAGAAGATGTGGCTGACAGATCAGCGTATCGATCAAGCTGCAGAGGCTGCCCGAAACATTCGGCTAGAACCTTGGAAGATTCCGGTCCTTTGGGAGGGGGCACCAGGCAGACATGTCGGCGCTATGCTGCGATCTTAGCGGAGAACAAGACGCACCACATCTTAAAGCCCCGGATGAATTTTGGAACTTGGGAAGGAGTAGGGATGGTGGGAGATAGATCCAGACTTGAAAGGCATATCCACATGCTCTCATGGCCGCGCAAGTATGCATGGCGGCAAAAATACCTCAGGAAGGGCAAAGACGCTTACTCGCCATCGGCCACCTTCGTAAGGCAGCGACCGCACCTGATACTTTTGCCCGGATTTTCAGCTTCGGAAGGGGCCACTCACCATGTTGAGCAGGCGACATGCTTTTGTTGCCTCAAAGAAGTTGCGGGAACAGAACGCACATAGCAGAGGAGACAGCGAGTTTTCGGGGTGAGATGTTTGGACGCTCGCATGGAGCACCGCAAATGCGGAGTTGCAGTTGCCGTTATGTGAGTCGGTTGACCTCGATAGTCCACAGAATGAGAACTATCCTGACTCATTTCGGTAACACATAAATTCATCTTCTTGGGTAGTTTGACGGAGAGGAGCCACGGCGAACATCGCGCGGAATGACTGGGATTTTGGTTGCTGGGAGATGGTGGTGATGCACATCTGTTCAGCATGTGTGCCACAGAGGAGAGAATAGTTGGGACCAAGAGTAGTCCGTAAGTGATGGAATTCTTTACATGAGAACCTCGACTTCGACGGAGCTTGATGTATCCGAACCGGCTCGTAGGCAAGCGCCAAAGTGATGGATGTAGACTTGATAGGGATATTGTCTTACGTGAAAATTTCAGGTAGAATTTACGGAAGCGAAGAGGCACAGGCTCGTGGTGAGCTCCCAGGTGCTTTGAATCTGGCAGTCTTTTCTGGGTGTTCGCAACATCCCCGTTCTGCTGGGCCTCTTCGGTGCGATATCATTGCGATGCGCGACAAATACAGAATGAGCATGTCTGAGTAACTTTTGGAGAATATGACTTTGTCGCCATGCAATTGCGGCGGAAGAGTGGAGGCATGGAAGGGTGGTTCTGCGCGTCTGAGAAAGGCAGTTCGCCTGTCAACCAATCGCGTTGACATCACCGTCCTTCATCGACTCTCGATTTTCTTTCCTCGAATCATTCCACATCGACTCCGCCACCAACTGTTTCATCCCAGAAGTGATAGAATGCCCGATTCGCGAGACGAAACCGTTCGTGGCAAGCCGCGCTCTGTGGCGTTTAGCAAGGGATGCGCCTCGCGTCACCATCAGCAATCTTCAGCCGCGGCATTTGACATCGCCAGACTGCTACTATGGAGCGATAGCAGACCAAGACACACTTCGGAACCAGATTTTTCATGGCTTTCGTTGACGTGTAAAACAAAGAGCAGCCCCGCAGCCTCCGCGTAGTCGACTGTTTTGTGCGGCTTGACCATACGCCACGGATACCTGCCCAGAGTAGCTTGAGATCGATTTTGGCACAGAAGGATCCGCGGCAGCGCTCTTAGCTTTCAGTAGATCGATCGGGCAACAGAGAAAGCCACCATAAGACATGCAGAAAGTGCAAGACACTGGAAATCTCCGTCCTCTACTGCTGCAATGGGAGAGAAAGAGAACGTGGCTATTGTACACTAATGAGAGCCCCGGAGCATACTAAAAGCCCTTGCAACCGTTCGGCAGTCGTGCTTGGCCTCTCTGCACCTGCGAGGCATACCTTGATCGGTACAAGGCACTCTGGAAGTCTGGTTCTTATGAATCTCTCGGCGCTTTCCGATTGGTGGCAGCCGGTCGTTTCGATATTGACGACGCAGGGTGGAGGCACAGCTAACATCCAGACCCGCCAGATTTTGCTAGAAGCGTGTCTGCACAGGTTGTTCGAGACCAAAGATAACTACAGCCTGCTAACTGACATGCCATGCAGCGCGCCCGCATACTGAGTGCGACACTTGCTGCACCTCTGTTCGTGTCTTCATAGCCTCAGAGTCTGCAGTCTCAGCTGGATTTGAGCCTTTGAGAGCTCCTTGTCAGTCCTGCTTTCGTTCTCTAGGACCTGAATGTCCACCAGCCTCGAGTTGACGCAACAACCCCTTGGACATATAGAAGATGTCACTGGAGTCCTGGCAGCTTTAATCGGACTTCTCACAACATCAGGACAGTATGAGTAACACAACAGATTCCATTAGCCCTCTAGTCATTCAAAATTCGGGGAAGTGGCTTGGAAACGACGGACAGTGGTCTACGTGAGAGTGTTCGAACTACAACAGGTCACGAACATCGCTAAGACTTCCCAGCTTCTACGTACATGTAGGCACACCACCACAACACTTCCAAGTCTTGCCTTCTCTGAACAGTCGGACTATTTACATCCCGCGGCCCAGCGACTGCGAGAGCATACCTTTTGCTAATTGTAGTGCGTCCCGTGGTGCAGAGGTCCTCACATCTACGTCCGGCATCTCATTAAGCCCAAGCTACGGGTTTCAACCCAATGCATCTGTCACATGGAAAGAGATAGGCCAGTACAACCTCGAACCAGGTACCCAATTCGAGCTTGATGGAACCAGCCTGTATGGATACGATATGGCCGGCATATCGTTCGTTGGAAATGCGAACGATGACCTCACTCTCGAAGGACAAGCTGTCGGAGCTTACTCAACACCAAGCGAGCTTGGACTTTCCAGACTTTGGTTGGGACGACTTGGTCTTTCACAATTCGATATGACCATCAACAACACGAATCGCCCAGTATCGTTCCTTCATGCTCTGAAACAGAAAGGGCACATACCAAGCCTTTCGTACGGCTACCAGGCTGGTGCTGCCTACCGTGAGTAGATTCACCTGTAATGGCCGATCTAATCAGCTAGCTGACCCACGATCAGGTTACAACAAGACTGCGGGAAGCCTCGTGTTGGGAGGGTATGACAGGTCCCGCAGATCGAATGACACGGTCACTATTCCTTCAGCTACCGATGTGATCGTGGGTGTGCAAAGTATCACTGCAAAGCTACGAGGTGGGTCAATCACAGTACTCAACCCTGGAATTCTCGCTGTTCTCGACACCGCTGTCCCTGAACTATGGCTTCCACACAACGTCTGCGATCAGATTGCGTCCGTACTCAACCTTACTTATCACAACGATACCGAGCGATATACTCTCACGGACGCCGCACACAACGCTCTCCAGTCACTGAACGGGTCTTTGGAATTCAGAATAGGGCGCGACATACACATAGACCCTGCCATCACAGTGAACATACCTTACAGAGCTTTCGATCTTCAGGCATCGTACCCTATCTTCAACACGACCACGAGATACTTTCCGTTGAGGAAGACCACAAACAAGACTGGATATGCATTGGGAAGGGTCTTCTTACAGGAAGCATACCTGGTCGTTGACTGGGAACGAGACGAGTTCGAACTCAGTCAAGCTGTCTTCAGCGATCCAATGCCAGAGCCGGAGATCATCACTATACAGCCTAACAATGATCTAACCGACACTGCTACCAAGCAGGGCAGTGCTCCGAATATGTCATCTGGATCCATCGCTGGCGTCGTCTTGGGAGTGCTTCTTTTCCTAGCAACGCTCGCAGCTTGCTGGTGGCTCTGGCGGCGCAAGCGCAGGCAGGAGGAGCAGGATAAGCACCCAGATACGTTCCGAGTGTTGCACGGTCACGGCAAGCAAGGACCAGCCGAGCTACCCTTGCAGGTGAGAATCGAACTCGAAAATGCTCGCAATCCTCGGCCAGAGATGTATGTGCCACCGAAGCCACACGAGATGGGTGCCTTCAATGGCGAGAATGTCCGCTTTGAGGTCTGGGCACCGCCTGTCTTTTACGAAATGGGCGACATGAGCGGGAAGGAGGTTGGTGGGTATCGTCCGGACCCTGATCTTATGCGCAAGATGTAGATGTGGACAGAAAAGCTTCAGCGCCAGTCGGCAGCATCAAGCCCGAAGACGTAGAACCCTTTTTTGTGTCTCTCCTCAGAGCTACCCCAGGCATCGGCCTTTCGCTATCTCATTTTCGAACGGAATAACAGACATGTCGCGAAATGAATTGTGACGAGGCACACATATCCTAGTTATTTCAGCTCACGATTTTGAAAACGTAGCCGTAATCGATGCCCTTTTCGTTTTGCCTTCAGGAGGAACAGTGTGAAGCAAGCATCACTTGACCAGAGGAAACGTTTTGATAGCTTTCTGCACACACGTGTCTCGCATTTTGTGAGTGCTTTGTAACTGCTATTGATGTAATGATCATGAACGAGGTGATGCTTCATGGTCAAACCCGCAAAAGTTGATGGCGGCAAAGCCAGCAAACAAACCGGCCGAATCGTCGTTCATGCTATCCGGTCTCTCGACTCGTCTTCTACACTTATAAGATTGTGATTTCCAATTGACATCGTGGATCAACATAGAAGAAGACGTTCGAGTTCTGGCTATCATTTTTTGAAGAGACAATGACAAAAAAGACAGTGGAACAAGCCTCAAGCCCTTGGTATCGATATCTGAGGAGAGGACCGAGGAAAACTTATTTGCTGATCCAGCGTATCACACTTATCACGGCGCCATTCGACGACAGGTCTTGTCGGTCGAACTATTGCTGTTCTGTCGCAATCATGACTGCAGCTTTGAAACCAGATTCGGCAGACTGATCCGGCATGCCTCCTAATACGTATGGCTTTGGAAGTATTTGATGACAGAGATTGTGATGAACAACGGAACCTGAAAGTGGTTGGGCTTCTATATCTGGCCACTCCCACATGCAGACGAGGTAGATTCATCATCGGGCTTATGGACTCGATCGAATTATGCAACGTCAGCTAAGTAGGACCGAGGCAAGTGGAAATGCCATGGATTGTAAATGCTGTGGATTGAACTATCGCCGGTACATGCTCGCTGAATGTCAAAATGCCTCGATACCGCGTCTCTCCCTCCGTTGAATCTGCTCGATGCCTAATCAAGGACGCTCTCACCAGCCTTCGACGCATCCTTTGCATCCTGTGTCTGTGTCTTCTCAACCTCATCCTTCTCGACTTCGTCCTCGCTCTCTTCGTCCTCATCCTCGCTTGTTTCTTCACTACTGCTCTGCTTCGACTGCGCAGCAGGAATTGTCGGCTTGGTTTCTGCAGGCTTGGCCTCCTCCTTCTTGTTCGCAGCACCGGTCTTAGTCTCCTCGTCACTTTCTTCCTCGGTGCTCTCTTCCTCCTGCTCGCCCTCCTTCACACTTGCACCAGCCTTTGACGCGTCTTTGGGATCTTGTGCTTGTGTCGTTTCTGCCTTCTTCTCGGCGGCGGAATCCTCGCCGCTCTCCTCCTCCTCGCTGTCCTCTTCCTCTGAGCTCTCCTTCTTCGCTTGTGTTTCTTTTATGGGCCCAGCCGATGCTGCTGGATCCTCCGCATCGTCGTGCATCGAGGGCGGTGCTTGCACAGGCTTCTGCTGCTCAAGCTTAGGCACGACGCCAGGTGTCTGAGGAAGCGGTATCGAGCGCGGCGATAGGATGTCTGGCAGCTCAATCTTCTTGGTCTCGCCCTCCTTCTTCTCAGTCGTTGCGGTATTCGGCGACTTCGGCAGCGGCATCGACTTCGGGCTGAGGACGTCGGCGGGGCTCTTCGCGTTCGTCTTCTCTGTCAGAAGCGGGTTCGTTGTCGAGATCTTGACAGGTGCAGGCTTCTTGCTTGCGGCAATCCTGGCCGCCTCAGCTCCCATCTGACGTATTGCGAGGTTCTGCTCTGCGCTTGCAACAGGTGCATTCTCCTTTGCCTTGCTTCCACCAAGCGCGCCCAACGATGCAAACGGAGAATCCCCTGACTGTCCGAACGAGAAGCCGCCCGGCAGCGCGCCAGCTAGCGGTGGCGGTGTCTTGCTTGGCGCCGGTTCGAAGAGAGATGTGGGTTTGGGAGGGTTAGCGGTGAAGGCCGTGTCGACGCCCAGCGCTTCGTGAAGCTCATCGTACTCGTTCCATTCCTCGATCTCCTCGATACCCTGTGAGACGTCGTCAGTAGATGCCGTGCTTGAGTCTGCTGTCACGTACGCCCAGAACATATCCTTCCTTGACCAGCAAAGGAAGCTTCTTGCCAGAAGCGCGCCGCTGGAACAGCTTCCTGCCCAATTCGTGTGTTGCTGTGTCGAGACCAATAAAGGGGATCTTGTTCGCTTTCAGAATCGTTTCGATACGCGATGTCGCGGTGATGATGTGTGAGGAACCGGCCGTCAGAGACGTGAAGAGGTAGATGTTGGGGTCCTTGTCGAAGACAGCGAGTTCGGCCATTCTGGGCGGTGTACGGAGTTACGAGGGATGGTGGGGTAGCTTTGCGCAGCCTCAGAAAGACTGACAGAAGATGGAGAGGCTGTAGAGCAGTCAAGCAAGACAGAAGGATCTGTCTTTGTCTGAGTCAAATCAAGGGGTTTCAAGATAGCAAGTGCCAGGTCAGTTTAGAACAAGGCCATTGCGACAGTCGTGGCGCGCCATGACGCCCCGCTGCGCACCTGCAGGGTCTAGTGATCCTTGTCGGCTCCGCAGCCATGCACAAGAGGAACATTAAAGTTATGATAGGATTGTATTGCAGAATCAGAGCGCTCGTTATTAGGTATTACGCCGAGGTGTGTTTCTAGACGGTACCTCGAATAGTTCTTGCACGTTCCAAGTGTTGCTACGCGCCAACCATCTGCATACCCTTTCCGGCCAAGGCATTCATCAGTGCATCGCGCACTTCGAACTCCTCAAGGACCGCGCCAAAACTGTGAGGTGTCAGCAGACGCTCGTCGTGCAAAGCTTAGACGTACGTACCCGTAGCAGCGCACTTTGGCGAGCAGCTCGCCCTTGATGGCGCCAATCTCCTCCTTGGTGAGCGTCTTAAAGTTCTGGTCCTTCAAGATCATGACCCACGCCATGATGGGCGTAATCTCGCCATCAAGGGGCAGCCTGGCACTGAGGTCGAGCAGCTTCATCAGGTCCGGCATGGCAACGTCCGGCATCTGGTGAGGGTACTTTTCCTCCGGGTGATTCGCAATGTGCGAATCGGGTGGTGCGGTGGCCATAAGTGCGTGTCCACTGATCGTTTCTTCCGCATCATGGGCACGTACCATGAGGAATTGCATGTGGTCCATGCAAGGGCGCTCGAGACTGCAAGGCGAGACAGTCAGATAAAGAGCGGATCAAAGTAAAGAAATAGACGTACGGAGGATGATGAAAGAAGGAAAAAGGTGACGTAGCGCGCGTGATACATTATTGCTGGGGTGGAGGAGAAAGATAGGGCGTTCGGTCGTACGTTAAGACGAAGTCAACTCCGATCTGGTCGTAGTCCAGTCCGCTGCCTTGCTGATTGGGTTGCATGGCGTGCGCGTGCATCGATTGCGGCATCATCATGTCGTGTGATATCGATCCGTTTCGCTGGTGAACGCTCGGCGGTGAGGTATAGCCAGTCGATGCTGACCCCGGCCCGTAGCCAGACACACTTCCACTGGAACTGTATGTCGAGCTTCCCATGTTGACAGCAAGGCCGTTAGGAGGACTTGAAATGCTGTCGAAAGCGATACCATGAGCCATAAGGAGCTCCTTCAGTCGACGGTTCTCCTCGGCGAATTGGTCCCGCTCTCGACTTGTGGTGCCAAACGTCTCCTTCAAGCGCAGGACTTCTTGTTCGAGAGCTTTGATATACATCTCCTTTCTCTCGCGATGTGTCCTGAGAACATGATGAGCGCGCGTCCTTCATGGTCCCAAGAATAAAAGTACCTTTGTGCTTGTCGGTTCAGTTCCTGTCGGCGAGTTAAAGCCGGTTTGCTGTCGGGTTTAGGACCTCTCCTCTTGGGCGTCTGTCCATCTGAACACTATAAGCCAGAAGGTCGACGAATTCAGAACGCAAGTACATACCTCGTGTAGTCTTCTTCTCCGTCAGATTTTTGAAAAAACCAAATTGTGCAAGTGGGCTTTTGGAATCACTGCCTATTGATGACCACTGCCCTTTGCTCTCCATAGCAGACACAAAGCCAATCGAGCTGTCTCTCCTGCCGCCCTCTGACGGGCATAGTGAAGGTCGTCGGGAGACAGGAGAAGGGTACTCGATAGCAGCGCTGCCTGAAGAGTATCCGGGCATCACGATTAGCGAGTCTGACCAGGATATGTACTGAGCGTTTGACATGGGTTCAAGCGGCCGTTGAGCGCACAGGAAATACAATAAGACTGCGTATTAGGGCTTGGGGTTGTACGACAGAGGCACGGGCGCGTATATGTAGCCATGACATGGGCATGGTACATTGAAGGGGAGTGTAGCTGCTGACACCGGTAGTCCGGTAGCCGTGGGGTACAGGGACAAGTCTTATGCTGAAGTCTGTACAGACAGTCTTGGCGAGACTTGACTTGTCTCCTAAGCGTGTCTGCGAGAGCGAAAGAGCAGAAGGGCGAACAGATGCTTGAGCAAGTGACGAAGGACGGGAGCCCGCATGGGTCGCCGGAGACAGCATGAGGCACGGAGCAGAACCGAAACAGGCCGGCCTCAAACATGGAAGGAGTAAAGCATTGAAAAAGATAAAGATGTACTCACCACTGCCGCTGTGGTAGTCCATGGCGGGATCGGTCTTGATGGCGGTCGCCATACTATGAGCGTTGCAAAAGGCCAGATGATACTTTCCCTATCTGACAACTGCTTGACTGATGTTGCTCGTATGGAATACTCCGAGTATGAGTTGACACGTACTAGAGGCTGTCAGTCAACGTTCAACCCTTGTGCACATCTGAAACATACACAGAACAGCTGCTACAATACTTTTGAGGGTGACAGGCGGGATCCGGCGAACAGAAAAGCTAAGGCTGCAAAGACGTAATCAGAACCGCTGCGAATGGAGCCTCTAGCGTAGTATGATGCAAGCGATCAAGACTGAGAAGTGTAGGAAGACTGAAAGTGGCACGGTGTGGTAGTGGCTGAGGTACAATCGAGACGAGATATGGTGCTGTTCGCGTCGCAGGTGGGGGATCAAATAAAGCAATAGAACACCAAAAAGGACGAGCGGGTCGTGGCCAGAGAGAAGCCTCGGAAGAACCTCTTACACTTACAGTGCGATGCTTAACGCGGTCCGGCGGGCTCAATGCGTTGCGCGAACGAGTTCATCGGCGCAGGGAGCACAGCCCCAGCTAAAGATTTGGAATTGAAGTTCGAGGTCTGAGTACGCGCGGAACGAGGCGGCGGGCACTGGATTGATCTGATTGATCGAGGTGAGCGTGCCGAAGGCAGAGCGTCGCCTCTGGTGGTGTTGACGAGTAGACCTGCGGCTCTGTTGTGGTCTAGAGGCGGTCGCTGACTTAGACGGCGACCGCTCGTGTTAAGCGCGACACACGGACTCGATGCAGACGCAAGGAATTTGATAACAGCAACGGCTGAAGTTCAGGGTAAGAACGATTGAGCTGAGGGCATGCGAGACACAATTTGTTCTTTTGTTACTGAGGGCTGATGCGTCGCCGGCGGCTGGTCTGGCCCTGCTGCATTCGGAACAAGCCTTGGGCGCCACGACGATCTTGCCCTCCCGACGTCCACTTGCAGAGATGACGCTGCCCAGCCCCGAAGTTCGTCGGGCCCCGGGCCCCATGCTTCCGTTCACATCAATTAGACATCACGTGGTCGTTCCCCAGATCTACCAGGGGTGTGGAAGGAACATCATCCGTCCATACAGAGCCCGCGTCCAGCAGCTTAAATTAGCGATCAACAGCCTCCCTTCTCCGCGGCCCTGCTTTCTGGAGACGAAACGTTGCGCACAGTAATGCGAAGTCCCGGGTGTTCAAGAAAAACGTGTCTTGCGTAGTCAAGGTATGTTAGTGCGCAAATTGTATTTTCATTGCATTATTGTGCGTTCGTCATCAATCGTCCGTCCTCTTTGTTGCTCTACGTCGCAATTTTGAGGTATGCGATGTTACGACTTCCCCTCAAATTCAGGGGTCGCTAGACTCGCTCAAAGCTCAAGGCTTGTTTCCAAGGATACCCTCGATCTCCTCCATGATCTCTGGTGTCAGCTTGGGGAGCAGCTTCAGAGCAGCGCAGTTGTCATGGATCTGCTGCACCTTGCTAGCACCCAAAATGACGGTCGAGACATGAGGGTTTTTCGCAGCCCAGGCGAGTGCCAACTGGCTTGTCGAAGCACCGAGCTTCTCGGCGACCTTGGTCAGCTTCTTGACCTTCTCAATCTTCGCCTGTCCCTCCTCGCTCTTCAGCTCCTCGACAGTCTTCTTGAAGAAGTCCTTGTTGGTAGCGAAGCGGGAGTCCTCAGGGATGCCCTCGTTGTACTTGCCTGTCAAGAGACCAGACGCAAGCGGACTCCAGATAGTTGTGCCGTACTGGAACTTCTCGTACAAAGGAGCGTACTCCTTTTCGAATCGCTCGCGGTGGAAGGCGTTGTATTGAGGCTGCTCGACAATCGGAGCGATGAGGTGGTACTTTTCCGCGATCTCGGTGGCTTCTTGGATCTGAGCGGCAGACCACTCGGATGTTCCCCAGTAGTAGGCGAGGTTCATGTGGATCGCCTGAGTGAAGGCCTCAACGATCTCCTTCATGGGGACACTAGAACATATCAGCTTTGATCGACCGGGAATCAAGGGGCGACATACTCGGGGTCGTGACGGTGAGCGAAGACAACATCGACGTAGTCATGTTGCAGACGTTTCAGGGAGCTTTTCAGACCCTCGATGATGTGCTTCTTGCTCAGACCACGGGTGTTGGGCTCCTTCCTCGATGTGCCAAAGAAGACCTTAGTGGACAAGACGTATTCGTCACGCGGCCATGCAAGCTGCTTGAAGGCGTCGCCCATCTCAATCTCGCACTGGCCTGCGGAGTAGACCTCGGCAGTATCAAAGAAGTTGATGCCATGGTCCCATGCTAGGAGGATGTCAACAGCTTCTTCACCATTTCATGCCGATGGAGGTCTTACCGGCCTGCATGCACTCCTTCACGATGTTGCCCTTTTGCTACAAACATTGTCAATTGCATGTACTCTCCAGAATCCAACTGCGCCCTTACTGTTCCTCCATAGGTCAGCCAGCCTCCCAGAGAGAACACGGAGACCTTCAGACCGGCAGGTCCTAGGCGACGGAACTCCATGTCCTTTGGATCGAACTTTGACTCGACGGCAGGCATTTTGAAGAATCTGTACGAATGTGCCTAAGTGATAGTGATGAGTGGTATTCAATTGCCCTATAAGCAGTCTGATCTAACGATGAAGTACTGTGGCAGCTGTGATAGCGGGGCAGGGAATGACAAACGTCATGCTTAACTCCGAGTGCAACCCCGCCATGTGGCCACGGTTAGAATGCCAAAGGAGGAAGGAGCGCCCTTCAGATTTCCAAAGCGCGTTCAACATCTCGTCATGACTTCGCGAGCGCGGCTCACAATACAACAGCCTCAGGTCCACCGTGCAGGAAAAACTCTGAGGGCGGCGTAGTTACCGTTGCACCTGCTTATGCGCGCTGCAGTTAGCCTGCAATTGCGACCGAGGATAGTCCGCCACACACACACGCACCGGGCGCAGAAAACTCGAAGCTGGGGAACCTATCAAGAGCTGGTTTAGAGCTGAACGGACGCGGTTGGCAAAAGCTTAGCCAGCGGCGTTGTTTCGAAACACAGGTGTCGCAGGAAGGGATGACAAGTGCGGGAAATCTCGCGAATCACAGCTCTGTACCCACTAGGCACTTGACCGTTCACAATCACCGTTGCCGCAAGGACTGGCAAGCATTCGTCGTTCGCCGCGAGGCGCCCCCTGAGCATGAATTGCTCACGCATTGGAATGAACAATGTCAGCTTATGGTTAAATAGTTACTTTGCCTCCTCCTTTCAACGTACATCACGCACAAGCACTCGCTCAGCCACCTTGCTCTTCGAATCTCCTTTGCTGGTCGAGGAATTCATACATTCATTCTCAGTCTTTCATTCAAAAGCAGTCCAGTACTCTTTCCTCTTCACAAGCTTGATACTATATCACCTGTCTTTGTCCCGATTCCAGACCTTCAAATTCCATCAAAATGCTCTGCAAGACTGTCCTTTTGGCGGGTGCTCTCGCACTTGGTGCTTTCGCCGCACCCATTCCTAACTGCCCCGAAAACGAGAACTCCTACACCGCTCCTTCGACCGACAACAAGTCTACCACTGGCTCTATCACTGCAGCCCAGCTTACTCAGATCGCCCCAGAGACTGCGTCCTGCTCCGGTGCACCCTTCCCAGAGGAGTGCGCTGATGCCACCACTGCGGCGACTGCGCTCAGCAAGTCCTTCGACACATACGGTATCAAGACTGCCGGAGAGAAGGCGGCCCTCATTGCCTACACGTTATTTGAGTCCGGCAACTACAAGTACAGCAAGAACCACTTCCCCGGTCGTCCTGGTCAGGGTACCCGCATGATGGCCATGCCTCCCTTCATCGCCAAGTACGCTACCGCTGTTGCTGGCGCAGATGCCGTCGCCACAGCAAGCGCTGCAGGAGGTGACGCTGGACTCAACGCTGTTCTCGCCCTTGTCAATAGCGACGATGAGAAGAGCTTTGGCAGCGCTGCCTGGTTTTACAGCACACAGTGTACAGAGGATGTCAAGGCAGGTGTCGCTGCTGAGACGGTCGAGGGCTGGCACAACTTCCTGACAGCCTGTGTTGGAACAACTCTCGACGAGGCTCGCGACACCCCTTGGGTCGCCGCTAAGGCCGTCATTCTTGCTTAGAGCTTGTCTGGGCGAGTTTGAGACAGTTTTTTTTTTTTTTTTTTTACTTTACGACGGTGACGAGTATAGTTTTTTTTATTATGAGCGTAGGACCTTGGGGGCATCTTTGCGTCGATGTCTTTTGCAAATTCAAGAATTTCAACAGTCAAACTCAATCGCAATGCTGCTGTCTGTTCTTATGATTCTCTCACTTGAAATGCACGTTCTAAGATGTGCTCCGGTGAGCTTGACATGCATTCGCGGCGCATGGTGCTTGCCCTTTTCGGTGCCGGTAACCAACGAAGCACAGCTTCACACGCTTTGCTGCTGCGATCGCCCAAGACTTTGGATCTCTGAACATTCTGGGCCTATGGGCAGCGACAGTCGACATACTGACCAAGGGTACAACATCAGACGCCCAGGGGTTCCCAAGCTGGGTGCCATCTTGGACACTACTTCCCTAGTCAACACCATGGCGTCTCGCTACTGGTGTGTCGCATCAATGGCTTCACGCTATGGTATGGAACGCCTCTGCAAGCACGAAACATACTTGTATACAGCAAAATGACCCTGCATCCACTTGCCAATTGCATGTTCGTGGAAAGGTGGTGGTCGACACGGACGCCATCAGCTCCACGATTATCGGTGCTAGGGACTGGGACGTCGACACTACATTCCTTGAGACCATGGCTATCCAATTGCAACAAGATTTGCCCACCTGCTGTAGACCTAGGACGCCAATCGACCTCATCAACTTCATCAATAAGCCAAGCAACGGCGGAAACATGATCACGGCTTGGGATACGGCCGAAGCTGTCCTGGGCTCCAGACCACGTTACAGCACAAAAGAAGACCACGACTATCACAGCGCTAATGATGGCTTGGCCACACGGCTCCAAGTGTGCGGAGGATGGAGATTCACTGTAACAGAAAGCAGGCGGCTTTGTCTTTTACCGTTCGTGGATAGCCTGGCAAAGAACAGGATAGGGAGAGGAAGTGCAACTGTCACCCTGCACGGATGCATAGTCCCTCTCGTTCCAAAGTGTGTGAATGAAGAACGTCAAGAGTACTGGGTGGTCGGAGAGGCGTGTGTAAGGGCTTTGTACACGGGGAAGCAGTGTTTTGAGACGAAGATGGAGCCGATGAGTTTGTTCTAGTCTGAAGAACAAATGACGCACTTTGATTATGATTAACTATACTACGTATTCTTGAAAAGTTTTAGAGCCAATGTCGGCCATCCGCGCGTCCACCAAGCGCATCGACAGCAAAAGTGCCGACATCCTCATAAGACATGCTTTCTGAGCATTCCGGGCAGACACATCTCTCTCGCTTGTCCATGCTATTCTCGACCCAGGCCTGCATGCAAGCCATACATGTTGATGTCTCGTGCCAACAATTTGCCGTGATCCGCCGTGTGTTGAAGTCGTCCATGGACTTCGAGGTCTTGCAGAGAAGGCATGTGCGCTCGAGCATGGGGGTGCCACGGCGAGGTGTCGAGACCGACGGGCTTGCGAAGGGAGGATGAGGGGGAGCCATAGTAGTGGGTGAAACAAAGCTCAGCCGCGAGGGTGCTGCGCTCGATGCGGTTGTCGGTGATGTTAGGCTTGTAGCCATATGTGAAGAGAACGTGCTGCTACGGTGTGAATGGAGCGATGTGGGGCGGCTCTCGAAATTCTCGCGAGGCGAACCTGGACTGAGTGGTGAGGGGAGGCCATGGCCGGGTGACAACAACGGGTTGCTGCTCTTGCGTCGGTGCGGATTATTGAGGAGGTTCGAGATGGATGCAGGCGGGCTGGGTGGAGTGGCGTTTGAATCCGCTGTACCTGTCCATGGTGCGAAGGGAGGTGGCAGGACAGTAGAGTTGCGAGGTGACTTGTCGAAACTCATAGCCAGTGGCGAGTGTTGTGGTGTCGGTAGAAGGTCGAGCGGCTTGAGCTGCGATTGAGGACGTGGCGATGGCGCAGGCTCAGCTTCGCTTCGAGCAGGCTCATTGTAGGAGGAATAGCGGTGCGTGATCATGGAGTTCTGGTTGTTGATCTCAGGCGCATTCTGGCTCACACGCCTGAACTCCTCGATAACTGCAACCCTGTCAAGCTCGTTGGCATTCGAAGCACGGCGCTTCGCAGGCTTTGCGAATTTAAGCAGATTCGGTATTGTGGACCATCGGTTTTTGACCTTGTTTCCCTTGTCTGCCTTGGCCGCTTTCTCCTTCTCCATTTCTTTCTCTTCGTCACTCAGCATCCTTCCTCCAATGCGCTCGAATGTGTTCTTGCGTTCAAAGGGCGGCACCGAGAGAGGCGCGGGCGATGCCACTACAACACCCTCTCCCCAATGTGTCTCCTGTGCTCCATATGTTGTGTCCTGATCATAGCGTTGGTCAACAAGTATATCTGGGTTCTCGCCAGACATCTTGCGTGAGAAATTCGGGTAGGTGTTCAGTCGGGAACTCCTCGACGACGCAATCTTTGTCTTCGATCGATTACGAGAATGGTACGTTGCGAACGACATGGGTCGTGGCCTGCCTTCGAGCCATGGCTTCTCGATAGACTCAAAACTCTCTCGCCCCGAGTCATACGAATCGGAGCGCTGAGGTTGCTTCAATTGTGCAGTGTGTGCTGGCGAGGCGGCCCAGGTTTGTGGGTGCATGAGACGGAGGTCTGGCTCATCCTTACCAAACGACGAGAAGCTGGGTATTGAGGACAAAGTCGGCTTTGCCAGGAGGTTGGAATTGTGAAGCTGCAGCGATACAGGTCGTTGCTGGCGAGCGTTCTGCTTCAGCGTGTTCGAGAGGGCGGCCCATTCTGGCGAAGACGAGTACGAAGCTATTGAATGTATCTCCTCTAAATTGTACGATGGCGGCATCCAGTCGGTCGATTCGACTCGCTTGATATCGAAGGACTTCTCCAGTTTGCTGACTTTGGGCTCTGTGAGCTTTTGTACTGCTTCAACCGAGTCGAAAGACGCCGATGATGGTCGTTCTGGCTTCGTCCATTGCTTCTGTGGTACCTCAGGTGATACGTCGTATTCTTTGGTTACGTGACTGTCTCTATCGGTGGAGGCTGGATTAGCACGTGTCTGAGGCGTGACGGAGCGCGCAAAATCCTCGAAGATCGACGGCCTTGACGACTGTTCGAAGTCGAAAGCAGAATGCCTCCATTCCATCTCGACGATATCAAGTGAAAAGCGGAGAAGGTAGGGATTGAATAGCGGTAGAAAGTGACTTACTGGCGTGTGTGGGTCTTTGGTGCCTCGAGGGTTCGAGGTGAGTCGTCATCGCTCTCTTTTCCAGACTCCACATCCGAAACATCCAGATGCGCGTAGAGCGGCCGCTCCAACCATCTTGTAGTGACCGATTTTTCACGGTGCAACCTTGCTTCTTCTGATTCTGCGAGCAGGCCAAGCATGCGCTGCGCTTTCGCAGTATCTCTCGTGACTGGTCGTGGGTGCCGGAGGGCAGGATGCTGCGATAGGTCGGGCGCCGCTAATGTGGCCGCCATTGTGGATCACCGTTTGGAAGTCGCCAGGCAGCGATATCAGGAAGGAAAAAATGGGTGAATTGAAAGCAACAATGAACGTAGGCACGAGCAAAACATAGGGCGGCGCACGAGAATTACTGCCTCGCGACGGCGTGGGACACCATCGTGATTATCTGCATTCGCAATACCACCGTTAGGGTAACCTAACACGAGGGCTGGGGTTGCACGTCCAGCCCACCAGCATTATCGCGGCTACACAAGACTTGACAACCGTTTCAAAGCTGCAGACCGTGCAAATCGACATTAGCTTCTCTCGCACGACAGGGAGGCTTGTTCATTCGCTGCGAAGGGTGGTTTTTCAGGTTGTGTTGTCATCCTTTCGCTCGGCCCGCGAGCGAACCCAGCGAACGCTTCTATTTTTGGCAGTTAGGAATACGTGAACGCCCCGACGCTTGTGGCAATGCGTATTTCAAGGGACGTTCAGAGTCACGAGAGGTGGAACAGGCGTGGATAAGGTTACGAAGACGCTGATGCAGCGGCTGGGCTTGCCGGCGATCCAAATTTGAGCCGATGCAGCATCCACCCATGCACTTCGCACACCGAGGAGCACTTTGCACGACTGAACGGCTTACTGCATATCAACGTCGTACTGTCGTCCTGGTTTCGAGCTGTGCGTTGTTGTTCTGCGTTGCTTGGTGCCCTAGCAGCCGAGTCGGTCTCCGAGGCGATACGGAATGCTCTAGCGATGGTGTTGAAGTTAAGTGCTGATGGCTGGTAAGAGTAGACCTCTCGCCTTCAGCGGAAGCGATCGTCGTACGCTGGCCACAGTTTATGGAAGCGAACGGAAGGCACGGCTAATAGCGTATTCCGGTACTTCAACCGCGGAAGACTACGGTCGAGTTTTGTGAGAATTGCATTGTTCCGTCAGTGGCTGCGATGGCTGGCGAGCAGTGTGCACCCGTTGGCCTTATCTTTCGAAATGACGGTTGAGGTCCTTACCAATTGAACTGCTTTGGAAGTTGATATTGTCCTTCACGCTATTGCGATCGACTTTTTTTGATCGAAGATGTCGCTACGGTTGCTTGCTGAACTGATCAGGCGTGCAATAGGGTGCAGTGATGGGAATTCGTTTCACTCCATGAGTGGGTGCCATAAGGTAGCCACACCAAGAACACTGCTTGATTTCGATGATCGCACGATCGCGCCATCATACATCTCATCTGGAGTTGTCCGCATGGAGGAGGCTTATATGTTGCATCACGTGACCATGATGCTGACTGAGGAAGTCGCGCTCCGGTCACTAGCGTGCTTTCGTGCCAAGAAGCTCGTGGAAGCTCTCAGGAAAAGTTCGGGACAGACGACAGCCTCCCTACCCCAAAACTACCCCACATCGTCAAGTAACGCGTAACACGATGCCCGGTCCGCGCGCAGCAAAGAACTCGAGGGCTCTCGGCCCCTCCGATGGGGGCTCGTCTGGCAAACAGTCCCTGAGCGAAGCGCAGGATTCCGAGCTCTACAGCAACGGCGGCGACATGTCTGGCTACAACATGTCTATCGCTGCTGTGGACGGCGACGACGATATGGAGGATGTCGCGCTTAATGGAAGGTCCCTGGTCGGACAGTACACTGCCTCGAAGGATATGTTGAACGAGTTTGCGCACGGCGACACTGCGGAGGCAGACATCCTCGACAGCCGTGAGAAACAGGCACAGATCGCATCGCGTGAGACCGATTACCAACGACGGCGATTCGATCGCAGGCTATCACCCGAACGCGCCGACGCTTTCGCAAAGGATGGACAAGGGGAGGGCGCCACATACAAGGAGGTCATGGCTGAGCGCCAGCTGGAGCGAGAGGAGGAGCGCGTTAGGAGGGCCATCGAGGACAAGGAGAAGTCTGGCAGCAACGAAGTGCTGGATCACAAGCCTACACTGAAAGATGACGGCTCGGCACCAGTCAATGGCGACAAGACCCCACCCATGGAGAAGAAACGTAAGAGGAGAAGATGGGACGAGGGCGCCACCGGAGAGGCTCCAGCCGTTAAGACGGAAGTCAAGGAGGAGCCGGAGGTCAAAAAGTCCAGATGGGAGACAGGACCCGAGGAGCAGAAGGCACCAGTACGGTCACGATGGGATACCACAGCAGTTGCACCCTCGAGTGGTGCAACACCCGCACCAGCCACAGGCGCGAACGGCGCACGCCCTGCGATGCCCGCATACGCTTTTGGCACCGACATTTCGAACCGCAATGCTCCGCTGTCCGACGAGATGCTTGACATGATGCTGCCCGGCGAGTCTGAGGGTTACAAGGTGCTGGAGCCGCCACCGGGCCACGAGCCCGTTCGCCGACCAGTCGGTGTACCTCAACTGCCCACAGGATATCAGGGCTTCTTGATCCCTGAAGCAGACAACAGTCTGGCAGCAATGGGCAAGCAGTTGCCGACGGAGATCCCTGGTGTTGGCGATCTGCAATTCTTCAAGAATGAGGACATGAAATATTTTGGCAAGCTCACTGACGGTGCAGACGAAAATGAGATGACAGTGGAGGAACTGAAGGAGCGTAAGATCATGCGCTTGCTTCTGAAGGTGAAGAACGGAACACCGCCTATGCGAAAGACCGCGCTACGACAGCTCACAGACAACGCTCGCCAATTTGGAGCAGGAGCCCTGTTCAACCAGATCTTGCCCCTGTTGATGGAACGCACGTTGGAAGATCAGGAACGTCACTTGCTCGTCAAGGTTATCGACCGTGTCTTGTACAAGCTTGACGATCTTGTCCGGCCCTACGTTCACAAGATCTTGGTAGTCATTGAGCCCCTGCTTATTGACCAAGACTACTATGCTCGGGTGGAAGGGCGAGAAATCATTTCGAACCTTGCGAAGGCTGCTGGTCTTGCACACATGATCAGTACTATGCGGCCAGATCTGGATCACCAGGATGAGTATGTTCGAAACACAACCGCAAGAGCCTTTGCTGTCGTAGCGTCTGCGCTCGGCATCCCGGCACTCTTGCCCTTCCTCCGTGCCGTGTGCAGATCGAAGAAGTCGTGGCACGCTCGCCACACTGGTGTCAAAATCGTCCAGCAGATCCCCATCCTTATGGGTTGCGCCATTCTGCCCCACCTGAAAGGTCTCGTTGAATGCATTGGAGAAAACTTGAACGATGAGCAGCCCAAGGTACGCATGGTCACAGCCCTCGCTCTCGCGGCTCTCGCCGAAGCGGCTAGCCCATACGGTATCGAGTCCTTTGACGACATCCTCAACCCTCTCTGGACTGGTGCTCGCCGACAGCGCGGCAAGGCTCTTGCTTCGTTCTTGAAAGCTGTCGGATACGTCATCCCGCTCATGGACGAGGAGTACTCCAACTACTACACCAGTCAAATCATGGAGATTGTTATTCGAGAATTCCAGTCTCCAGACGAAGAGATGAAGAAGGTTGTTCTTAAGGTGGTATCACAGTGTTCAAACACAGCCGGTGTCACGCCAGTCTACCTCAAGGACAACGTGCTGCCAGAATTCTTCAAGCATTTCTGGGTGCGACGTATGGCTCTCGACAAGCGCAACTATCGCCAAGTTGTCGACACTACCGTGGATCTCGCTCAGAAGGCTGGTGTCGCTGAGATAGTTGGCCGCATCGTCAACAACATGAAGGATGAGAATGAGGCCTACCGCAAAATGACAGTCGAGACTGTGGACAAGGTCATCAGCACACTCGGCGCACATGACGTTGACCAACGCTTGGAGGAGCAGCTGATCGACGGTGTGCTGGTTGCATTCCAGGATCAAACTATTGAAGACCCTATTGTCATCGATGGCTTTGCTACCGTGGTCAATGCCTTGGGTGAACGAACCAAGACTTACCTCCCTCAAATCGTCGCTACAGTCCTCGCTCGCTTGAACAACAAGTCGGCTACTGTGCGACAGCAGGCTGCTGACCTGATCTCACGCATCACATTCGTCATGCAGAAGTGTGACGAGGATCCGCAGCTGATAAAACTTGCTCAGGCACTGTACGAATACCTTGGTGAGGAATACCCCGAGGTCCTCGGTTCGATATTGGGCGCGCTTCGTGCCATCGTTACCGTCGTCGGTCTTCACGCGATGCAACCACCCATTAAGGATCTCTTGCCTCGACTTACCCCTATCCTTCGTAACCGACACGAGAAGGTACAGGAGAATACCATCGATCTCGTTGGCCGTATCGCTGATCGTGGTGCAAACTACGTCAACCCCCGTGAATGGATGAGAATCTGTTTTGAGCTGCTAGACATGTTGAAGGCCCACAAGAAGGGCATTCGACGTGCTGCCAACAACACATTTGGTTACATTGCCAAGGCCATCGGTCCTCAAGATGTTCTGGCCACACTTCTTGGTAATCTTCGCGTACAGGAACGTCAATCTCGTGTCTGCACCGCTGTCGCTATTGGTATCGTCGCCGAGACCTGTGCTCCTTTCACAGTGCTCCCTGCTCTGATGAACGAATACCGAGTGCCAGAGCTTAACGTCCAAAACGGTGTTCTCAAATCACTGTCCTTCATGTTCGAATACATCGGTGAGATGGCTAAGGATTACGTCTATGCCATCACACCTCTGCTTGAGGATGCTCTCATCGACCGGGACCAAGTTCATCGACAGACCGCTGCCTCCGTCGTCAAGCACGTTGCCCTTGGCTGCGTTGGTCTTGACTGCGAAGATGCCATGATCCACTTGCTCAACTTGCTGTGGCCCAACCTCTTCGAGACCAGCCCCCACGTCATTGACCGCATCGTCGAGGCTATTGAGGGTATTCGCAACGCTGTCGGCACGCCACTGGTCATGAACTACGTCTGGGCCGGTCTGTTCCACCCTGCTCGTAAGGTCCGACAACCGTACTGGCGCATCTACAACGACGCATATGTGCAATCAGCAGATGCAATGGTACCAGCATACCCTGCATTTGAGGAGGAGAACATGAGGAGACACGAGCTGGACATCTTCATCTAAAAGTGAGAGCTTCTGATCTTCCTTTGGTAACGTCGCCCAGCATGTATATCATTATTGGCGCGTAGAATGGAGTTTGGGCGTTGTTAACCTTGTATAAGAGCGATGCAGGCACTGTACCACATGGGAAGTTCCGTGCGACACGATAGTTGGGAACCAAGTATGGTAATGAAATATAATCTATAACCCATTTCCAAGCTGATCTATTCCAGGCCTAAGTGACGTCTCCCATGTTCCGAACAATGCCTCACAACAAGTGAAGGTAAGTGCTGCGTGCTGCCTGCCCATTCCGCTAAAGTCATCAGCTCCCTCCCCAATTGAGGCAAGGAACACTGAATCCATAGTGAACCTGTGATTGTATCAACATACCTGCGCCGATCTTAAGGGTCTTTCCATATTATGACTCTGATAACATCGTCAAGTCTTAGTAGGGAGAGATCGTGCGAACATCCCGTCGTCACCGCGCACGCCGCATTCACCTTCACCTTTGTACGTTATGCTGACGAGCCCTTGGCAGTCGAGGCTGCAACTGTAGCTGCCGCATTCTTTCCGCATTCCTTTCATGCACTTCCCACTCGGCCACTTCCGCTCCATACTCAGTCTACTCGGTGATACTACTCTCCTGACAGAATGACGGAGATCAAGAAAAGACGGCGAACTCAACGCGGCGCGGAGACAAGGATCACTATCCTTCTGAAGAACCTGCTGGGTCCTCCAACGGGCTTGGTTGATACAACTCCAGAGTTTCTACACTATGCAAGCATGTCCGTTGCCGTGCCTTCTAACAAGTGATCGAATCTGATCTTGAGTAGCGCTGAGCGAAACACCCAAAAGTCGCCCCTCCTACGCCTGCCGCCTGAACTCCGCAATCGTATCTGAACCTATGTGCTTTCTACTGAAGATGATATCACGCCCGACGCGGACGGCAAGGATTTCAAGTGGGACCTCGAAGAAATCAATCTGGATATAATTGGTGTGTGCCGGCAGACCTACGCTGAGACTGCATTGCTGTCATTTTCCCTTGGCTGCTTTCGTCTCAGGGATGGGGACCGTCTGCTTCAACTTCTAGATACGACTTTCCCGGTACAGCGCAGTGCGATCTCGCGGATCAAATTGCCGTGCCATTGTAGCATTCTCTACTACCCACGCTTCGCCCGGATCAAATAACTTCCAGGACTCAAGTCGGTTGGAGTGTGGTGCGTCTACGACGATTGTTCTGAAGCCCAGTCATTCTGGGACATCACTGCTCGTCTTCGGAGTATGACTGGCATCTCCGACACTGGAGGTGTACTCCCTGGACTGGAGGACTCCCGGCTCTTAATCCGTGCGTTCACCATATGCGTTGGCGAGGACACGGTGCTTTGGTTGCATTGCTGCTCGTAAGAAACTGTGTCACCAGGGTAGGGGTTGATCAAGTTTGAAGGACCCTGGATAAATGGCCATTACCTGCAAGCTAGAACATAGCTGCGATACGATAAAAAGAACAGTCACTTCGGTATCTTCCAGCGTATCAGTATTGGAGCGATTTGGTAAATGCCGCTCGCTATGCACTTGTGCATGCCAAGACTGTGTCATGTGGTGGCTCGAAGCATGTTTGAGTTCTTTGAGAGATGGGGTTAACTTCCTTAAAAACCAACAATTGTGGTGGCAGTCGCCTCACGGAGCAGGGAAGGGCATTGTTAACGAGATTTTCCATGCATAAGGAGTACAAGGTACAAATTTTGAGAGAAAAGCCACGGTGAAAACACACGAGGCTCACCCAGCTCAGTATGATAGCACCCGCCCGAACTGTGCCAAGTAGGCTACCTGGAGGTGATGAAGTCAATGCGTATAGTAAGCCGAAAAGCTGATACGACTCAAGCCGTCCACGTCCTCAAAGCGTCGACATCCGATAACGAAAGAGGCAAATACCCACAAAGGAGCACGAGCGACATCGTTGTACCTTTTGGATCTGGTAGATTCGAGGAAAGCAGAAGCATGTCATCCTTTGAAGTGGCTTTCAATGGTTTGTGGGGAGAAGGAAAATGGACGCACATACTTGTGCAGAGCTTTTTCTCTAGTGTCTATATGGAGCAGAGAGAGAGGTAGGTCTTAATGTTGCGGCCTGGAGGCATCGAAACACCCCGAGGAAGGGCTATTGTTCACGCACAAGATCACGCAACATGCAACTTGCTCGTCATCTTTTTGGATTTTGAAAGACCAACAGCCCACACACATGTGTTGTGACGTAGGCTGAATTTTGACACAATTAGAAGAGGCAGACCATGAAAGCGACTTCTTCCCCTTTTTGATGAACGACAGAAAGACAGCGTGACTATCGGGGCATATCTGGGAAAAGCTCGCAAAACATTCAGCCTTTTCCTAACGTTTATGGGAAGCATGCCCACATGACATTTCGTATTTCAGACGGGAGAACGCATGAAGCGTAATCTGGCGACCTTGAATTGAAAAGAGAAGCAGTCGAGATTTTCTGTGTCAGATCCAGGAGGTAGACAAGACCATGGGAGAACACAGACTTAGGGTTTGGAGCGAGCAGTTGGACTCGAGGCAGACGCCATAAGTGTATCTTGCTGATCCTTTTGAGCGAAGCGGATCCCGCAAACTCGCAAACATAGAGATTGTGCGGTTTTCGATTAAGGAAGGCAGGCGAAGTCTCGATGAACTGGGAACCACTTGGGTTTGACCTGGTGAGCAAAAACTGTGGATGTGAAACAAGAAGGACATAATGTGCGAGAACCTCTTACAGTGAGACGTGCAGCGCAGGCACGTGAATGAATTCAATTAGCGGTTATGTTGTACATGGTATCTATGCTTGAAACGAACGGCGCCGACAATGCAACAATTGACTTTTAAACCTGGTCATCAAGCCTTGACTTCCTTCTCATTCTCTGCCGCCGGCGGCACATGGCCCTTCTCGGCATCGAGAGGCAGGTTCGCCTTGCTCTGCCCCTTACTAGCCCTCTTGAGCCTCTTGGCCTCTTTCTCAGCCTCCCTCTCAGCTCTCCTCTCCTTCTCCACATCCAGACCAGTCTTGGTCTCCTCGTGGTGCTTATCCAAAACATTCACACCGATCAATAGCGAGATCAACAATCCTACCGCACCGAATACAGCATACAAGATCCACATCTTACTCAAGCTCTTCGCAAAGGCCTCACGAGCAATTGCTTTTTGTGGCCCGGGAAGTGAGTTGATAAGACCGACGTTTGCACCCGCTGCACCACCACCGAATGACGACGCAGTCCGATCGCCAAGAGACGCACGGAGCGAACCTTGTTGTGCCTTCATCTCGTTCTGGAATATGACGGAACCGACGACAACGGAGATGGCTGATCCGAGGTTCCGCGTGAAACCGAATGTTGCAGTTGCGGTTGCAATGTCGCGTTTCTACCGATGAATTAGCCATTGCATACAATTAATAATGAGAAGTGATGGTGTGAGCGCTACCCCACGCTCGACTCTGGGTGCAAAGACCCTGCATCAAGCACGAAAGAACTCTACCCCACTGAATTTATGTGTACTTACGGGGACAAGACTCTGCATGGCGATAAGAGGGGCTTGGAAGTTGGGGCCGACACCGATACCTGCAATGACCTGATAGATGATGATCTTTGCCCAGCTGGAGTGCGCACCAAGGTCGATGAATAGACCAGTACCAAGTGTCATCATGAACATGCCGAACCAGATAATGGGGCGGTATTGTCCGGTCTTCCTGATGGTGATACCCGTCAAGATCGAGAAGATGGAGAGCGCGATCGCAGTCGGGAGCAGGTACACGCCTGACAGAATGGGTGTCGCACCAAGAACAGCCTGGAAGTAAAGAGGCAAGAAATAGTTACCCGGGATGAAGACGAATGCGTGGCAGAAGCAGGTTCCGAGGGCGGCGACATTTGAGCGCCTCGAAAAGATGCTCAGGGGCATCAGCGGGTATGGTGCAAGTCTTGACTCGACCACGAAGAATAGGCCAATGGTGACGGCACCGAAGATGATCAAGCAAAGCACGATTGCCGAGTCCCATGGGTGCGAGATACCGCCGTATTCGAGGCCGAGAAGAACCATGATAGTTCCTGCGACCATCGTCAAAGATCCTAGCCAGTCAACGGCTTTCAATCCCTTGCGTATCGGTGTCTTTGGCGTGTGAATGTCGAGGAAGAAGATCAGGATGATGAAAGCGAGACCGTCGAAAGGCAGGTTGATCCAGAAACACC
The DNA here is from genome assembly GCA_001599375.1 of Phoma herbarum. Classification (NCBI taxonomy): domain Eukaryota; kingdom Fungi; phylum Ascomycota; class Dothideomycetes; order Pleosporales; family Didymellaceae; genus Phoma; species Phoma herbarum. The sequence continues at coordinate 1,352,013 of BCGR01000006.1, read as the reverse complement.
TGCGAGGTTGTTAGCACTTTATATCTACCAGAAGATGATGCCAGGATTGAAGAGACTCACCACCTCCAGTTGACTTTCTGCGTAAATAGGCCTCCTACGATGGGTCCAAGACTGCTGGCGAGCGCCCAAACACCTCCGATGATACCAAAGTATGCGCCACGGTCGCGCATAGCAAAGAGATCCGAGATGGCAATATTGACCAGCACAATCAGACCGCCACCGCCCATGCCCTGGATCACGCGAGCACCGATCAGCATATTCATGTTGATCGATAACGCAGCGATCAGGGAGCCAACGAAGAAGATAGCGTTCGTGATCAAAAGACATGGCTTGCGACCAAAGATATCTGAGACCTTGCCCCAAATTGGAGTGGCGGCTGAGTTGGCGATGAGGTAGGCTGAACCGACCCATGTGTATCCAGATGCAGAGTTGAATTCTTCTGCGATGGTAGGTAGGGCAGTGGTGACGATCGTAATGTCGAGCGCGACGAGCAAGACGGCTACGGCTAAAGCCATCATGATAAGGGCAATTTTCGCCTTGCTTCGTTGCGGTCGCTCGTCCTCTTGCGCTGTAGGTGCGGTAGGTGCGTCGGCGGCATCTTTGTTGACCTCCTCCTTGGATCTGTTGACAGATGCATTCGCAGACGTGACCTCCTCTTTTCTATCGCTGGGCGCGCGTGACGCCTTTTCGCCCTCTGTTAAAGTGTGGTTGCTGCGCGAGGACGTTGGAGTATCGACGATGTCATTCCGCGGAAAGTTTGAGTCCGCGGTCGAGTCCGCCGTGTGCTGCGTCTCGCGCCCGGGCTTGTTCGTGTCGGTGGATAGATCCATCATATACAAACAAATCTTCTTGGCAAGGTCTAGGGGTGAAGAGAAGAGAGCCGCAGCATGGTGGATTGCGGAATCTACAGGGTTTCGAACAATAGTTGCGTCGCGAATGGCCTAATTGCCTCGCGTGCTCGGAGCTTGTGTAGCACCGATTTGCGCGCGTCTGGATCGATTAACGTGATCGTAACGGATCGCAAATCCTGCGTAGGGGCACGCTTATTTCCGGGCAACGTGTACATTTTGGAGATGCGAGGATGTCAAGATGTTTCACTATCGCGAAGTTGTACTTGTAGCCAGATAAGACTACGAGCACAATGTGTAAGGCCGAGTAGCTTTTTAGTAGGGCCCTGCATGCATGTCTCACTTGGCATGTGTTTGGCAGACCCTGTCAGCTGCGTCCAATCCATGGTAGCAGGACTAGCATTCGATGGTCGAAAGAGCCCTGTTCCGGAGGTCGAGCGAATGTCAAGCAGGATCTGGGGAGGATCTTCATGATGTGCATCCTCGATAGTGAGGCCGTCGAGGATGCATCTCGGAATGCCCGTTCAGGCAGCATGCTCAACACCAAGACTTCGGTTAGACGCGCATGGGGTGCTCTCCCGCAACGTCATGTGTGGTCGGTCAGCACCGAGAACAATCTCTGCTCGCAATTGCAGCCGCGGAGGATGAGATACGCGGAGCAATAATGCGACAGCGCGCAGAGTAATGCCTATCGTCTTTTTGGCATCAGCAATTGCAACGCTGGGTTGAACAGCAAGCTGAGCCTGCTGAGGTTGCATGCACACCGGATACTCTAGGGCTGTTGAACCCCTTCAACCCCACTACACTACACTACTTTCTAGCGGTGCTTCTAGTGTAGGCGTTGGAAGGCAGCTGTCCATGGCACCAGGATTGCAAAGACAACGGAGCTGGCGGTTGCAGACGACTGGCTTGTCGATCTTGATAAACGCGTTGGCGAGTGTCCCTGAATGAGCTTGCGATGCGCCGTTTTCGTCATGTCTGGGACTGATCGAAGATCGAGATGGACCGACTCTAACGTCTCCACATGTTCTCCCCAGCGCCGAGCATGCAAAGCATGTGGAGGAGGCGAGTGAACCGCTTGGGCATCCCATCCGAGGACAGCTGAGAACGGCCACGGTGGCTTTCGTCATCCATCGAGTGGATGGGGAGCGTGGTGTTGAGGACCTAAGCTGCAAGGCTAGACTATCTTGCAGGCTCCCCGGCGAGTAGCAGAGAGCCAGGGCTTTGACTGCAGCGCTTCCACCGTTCCACGCGCGGCACTCTGGAAACGTTATCAGCCTCCTTCCACTGTTGGCTGGGAGGCTGTCTGATTGCAGCAGCCCCTCACTTTCCCCGCCCGCAACCTTGATTGCGCGCGAGAGCAGGTTGCGGTTTCCTCCGCGAGGCTCGAGGCTCGCAGTGGCCGCTCGGACTCGACGTTCCAGGCTTCGCATTTTCGTTGGCATGCACAGCCGATCAGCCGAGGAGCTGCAGCAGCCGAACGGAGCCATGACAGGGCTCTGCAGCAACGTCTGCGCAGGCAGAGGACGAGCTGCTCGCGGTGGGCCTGTTGACGCAGCGCGATGATGGACTGTTGCAGCCGCAGCAGCAATTCTCGCGCAGAACAGTGGGCCAGCTTATCGTCCCCGTTGCGTTCCATGGAGCGCGCGGAGCCCCAGGACGGCGTGGACGAAAGCATGCATCGGCAGTGTCCTTTTAACTTTCCGTGGTCTGGGGAGGCATTTTGCAGCACACTAAACTAGGCCTCGCCTCGCCCGCCAAACCAAATCCCCAACGCCTCTTCTCCCAACGTGCAAACTCTCCCTTTTATTGACCCCCCACGCGCGCCTGCGTCTGCTCGCACTTGCACCGCTACTCACGACCCGCACACCGCCCAGCCCTTGCATCGCATCGCATCCCAGCGCCGCATTTGCATGCCGACCACCACAACACTGATCACGCCCCGCGCCGTCTGAACACTCGAGGATAAGACACCACGCCTACGCATGTCGACGCCGGCCAGCCCAAGGAAAACCGCGGAGGGCGCCCTGGAACCGGACATCACCACCACCTCGCACTCTCTGTGACTGCTGCTGAGGCATTGAGCCTGCGCTCCCGCGCACCACCCGCCATGGCCGAAGTACTACACACGCCGCGCGAGGGCTCGCCTTTTGGAGCGTCTCCAATGGCGCGCACCACCTCGTCGACGAACCTGTACAGCGCCCTGCAGTCGCCCCGGAGGAACCACTTCTCGCTCAACGACCTGCGCGCCCACTCGGAGCAGTCCGAGTCGTCTCGCGCCTCCTCGCTGCACTCCGAGTCCTCCAGCAGCCTGTCCCTCGACACCAGACTGGACGAGTCGAGCAGCGAAGATGACACCCTTGCATTCCCAGACTACGCCACGAGCAGAGGAGACTGCAGTAAAACCCTCGACTCGTACGAGCACACAGACTCGCCAAGCATCAAAATCACCGGCGAGCAATTACCGCCGTTCGAGCCAACCACAAACGCCGAGGGCACATTGTCTGTCGACACACCTTTGACTACGCCGGACCCCGTGCCCGTATCCGAAGATGACACCGCTGTGCGAAAGGAGCCTTCACGTCACGTGGACTATCTCTCGTACGAATGGAGGGAGGAGGACATCTGGTCCTCGTGGCGACACATCGTCGAGCATAGGAGCGTCTATGGTGAACGCTCCAGACTCGAGAATGCTTCGTGGCGGACATGGGCCAAGTCCCAGTTCAAGTTGAAGACCGTGTCGCCCGAAACTCTCAATTGGTGAGTTCCAAGCTTTCTGATCGGCACCCCTGTCTTTAGCGTCGATCATCCCCATCCGTGCACGGCTGTCCAAGTTTTGTATCGAGATCGAAATCTAACCAACAACGCAGGCTCAAAGACGTCGACGTGACATGGTTGTACGGGCCATTGCAGCCAGCCTGCAACAGGTTTGCCTCGCAGCAGAACTCGGAGCCCGTCAGCCACCTATCCAAGAGCAGCTCATTCTTGGGCAATGTCAAGAAGCCCATTCTGAAGAAGCGCAGCATGTCAGAGGCCATGTTACAAAGGTCGCTGTCAGCATCGTCGTTGGTAGCTGAGGCTGCAGAACTAGCTCAGAAACAGCGCACACCGACTGTGCAACTAGAGCGCCGGAAGCCTCGACCAATCATCGGTAGGAAAACTTCCGACCTCCCCACCGCCTCGTCGTTAATGTCGAGGACTACGAGCCGGGAACCCACCGATTATTTCACCTCGAGGTCCACGTCCGGTCTCCACACGCCATTCGATGGCGAGAAGAAGCACATTCGGTTCGACGACAAGGTCGAGCAGTGCATTGCAATTGAAACAAAAGATGGAGACGACGATGAGGATGACTTCAACCACAACCCCTGGGCGTCACAGAATGACGAAGAATCGTCATCTGACGAGGGTGTTGTCATGATGAAGCGTTCTCGCAAGAATAGGAGACGGCCTTTATCCAGGACATCGTCCAAGACAAATGTTACCACCACGAAGGCTACCAACAAGACGATCGAGAAGCTACCGTCCACGACATTAAAGTACAGAACGGACTCGCCAGACGTCACGGAACAGCAACAGTCACATTCATTGGGATTTTGGAGGTCAAGTAGGTTATCACCCTCTCCTTCTCAGGAGACTTTGAGACCGTCGCATCCATCGTCGAACTTCCTGCTCCCCGAAGATGACGATGATGACGAATATTTCAATCCTTCCGGAGCATTCGGTGTACAGCGCCCCGCGACCCCCACTGCCTCGGATCCACACTCATTGCGGAACAGACACCTTGACGTTCCCTCCGAATCCGGTGGTCTCCGTCGGACCGCGTCAGGCATGATTGCGCCCTTCGAAGATACAGACGACGAGCCCCAGCGCGGAGGCATACTAGGCAGCGTTGTAGATACAGTCAATACGGCAAGGGACATTGCACATGTAATTTGGAATGTCGGGTGGAAGAATTAAGAATATGGATGTAGATGAAGAAACGGATGTCATCACTAGCGACAGGCGTTACTGGCTTTCTTCCACTGTACCAACTTTGGGCTGGCTTTTTCGTACGGTTCACGAGCATACACGGTCTGGGTGAAAGGCTTGGCTGGCTCTAGGACGGCGGTGTATATTGCGAATTTAGAACGCTTCCGAAGCTCGCTGCTGAGGGGCTTGCATTGGTGCAGACTATGAATATAGTTCTGACCGATTGATAATACATACATTACAAGCATTGCTTTTCTTACGTGGATAAGCGGATTGTTGTGCTCAACAAGAAGTTTGAAGGATGACGAAGCCGGACCGATGCGATGGTACGTCCTTTAAGTGTTTGGTTCTATGCGGCGAAAGCTGACAGCCGGACGAGGTCACGGTCGCGCTGCCATGCACGATTACCCCAGGTTTGAATTGTGGAGCTCCGCATTTACGAGGGGCGGAAAGTTCCACGGTTCTGAGTATCACGTGTATGATCGGTATTGGATGGCTAGATGGCTGGGCCTTTGGGTGGGCCAAGTTTACAGCGTCCGTGGAACGAACTATTAGCCAAGATGCCATTCGCCGCGTAGAGAACATGGTGCAAGAATATATACTAGACCGCTGCTTACCCTCCAGGAATTTATCGTCTGGAGGGCTTCGATATGTCCACGATTCTTGACATCCGCAAGCACTGTCTCACTTCCCTACTTTGATCAACTTGAAGACAGTCCGTGGAACGGCCGGACGTGTCATCCTTGACCTTTGCAATACATGACAGACCAGTGGTTGCGCAATCTCGGATGCATGAAAAGACCGTCCTCGGGAGTCCCGTCCTCGGACTGTCACATATCCAAGTCGTTCACGGAAGAATTATAGCCTGCGAACGATGCTGTCTCGGTCTACGGCAGGACAAAGAGCTCTCAGCCTAGCGAGCACTAGCGCCAACTGCTCTCAGTTGAGGTGGGGCAGGGTGCTGCAAGGAGGCTGCAATCGAGGTGAAAGTGATGTGAGCAAAGGGGTGATACGGCAATCATTGTGTGAGGTTGCTGCCATGAGTTTCGCCTTTCTTTCACCCGAAACAATCGCAAGAGTGAGAGGCCAAGTGTTTGCTGTTCTCGAAGCTTCCCATGGAGTTCACGGCTTTAGGGCCTCGGGAGAGCAGGGGTAGCGGGTAACAGCCAATGAGGAGCTGAGCCCCAAGTTGACACGTTCACGTTCAGAGCTTCCTGCTGCATTTATTTATCAACCGCCGCGTCCCAGCTTGCGCCTCTCCCACTACTCAACCTCAAACTCTCCACCTAAGACCTCTGCCCACCTCCGACAGCAGGCAATCACAATGCGTTTCTCAATTGGAGCTACCGCAGCGCTCGCGGCTGCCGTTGTGCGCGCCGAGGAGCCCGCCGCCGAGGCTTCTTCCTCGACTTCCGTTGCGAAGCCGACTTTCACAGTATGTGGTTGGTTGAGCCCTCGTAAGACTCGATATGCTAACAGCTGCTGCAGCCCACCACACTCAAGGCTCCCTTCCTCGAGCAGTTCACAGATGACTGGGAGAGCCGATGGAAGGCCTCGCACGCAAAGAAGGACGTCAAGGCTGACGATGAGGAGTGGGCGTACGTCGGCAACTGGGCCGTCGAGGAGCCCACCGTCCTGAAGGGTGTCGAGGGCGACAAGGGTCTTGTTGTCAAGGACAAGGCTGCTCACCACGCCATCTCCGCCAAGTTTCCTAAGGCTGTCGACAACAAGGACAACACCCTCGTTGTCCAGTACGAGGTCAAGCTCCAGAGTAAGTGAACCGCACTGATCTGCGCAAGATATACAGGCTAATACATTCACAGACGGCCTCGAGTGCGGTGGTGCTTACCTGAAGCTCCTCAAGGAGGAGGCTGCTCTTCACGCCGAGGAGTTCTCCAACGCCTCCCCTTACGTTATCATGTTCGGTCCTGACAAGTGCGGTGCCACAAACAAGGTACGATTTACCGATCCACTTGCCGATTCAATGGCTAACAATTGCAGGTCCACTTCATCTTCAAGCACAAGAACCCCAAGACCGGCGAGTATGAAGAGAAGCACCTCAAGAACCCTCCGATGGCTCGCATCGTCAAGACCTCCACCCTTTACACTCTGATCGTCCGCCCCGACCAGAGCTTCGAGATCAAGATCGACGGCGAGTCCACTCGCAACGGCACCCTCCTCGAGGACTTCACTCCCTCGGTCAACCCTGAGGCCGAGATCGACGACGCCGACGACAAGAAGCCCGAGGACTGGGTCGATGAGGCCCGCATCGCTGATCCTGAGGCTACCAAGCCCGAGGACTGGGACGAGGACGCTCCCTTCGAGATCGTTGACGAGACCGCCGAGAAGCCTGAGGACTGGCTCGAGGACGAGCCCACCACCATCCCCGACCCCGAGGCCGAGAAGCCCGAGGACTGGGATGATGAGGAGGATGGTGACTGGGTCGCTCCCACCGTTCCCAACCCCAAGTGCGACGAGGTCTCTGGCTGCGGCAAGTGGGAGCCTCCCATGATCAAGAACCCTGCCTACAAGGGCAAGTGGACCGCGCCCTACATCGACAACCCGGCATACAAGGGCGTCTGGGCTCCCCGCAAGATCGCCAACCCCAACTACTTCGAGGACAAGGCCCCCGCCAACTTCGAGCCCATTGGCGCTGTCGGCATTGAGCTCTGGAGCATGCAGAACGACATCCTCTTTGACAACATCTACATCGGCCACTCCCCCGAGGACGCTAAGGCTCTCGAGGAAGAAACTTTCGCTCCCAAGAAGGCTGCCGAGAAGGCTGAGGAGGAGGCTCAGGCCCCCAAGCCCAAGGAGTCTCCCAAGTCGCCCTCTGACCTCGTCTTCAAGGACGACCCGGCCCTTTACATCAAGGAGAAGCTCAACCTCTTTATCGAGATCGCCAAGCGTGACCCTGTTGAGGCTGTCAAGTTCGTTCCTGAGGTCGCTGGTGGTATCGCCGCCCTCGCCGTCACCTTCATTGTGCTCCTCGTTTCTCTCTTCGCTGGCTCCGGAGCCGCTCCGTCCAAGGAGCAAGTCAAGGCCAAGGCCGAACAGGCTAAGAAGGCCGCGGTGGACGCCAAGGACAAGGCTGCTGAAGCAGTTGCGTCCGGCGCTCAGAAGGCTCAGGCTGAGGTGCAGAAGCGCCAGACTCGCTCGTCTGCCCAGTAGATGCAGCGGGCCTTGAGAATGATATCATGGGACCGTGGAGAGAGCCCAGGAAGTTTTGATTTTTCAGCGATCGGCCCCAGACAAGAGTCTAGGAGGTCTTTGATATCGCGATAGCGATGGGGTTTGATTGAGACAAAGTTATATATCGTTCGGGTAAAAAGGCGCTCAGTGTATCATAGCCGCTGTCTTGGATCGGCATAACGAATCGACTTTGAACATGATCATATCTACGAGCTCTGTTTGCTACTTTGTCATGTGTGCTTCTGATAACAAACCATCCGTCGTCTCTCTGAGAGGATTGCTCGGCCCGCCAATCGGCTTGACTCTTCTGAAGAGGCGAAAGATGATTGTTTCCCTAGAGATTAAAAAGCCGGAACTACTTGATATCCCACCGACTACTCCAGAGCTTAGCTTCATTATCACCGACATTCTCGTTGCTCACGATAGTTGTCGTGGAAATGGCGGAGTTGGCGGTCGGAGTAGCTATCCCGATGGAGTTTGGCGATTACGGCGTGTACCTATCAGCCTTCGCTGTTCTCCGCTCATCGGCGGTGATGCAAGGTGCGGGACAAGCCCCCATTGACCTCGGGACTTGCGGGGAGAGCTCCACATCAACCGTCGGTCACGAAGGGCAGGTCGGAGTCCCTTTCCCTTCAAAGCCGCGAACAGCCTATTGCCTCGTGGTCTCTAGTTTGGTCCGAATCTTCAAAAGTAGCCGGGCCCAATTTCTGGCGGTCAGTTAAGCTCCTACTTGTACTCGTTGCCCTCCATCCTCTGTCGGCTTAGCGGAAACATGGCCTCCCGTCGTGCTATCGCACGCATACCGGCGCTGGCCGCTCGCTCTTCCCTCCACCGCGCAGCTCCTCTCTGCACCAGAATGTCGGCCCCAGTGAGCGCGAACAAGGTCGCTGCCAGGCGGCTTCATGCCACCGCGCAGCACCTGAAGCCTGCGAGCGCTGCGGCTGTGGAAAACTATCCTGCGGAGAACTATCCGATGACCCACGAGAAGATCGCGTCGCCTCACGACACACAGAACTTCCTCGACAACAAGTTTGTGGCTTCGAAGGCGACAAAATGGATCGATCTTCACGATCCTGCCTCCAACAACCTGGTCACAAGAGTGCCCCAGAGCACCGATGAGGAGCTCAAGGCTGCGGTCGACAGCGCTGAGAAGGCGTTTCCTGCATGGAAGGCCACCAGCGTGCTCCACAGGCAGCAGATCATGTTCAAATACACAGCGCTCATCCGCGAGAACTGGGACAGGCTCGCTGCCAGCATCACCCTCGAGCAGGGCAAGACCTTTGCCGATGCGCGAGGTGACGTCCTCCGTGGTCTGCAGGTCGCAGAGACCTCCTGCGGTATTCCCACCCAGATGACCGGCGAGGTTCTCGAGGTCTCGAAGGACATGGAGACTCGCAGCTACAGGGAGCCATTGGGTGTTGTTGCTGCTATTTGCCCCTTCAGTGAGTACCCTGGCGCGTAAGAACGACAATAGCCTAACGCCTTCTCCAGATTTCCCCGCCATGATTCCCCTCTGGACCATCCCGATCGCCACCGCAACCGGTAACACTGTTGTACTGAAGCCATCCGAGCGCGACCCCGGTGCGTGCATGATCCTCGCTGAGCTTGCCGAGAAGGCCGGCTTCCCTCCTGGTGTCATCAACATTGTCCACGGCGCTGCCAGGACCGTTGACTTCATCCTCGACGAGCCCCGCATCAAGGCCATTAGCTTCGTCGGCTCCAACAAGGCTGGAGAGTACATCTTTGCCCGCGGCTCTGCCAACGGCAAGCGTGTCCAGGCCAACCTCGGTGCTAAGAACCACGCCGCTGTCCTCCCCGATTGCAACAAGAACCACGCTCTGAACGCCATTGCCGGTGCCGCTTTCGGTGCTGCCGGCCAGCGATGCATGGCTCTCAGCACCCTCGTCATGGTCGGCGAGACCAAGGAGTGGGTTAGTGAGATTGCTGAGCGCGCAAAGGCTCTCAAGATGGACGGTGGTTTCGAGAAGGACACCGATCTCGGCCCCGTCATCAGCCCCGAGTCCAAGAAGCGCATCGAGGACCTGATCACCAGCGCCGAAGAGGAGGGTGCCACCATTCTCCTCGATGGTCGTGGACAGAAGCCTGCGTCTGGCAAGTACCCCAACGGTAACTGGGTCGGACCTACCATCATCGCCAACGTCAAGCCTCACATGAAGTGCTACACCGAAGAGATCTTTGGCCCGGTACTCGTTTGCTTGAACGTCGAGACCATCGACGAGGCTATCGAGATGATCAACGCTAATGAGTACGGCAACGGCACAGCCATCTTCACACGCTCTGGTGCGACCGCAGGGAAGTTCCAGCGCGAGATTGAGGCCGGCCAGGTTGGTATCAACGTCCCCATACCCGTGCCTGTAAGTATCCGTATTCTCGAAGATGATAGTACGTTGCTAATGGACGGTAGTTGCCCATGTTCTCCTTCACTGGAAACAAGAAGTCGATCGCAGGCGGCGGAGCCAACACTTTCTACGGCAAGCCCGGTCTGCAGTTCTACACACAACAGAAGACGGTCACGAGTTTGTGGAGGAGCGAGGATGCGATTGCGACAAAGGCGGATGTTGCCATGCCCACACAGTCGTAGTGGTAACGAGGAGTGGACATTGGCGGAGCAATTTGCATGGCTTTGGGATACCAAAATGCTTGTATATATTACTTTGGGGCGTGTTGACTTGCGGCAGAAAAAGCAGTCTACTTCAACCCAAAATTATTTTAACCCAAAATTGACGGTCGTGCATGTGCGGTGGTTGTGAACGAGGACTCGCTCTCGCGCCGCAGGAAAAACTAGCTGCTTGATGCAGGGTACCGAGAGACTCGGGAGGCAGTCAATAGCTGTCTGAATGTGTCTCACAAGCTGACGACTTTTTTTTTGGAGGCTACGATGTTCTGCGCTGATGGCCAACTTTCTTCGCAACGCGACTTGGATGCATTATCTGGTGGCATGCAGCGGATATCGTGCCGAGTGGGCGCGCAGCACCGCCGCAGGATCAGGATGCAGTTTGAGGCGGCGACGTGCGACCAGGGTGTGATAACGGAAGCTCTATCGATAATATGCCGTCGGCGTCATGTCAGCAGCAGATCTGCCGGCAAGCACTCAAGCCACCCACATTTCTGAGGCGGAAATGCCACGAGGCTCACGAGCGCCTCTCTGCAGCCTGACGTCTCAGCACAAGGTATCTGCAACGGGCGACCCCACAGACGCGCAACGCTGCCTCGTGCGGATTGCGATGTGCAAGACATGGGATTTACACATCCGTGATGGGCAGCTGGAACTGCCACAGCAGGCTAGAGTGGCAGTTTATAGCAACGGCTAGCAGGTGTGGAGCTGGAGACGCTGCGCTACGGAGCTGGATACGCAGCGCGGCGGGCTAGGCTGCTTAGGGCGAAGATGGTGCCGATTTGGGATGGACGTGTAATCACGACAGGGTTTCAAGAGAACAGCGTGCATTTCACTTCAAGAAAACAGCGGGCACGCGCATTTGTGCCTTTTGCGCTGTGCGAGGCATTACCAGTAGACAGGTGGCTGATAGCAATCGCGCACTTCACGGCGCATTGTGCGCGTTGAGGAATGGCTGGTCGCTGGGCTGGCGGTTGCTATGGCGTTGCAAAGTCAGTGGTGGCTGGGTCGATTGGTGTGCTATTCCAAGAACAACCAGTCTTTTAGGATGCAAGCGGATGGCCAGTAGCGGGTGGTGGCGAGGAATGTTTGCGTGCACAGCAACCGACGACAGAGAAAATAAACTCGCTGTGCTGTGTGTACCTCGTGTGCAAGGGCTGTTGTCGCGAAAGCATCCACCATTGCCAGGCATCGACGTTGTCCTTCTCGCTGGACGATCACTGACGTGGGAGGGCATCTTACCATAGTACACTCGGCGTGCAGCGTTTCAGACCTTGAGGCGATCCCCTCCACCTGCGATTGGCCCCGGCAGCTCCTGGTACCCGTCCCGCCGTCGATTACGCAGCCCAGGCGGGCTCAATATTCACCATTGCGCGGCCTCTGGGGGAGTTGGATAATACCGCCGCCGTCGCTCGTTTGCAGGTCTAGTCGTCCGTATACTCTCTCTCCCTCTCGCTGCCATTCCATCGCTATCGCTATCACAATCGCGATTACTGCTGCCACCGCTCGTGCTCGCACACGAAACCACGTCGTCGCACCACGCTATCGCTATCGCCTTCATTTGCGGCGGATACCCACGCACAGCCCACACCGCACCCCAACACGTCGTCGCGCTCCACCCGATCGCAGACGGTCGCTCCAGGGCTCCGCTCTACCCGCTCACCAGCCTCGCAGCAGCCGTAGCGCCGCAGAAGACTGGGTATGTCGGCCGCGATGGATTCGCACCAGGGCAGGCCCGAGCAAGGGCGCGCGCGCGCAAAGTCGAGCGCTTTCAGCTTCCGCAGCCAGGGCTCCGAAGACAACAACCACCCGGCGTCCAAGAGCCCCAAGAGCAAGCACAGCCGCAAGGAGAGCGACAGCGAGCGCCGCAAGACCCACTACGACCCGACCACCAAGGCGAACCCGAACGCCGCCATGAACGAGGCCCAGCCGAGTAGGTGGCCCTTGTGTGCTGCTCAATTGCAGTGGATGATTGAGTGCTAATCGTTGCAGTCGCCGCGGCGCTCGAGAAGCCCACGCTGCAGTCCCTGCGCTCGTTCCAGCACAGCGATGTCAACGGCAACCTGATCGGTGAGTCCCGCCGCCGTGACGCTGCACGCAGAGAACAACCCACTGACGACGACGCCAGCCGAGCCCGATCTCTCCAACCCCACCCGCTCGCGATGGGAGCGCCCGCTCGACACCATCCGCTCGTTCGAAGCCGCCATTGATGGCGAGTACCGCCGCCGCGCCTCGCAGATGCGCTCCGACCAGACCGACGTCGTGTCCAACTACGGCGGTGCCTCTCGCCGCTCCTCCTACTACGGCGGCGGCGGCCCCGACGCCCAACGCTACTCGTCCCACAGCTACTACGGCAGCCAGAACTACGGCAGCCAGAACTACGGCGGACGCGCTCCCCGCGACTCCTACGACAACGGCTACGGCCAGGGCGGCCCTGTCGGCGGTCCCCCGAGGGTCCGCTATGGCAACCGCATGCAGTCCGACCCCGGGTGGGGAAGCCAGGGCGGCAGCCGCATGAGCCAGGGACAGAACGTCTACGGCCAGCCGCCGCCGAACGGTCACCAGCAGAGCCGCGACACAGTGCACACGAACGGCTCAAACGGAAGCAACAGCGACGGCGCTTATGGCACCGACCCGAGCGACAACTCGTCTTTCGAGCGCTCCATGCCCGTTCGCCCACCACATGCCGACATGGGCGAGCAGTACGGTGCGAACGGCTACGGCGGCCCCATCAGAGAAGAGCAGCAGCAGCAGCACGGCGGCTACTTCCCCGGCCAGCAGCACCAATACGGTGCACCGCCGCCCCCTCCACATGCCGCAAAGCCGGTGCAGCCAAAAGCTGCGCCCATCCAGCTCGGTGCCGGCGAGGCCGGTGCCGCGCCAGCAGGCAGGCCGGGCGTGCTGAGGAAAGAAAGCTCCGGCGGCGAGGACAAGAGGAGGAGCTGGTTCAAGCGGCGCTTCAGCAAGGACTAAGCGGCCGGAGGCAGCGGGCGAGCGAGGCAACGGGCGAGCATGTGGTGGACGATTCTTATGACCATATACCACATTCTTGCATTTTGGGACACGAAACTATCGGCGTCTTGGTCGTATGTCACGGCTGGGAGCACGTACATGATGGAGTTGGGCGCATATAGGGCGCACGAAACGAGTCACTCCTTAGGCGTATGTGTATGCTACAGGAGATTCTTGCATTTGGCATGTGCAAAAGCTTTGTAGTAATTTGTAATGCAGCGTGTTGTTTTGGTCTGCATTGACTTTTCCGAGTCGTCCTCAAGCGCCCTTTGGTGATGGACTACAACTTCTTCTTGTCCTTCTCAGCCTCTTCTGCCTGCTCCTTCTGATCGTCCATAAAGGCCATGATCACGTACCCAATGAGCACGACGTTGGCCATCAGAGCAGCCAGTCCACCTGCATATGTTGCGTTTCCTAGACGCGTTAGCCCGAATCATTGTCAATATCACAGAATTGCTCCTACCGTTGAAGACGTAGGCGTTGGTGAAAAAGTAGGTGCCGATGGGAAGGGTGATCATGGCGAATGTAAAGGACATCAGCTTGAAGATGACGCCGCTGGAGAAGTCAGGAACACTGTGTTAGATATGAGCCATGCTCTTGTGCGCAAGCAATGGGATATTCCAACATGTTGTGGACATGCGTTCGCGTCTGGCATGCACCACTGACTATGCATGCACCCACGCCACGACTAGCGAGAAGGAAAGCACTCACGAAGGAACGGCAGGCGAGATGTTGGACGGCCCCGGAGCGCCCCTGCCATCGTAGTCCAGACTCGTCTTCTCGTCGTTGACTATTCTACGTGTTGTCATGTTGTCTGATTTGTGGTGGTGGTGGCGGTGGTCGACTTCACATGGGAGCCTCCACAGCCCAGAGAGGCACGGCAGTGCCGAATCCAACTCGGAGCCATTGACGTTGATAGCGCACGGGCCAACCACTTAACGCGCCCCATCGAAAAGCGCGTCTGGGGTCGAGACACGAGAAACATCCCGGCGACATTTTTTTGGTTCCTGCCGTGTATCTCTTTCACGCCTCTCGGCCTGCGGCTCTGGCACACTGCATGGCTGGCACGTCTGGTTCTTTGCTTGCTCTTTCACTCTCCTGCCGCTGAGCTTTATCATTGTCTCTCAAGCGCGCCTGTCGATCACTGCGGCGAACACTCTGAACCACCTCGACACTACTCAACCCGACTTCCGCTCGCACAATGTACCCCGAGGACCCCATAATGTCCTCCTCGCCCCCACCGCCTGCGCACCGGACGCGCTCCAGCAGCCCAGACAAGCAAAATACATACGTCACACAGCCAACCCAGCCTATGCCCGCGCGCTCGCCGTACTTCACGTCTGATGTCACCCAGCCCACGCAATTGCTCACGCCGAAAGCAAATCGAACCCTCCCAATCGACCTCGGATCGTCACCGCAACTGCAGGTCCCGCGCTCGTCGCCCGGCCTGGAGCGCTTTCCCTCGTCGGCCGTACAGTCACAGACGCAGTCGCAGACATACACGCAGCGCCCATATGGTTTCAACCCCATGGCTCCGCCAGGCACGGGTTTCTTCCCGCCAGCGCCTGTCCGCAAACCGGTTTACGACCTCACGTCGGACGATGCGCCTGTTGAGCGTGACCCAGATGAGGACGAGTCCTCGTTCAGATCGAACATCCCTCTCAGCAAGGTCGAGATGGGCAGTCGCGCTTCGAAGGTCGAGGAAACACCGCCCAAGCCGAGCTGGGACCTTTCAGGCTATGCATACAAGGTCGTGCAGCAGGCGTCTAGGAAGCGCGGTGCAGATGACACACAGAGCCAGAGCCCGCCGCCGAAGAAAGCGAAGCCGCTGCCTCGACAGGGCGGACCGAGTCGCGCCATGCCGGTGGACGTAGACCTGACAAGCGAAAACGACATGACGTTGTCAGATATCCAAGACTTCGATCTGCGGAGGAAGACCACAAGGTTACAGGCTATCTTTACCGACAAGCCTGTCGCTGTTCTTTACAAGGCTCTCCTCGACAAAAGGGGCCACTTCGAGGACGCCTCGACGTATCTTGTCGAGCAGGATTCAGAAGACGAGCTCATGAAGTCGCCCCAGGTGGGTGTCGCCAAGCGCACCGGGAGCGTTGCAGAGCCCAAGAAGACCGCCGAGCGCAAGCTGAATGCGCCCGTCAAATCGCTGATGGACAAATACTCGAAGGCGGCGCCGTCATACAGCACACCAAGCGCAACTGCGAGTCCCACGACGACAGATGCGGAGCAGCCCAAGAAGCGGCGGCTCATACGCGGAAGGAAGAAGGCCGAGCCTGCGAGCGACGACGATCCGATGACACCGCCGCGACCGCAGACCAAGGAGGTCAAGGCGCAAGCAACAGCGCCAGTGGTCGTGTCCGACGATGAGGATGAAGGCATCATCGCTATCTCAGATGACGAGTCTGATGCTGGAGCGGCGTCTGAGAAGGATCATAAATTTAGCTCGGACAAGCTGCTGGACTTCTTCAATGATTGCTCAGTCGAGGCGATGGTGGACCTGTCTGGCCACAAGGAGGAGGAAGTCGATGAGCTGCTGAAGCAGCGGCCTTTCGCTTCCTTGGACGCGGTACGAAAGATTCACGTCGATCTGAAAGCCAAGGAAGAGCAAGAAAAGGGTAAGAAGAAGGCACGCAAGCCTAGAATTACATTCGGTGCTCGCTTGGTCGAATCTGCCGAAGACATGTGGGATGCCTACTCGACAATTGACTCGGTCGTCAAGCAATGCGAGGATCTCGGAAAGCCAATGGTGGCTGGCATGGCTCGCTGGGGCATCAACATTTTCGGCGCGTCGACAGACGGCGAAGTAGATGCAGTCACCCTCGACGATAGCAGTGACACCAGCTCGACTCGCGATTCTGGCTATCACACACCGAAGAGCGGCCATGGCAGCGATACTGAGAGCGGCCTTCGCAAGACCAGTAGCAAGATCAAGCTTCTGAAGCAGCCGGCCATCATGAACGACGATATCGAGCTGAAGGACTACCAGGTTGTCGGACTGAACTGGCTGAATCTTCTATGGCAGAATGGCATCTCTGGTATCCTGGCCGACGATATGGGTCTGGGCAAGACTTGTCAGGTCGTTGCCTTCTTGTCACATCTGAAAGAGCAAGGGGAGGGCCGCCCGGCAATCATCATCGTGCCTGGATCGACCCTTGAGAACTGGTTACGTGAGTTCGAGCGCTTCTCGAGCACGGTCAACATCCAGCCATACTACGGCTCGCAAGCCGAGCGCTTCGAGAAGCAAGACGACATTCGCGAGAATATCGAGACTGGGAACTGTGATGTCATCGTCACCACGTACGACTTGGCCTATCGGAAAGAGGATAACGCTTTCTTGCGAAAATGCAAGCCTCAGATATGCATATTCGATGAGGGTCACGTCCTGAAGAATGCTAACACCGCTCGTTACAAGAGCTTGATGCGCATCACGCCAAAGTGCAGGATTCTCTTAACGGGCACGCCATTGCAGAACAGTCTGCAGGAGCTCATGTCGATCCTTGGATTCCTGATGCCGAACGTTTTCTACGACAAGCAGGACGATAGCGTGCAGGAGATGCTTCAGATCCTTTTCAAGCATAAGGCAAAGGTCACTGAGAGCGATTCGCACAGCTCCCTGCTCTCGGCACAGCGTGTTCAGCGCGCTCGAACTATGCTTACGCCGTTCATTCTGCGCCGCAAGAAGGCCCAGGTGCTGAAGCATCTTCCTAAGAAGACCTGCCGTGTCGAGTACTGTGAGCTCACCGATACACAGAAAACTCTGTACGACGAGCAACTGCAGAAGCAGCGTAAGATCCTACTCGACCGTGCCGCTGGCCTGCCTGTCAAGGATCACGCCAATGTCATGATGAAGCTCCGACAAGCTGCCATTCATCCTCTCCTCTTCAGGCACCGCTACACTGACGATAAGATCCGGAAAATGTCGAAAGCATGCTTGCGCGAAGATACATTCGCAGAGAGCAATCCCGATATCATCTATGAGGAGTTGCAGCTATACCAGGACTACCAATGCCATTCCCTGGCCGAGAAGTACCCCAAGGCGCTGGGCAAATTCGCGCTCCAAGACCACGAATGGATGGACAGCGGCAAAGTCCAGACACTGCTCACTCTGATCAAGAAATTTCAAGCCAATGGCGACCGCGCCCTCGTCTTCTCCCAGTTTACCTCCGTCATGGACATCCTGGGCTGGGTCTTCGACGATCACGACATTCCCTTCATGCGCATGGACGGCTCTACTCCCATCGCCGAGCGCCAGGGGCTGATGGACAAATATCACAACGAAACCGATATCCCTGTCTTCATGCTCAGCACCAAGTCCGGCGGTGCGGGCATCAACCTGGCTTGTGCGAATAAGGTCATCATCTTCGACAGCAGCTTCAACCCGCAAGACGATATCCAGGCTGAGAACCGCGCGCATCGTGTCGGTCAGACAAGGGAGGTCGAGGTTGTCCGTCTGGTGACCAAGGATACAGTCGAGGAGCAGATCTACGCGCTTGGTGTGAGTAAGCTCGAGCTTGATAAGATGGTGCAGGGTGAGGAGCAGGATGAAGCCAGCACCAACAAGGGCAAGAAGAAGGCGCTCACGAGCGGCACTGCTACGCCGGCGTTGACGAAGGCGGATGAGGCGGGCATCAATGCTGTGGAGGCCATGCTGCTCCAGCAGATGATGAGCAAGGGTAAGGGGGATGTGAAGGACCAATTCAAGGAGGGACTTGAGAAGGCGGGGTTGGATTTGAGTGCTGCTTAGGAGGCGGTTTAGTGAGATGAGTGTTGGATTGTTGGTATCCCTCAGGCCTCGTTGGAGTACAATGAGGTGCCGGAACGGTCGATGAGTATTTGTAGGCGTGTACATAGCGTTGGCGTTTGGTAGACGGCGAGATGAGGTCTGAATGGGCACGAATTGGTACTCTACATGTGTCTTCTTTCTCCGACAGTGACGCGGGCCAAGCCGATGCGAGGCTGTCTACTATACGTTAACATATCTGTCTGCAATATTCTTGGCTCAGAACAGAACTACGGCAACACAGCATGGCGAAGCGGTTCTGACAGCCCTTCGCATTCTCCCGTCTTAGGCGAAAGGACGTCGTGAACATGAGCGTGGGAGATGCTGCTTCCGATGAATTCTTCGATAGTGATAGTTGGGCCATGTTGTAGGCTCTACAAAAGGTGTCTGGGGATATTCTGCAAGAAAGAGCAATGCTGGAAGAGCGTTGATGCCTGCCACTAGTGCATGTGACGTAAGGCCACGTCGGCTGTCGTTGCCCTTTTGGTTCTCTGTCCATCTATCGCTGAGCAACTGATCACGAGCGTTCACACATCATCCTGAAACATTCCAAGACAGCATCAATCGCGATCTCCGGGATGCCGCAATCTATACTGCCACCAGAAGTCATACTCAATGTGCTTGATCAGCTAGTCGGGACTTCTTTAGGACAACTACCTATCTTCGATGCATCAAGTCCCGTCACCAAAACCTTACGAGCGCTTACTCTCACATCCCGCACGATGCATGCAGCTTCGTCAAGATATCTCTACGCCCACTGCCTTTACCTGAACAACTGTGTGAGCTATGCTTGCTTCCGGAGAACTTTAGGCATCGACTTGGGCAGCAACCATCCACAGTCGCTTACTTACGGCCAAGCCGGGCGAAATGACGACTTGTGGCACGATGCCAACGTGTTGCGACACATCCATTCAGCCTTCATATCTCCAATGAAGACGTTCAGCGAGGACTCAGAGTGCACTCGAGAAACTCCCATGGTTCGGCTTCCGCAGGTCATTGATCTTTGCAGCGCTATTGGGTCCACACTGAAGAAGTTAGTGTTGGACATGCTACCTGTATACTCACCGCACAGTGAAGTTGAAAAAGTCAGGTTCACACAGAAGGATACCAATATATTTTTGGGAATGCCGAATCTTGAGGAGCTCATCGCGAGCTACGATGTGCCCGACTATTTTCGATCGCCGCCTCCAAATATCCGAAGACTTGCCCTCACGATACAAGATCTTCACGATATAGCCATGCATTTCTGCTTTGCTGTGTCGAGCCTTCAGACTCTGGTCGTCCTGCGGCCTATGGAGCTGAGCGCAGCAGACATCAACAGCCTCTTCTTAGCATATAAAGGACACAGTTTGGATATTATACTGGTGGATGTCAACTCAAATCACCGTACTCCAAAAGACACAAGAGACTGGACCGGTAATGACACGGTTCGCATCTGGGAAGCGGATGTACCAACAAGCTTTTACGGCGACGACGACGATCTCATCCTTAGTGATAACTGGATATGGACTCATGCTGTTCAAGGCACACTCTGGAACCAAAAAAACAAGAGGATGGCTTCTTGGTCTGATATTCAACGACGGCTCGCGGGGCCTGTTCATCATGTTTTGAGTAGTGTCTAAGTCTGAGTGTAGTCCTCGAGGCAAATAAGCAATCCGAAATACCCGTTGGTTTCTCTTTCACTATCAGTGCTTGGCTGCAAACCCTCCTTCACGACTGGAATCGCTGCAGCAAGACGGCTCAGGAAATGGCAGATGCGTTTCCTTGATGCTAGTAGGCGCTTCTACTTTACGCATATGGATCTTTGACCATGTAATCTCCTCGTCAGTATCGCTGCCAACAGCCCTGTTGAGATTACCGGGAGTTTCGATTGGGATGATACGTTTAGTGCGCTGAAGTACAAGGATTGTCGAGCGCCTCTCTGATCGTGGGAAGAAGAGGAATTGGACGAGGTCGACGAGTATGACGGGCCGAGGGAGCCGCAGACGCCCGAGTTGCAAGGACTCATGACGCTTTTCGAAACACGCGTTGGACATGACTTCTTGGAGTACCCATACAAAGGAGAGGAAATAATGTTTAGATGTATGTTCGTCGTTTTGTAGATCGGGCTCGGAAACCGTCATCTCTACAGGGCGACCATTGGCAGCAACTGGTAAAGGCGCGTGATACCTAAAGAAGTAGCGCGTGAGGCAAGTCATGTCCCAAAAGAGATGATGAGGCTTAGACGGAAACGCAGTGAAATACTACTCATTGCACACGATATGTATATTCCATGGAAACTTCGTAATTTATGCAACAGCGACCTGCTGCCCTGGCTTTACCAGCACCTCTCCGGCCGCCTTGGCCGCCGCTTCCTTCTTGTATCTTTCCGCCCTTCCATATGAGTCTGCGTAGCCGTTCTTGATCGCCTGCTCGACCGTGATCGGTGGCCACTTGGGCTCCTCGCCCTCTTTTACGCAGTTCGGCAAGCACTTGACTTCGTAATCTGGGTTGCCGGAGAAGAAGACAGGAATGCTGTAGCGCTCCGCTCCGCTCTTGTTGATGACACGGTGCAGATTGGAGATGTACTTGTCGTTCGACCAGCGCATCATGAGGTTGCCTAAGTTGACGACGAAGGCGCCAGGTGTGGGTGCGACGTCGAGCCATTCTTTCGTGGCGTAGTCGTACACTTGAAGACCTGCAACTTCGCCTTGCAGGAGGATTGTAACGCAGCCAAAGTCTGTGTGTGCACCGATGCCGCGTGTGAGCTTTGCTGGGCTGTCTGCGGGCTGCGAAGGGTAATGCAGAAGGCGCATTGTGGCAACTGCACCGCTGCTGAAGTCATCGAACCAGCTCTCTTCCAGATCCAATGTCAAAGCCAGAACCTTGAGGATATCTTTTGCGAGGTCAACCACCTGGCCGTAGTAGTCGAGTGCTGTGCTCTTGAAATCATCCACATCAGGCACGATCTCTTTGGATGGCCACATGTTGGGACCAGAGTTGAGCTTCTTATTGATGAAGTATGCGTGATCTTTTGTGATCTCGTCACCAATGTAAAGGCCTTCCTTCAGCTCCGGTAGTGTCCCCTCTTCGAGAATTTGTGACTTCATCAACTCGTATCCGCGATTCCATGTATTCGTTGTGTCCTTGTTCACTGTGTTTTTCTGTTCCAGCTCAAGATCGAAGAACCTCTTGTTCCAGTCCATGATCCTCTTCTGGAGCTCTAGCGGAACATTATGCCCTGTGATCTGGAAGAAGCCATTGTGCAAGCAGCAGTTCCTGACATTTTCTACGAGCTTCTTCTTCGCCTCAGGATCGTTCTTGTAGAAGCCTAGATCCAGTAAGAGCGTGCTACTCAGTCCAGCTGATCATACATACTTGAGAAGTCCAGAATCGGTGGTGCATCACCTGCGCTCGGCATCTCGATGGTCGTAACGGCTACTGAGAAATCTGGTGAATATATGCTTTTTTCAATGGGATCGACTGAATGCGCAATGGGATGAACGGTTTATTGCTATGGCTCTTCATCGACGACGCATTCATTCGCGTTTATACAATCGTATTCTCGCCCTCCCATGGCTGTCTCCGACACAGCTACCCCTCACGCAACGTGTATCGATAGCAGCGGAGCGCGTTCGAAGATGGGGGTTCCAAGTTGGCCGACAAAGCTCCGAGAGGAGTTCACCCCACCAGTCCCACCTTTGAGAGAATATCGCCTGGACATCGCCTGGAGAATACCGGACCAGCCACCAGTTTCACAGAACATTACGAGACGCAACTCGACCAGACGAACATGTGTGAAGGGTTGGAGTGCCTTGCCAAAGCGCAAGGCTGGACATGGATTGAACTCATGACGTAAGCTGCTAGCGTACCTTCCGCGTCGCGTGTCAGCGCTTCACAGATGGGCATTCAGCCCTCGAGCCTTGCGATATCTTCAAAAGCAAAGGACACAGGTCTTCGTATCCCCAGTATCCTGAATCAACCTCGACTTGGTCACGCGCGCAATGCCTGTTTGTTGCGTGACCGTGAGCACATCAGCTCTTACCACAAGCAGCCTTGCAGAACTGTTACTCGTAGTACCTGCATTCGACTCTCCAATAACCAATTGACTGACTGGTTGGCTCACCAAGTACATCGGAACCTATCTTAACTTGTCGGTTCCCGTACAGGAATGCATTTGAGACGCAAGCGGTCGACCAGGGGACACCACATGGTCGCGAGATAAGCGATCTCGCTGGAATGCAATACGCCCTCGACGTGGGATCACGCCCAATCCAGCTTCGACGCAGGTGCTGCATTGCTGCCACTGCGGCATCGTTGGATCTGTACTTTCCGAGCTTCGTTACTACGCCACAAAATGTATGTTCTCTGGGCATCGTCATCTTCAGGCCGAAGTGCCGTGCGACAAGCAATGCCATGACAGGTCATGTGATACCCCAGATTCACCATGTGCTTAGCCTCCGCAATAGTCTCCACCCGCATGCGGCCGGATCACGCCTTTGATTTGCTCTGCGTCGGACCGCATACCCTCTAGCCTTACTGAAGACCCTTGAAGTCTGATCTGCGCCTGGTCAAGCCACGGCGGTCTTTGTTAGATATGGCTGCACTTGCCACCACCATGTCGCCAGATTCGACTAGACCTTGGCTTTCGTGATTGACAGCCCCCTTGAGGCTCACTTCTGTAGAAGCACGTATCCGGTGATCTTGTCGACGTACCTTGGCCAACGTTAGTTGCTATGGCAAGCCGGCCAGTCTCTCGGATCTTGCTCGTCAGGGTGCCGCAACCATCCTTTGAGGCAAAGTCAGACGTTGGCCTTCGTTTGTGGCACAGATATACATATGTGGAGTTTACAAGTATATAGGCAGGACTGCATCCGGCGTCGGAACTTGTCAAACCCAGACAAGACCTGTAATCACATCCACCACTTACTTCACAATTACAATGTCTGTTGAAGGCAAGAGAAAACGGTCTTCAGTCGTCTCACACGAGCATGTCGAGGACGGCACTGTTCGAGTCAACGACGATGCCATGCGGCGTCTCAGCGTTGTCCGCACCAACATTGGACAGCAGCAGGAGGATGCCCGACTCGCAACTAACGCCGAGAAGACGATGACCGTTCGACAGGCCATTCGCTTGTATAAGTGGGCTATCGTCTACTCAATGGCTATGAGCTTGGCAGTGGTTATGGAAGGGTACGTATCAATCTATGGTTAAGAAATGCGTTGCTGAACTTTGACAGTTACGACCTTGCGGCCATGGGCTCATTCCTTGGGTACGATCAGTTCCGTCAACGCTTCGGTACAGAGCTGGACCAGGACGGCAACCCTAGGATCTCGCCTGCCTGGCAGGCAGGCATCCAGAATGGAGTACAAGCCGGCTCCATTATCGGTCTCTGGGCGAATGGCTACATCTCCGAATGGATAGGTTACAAGAAGACGATGTACGGCGCCCTCCTTGCATCAGTCATCTTCAACTTCCTCCACTTTTTCGCCCAGGGAATTGGCATGGTTGTAGCGGGATCCGTCTTGCTTGGTCTGCCATGGGGTATCTTCCAGACTCTTACGGTCACTTACGCTTCGGATATTACTCCCTCGACTATTCGACCGTACTTGACCACTTACATCAATCTCTGCTGGGTGATGGGTCAGCTCGTCGCAGCTGGCGCCCTTCGCGGCTGTCAGACTCTCGGCAATGACTGGGGTTGGCGCATCCCGATCGCCATTCAATGGGTCTGGGTCCCCTTTATCTTTCTTGGTGCCTACATGGCCCCAGAATCTCCCTGGTGGCTGGTCCGCAAGGGTCGCTTTGAAGACGCCAGGGCTTCCTTGGTCAAAGCTACAACACCGCAGCCAGACGTCAACTTCGATCCAGACCAAGCTCTCGCCTTGATAAGACACACCAACGACCTAGAACAGGCAATGAACAGCGGTGTCAACTACCTCGACTGCTTCAAGGGTGTTGAGAAGCGTCGTACACTTATTGCTTGTGTCGTCTGGCTCACGCAAGCGCTCTGCGGTGCTGCAATGATGGGATACTCTGTCCAAATCTACAGAGAATCTGGTCTTAACGAGGAAGGCGCGCTCAACCTCAACATCGGCCAATATTGTCTTGGCTTCATCGGTACCATTGGCTCATGGTTTCTCATGCGCCGCATCGGACGCCGGGCGCTGTACAATTGGGGTTTGATCATCCTCTTCTCTTTCTTGATGGTCATTGGTGGTCTCGGTGTCATCTCCCGTGAAAATACTGGTGCTGCGTGGGCTCTTGGAAGCATCTTGTTGGTGTACACGCTCTTCTACAACTTCACCGTCGGTCCTGTCTGCTATGCTATCGTCGCGGAGATCTCATCGACCAGACTGAAGATCAAGACTGTCGTTTTGGCTCGTAACGTCTACAACCTTGTAAGTTGAACGTCTGAATAACCAGGCAAGCTCAGCGCACTGACTATATACAGGGGAGCATCTTCAACAACATAGTCGTTCCGCGCATGCTCTCACCCAATGAGTGGAATTGGGCTGGTATGACTGGCTTCTTCTATGCTGGTCTCACTGGTCTGCTCATTACGTTCATGTGGTTCATGTTGCCTGAGACCAAGGACAGAACCTTCGCTGAGCTTGATGTGCTGTTCGAAAACAGGGTGTCCGCAAGGAAGTTCTCGAAAACCAACGTCGACCAATTCTCTGGCCACACCACTGCTATCAGGATCAGCAGCAGCGCCGGAAGCAGCAGTGATGGGGAGAAGCCTGGCGCTCTCAGGCGTGAGGAGGTCTAGACTGTTGAAAACCTCCACGTATGCCGAACATATTGCGAGTGGCGTCCAAGGCTCAGAGCACACCCGGAACTAGCCAAGGATAATGTAAATACAACGCTCTTTTCCTTGATTCGATCGAAGATGCGATCCGCAGTGATGTTAAATTTTGAATTTAGGAAACTATGGAACGAAGCCGAACGCAAGGCTGGCCACTGGTGCCGAAACACCTTTGACCCGATTGGCCAATGCCCCACTCCGCAGCTTTGAACTGCTTGCTCAGCTTGACAAAGCAGAGAGCGCGCCAAGCCCTACCACTCTGATGCGCCGCTTTGCTAAACATTTACCAAGCACAAGTCATGATGGCTGAAATCTACTTGAACCCCTCAAATACCTCCCTCGAACATTCTCGAGCTTCATCCTATAGCTATATAGCTGACCCGTTCGACTGATGAAGACGCTCTCCTCTATCTTTTTCGCCATCATCGCAATTGCAGCTGCAATCTACAACAACCCATATATGCTCTCACGCTTCACACGCCTGACCAAGCACTTCACACCTACACGCAACTTCACGTCTTCCCCCACAGATATGGCCTCGAACACTATGTTCCGTGGGTTGCCCGTCATCCCAGATGAACAGTTCACCACCACAGCACCCCGCAAGATCGCCAAGTCTTTTCTCGCTGTCGAGCAGTCCGAGGGCGCAGGCGCGAAAGTCCGCCGCTCAGTTGGCACACCCAAGCTCCGCAATTTTTCGCCCTTCCTCATGCTGGATCACTTCCAGATCCCTGTCGGCGCTGGCTTCCCTGACCACCCCCACCGCGGCCAAGAGACCATCACATACCTGCTCTCTGGCGCCGTAGACCACGAGGACTTTGCCGGACACAAGGGAACAATCGAAGAGGGTGACTTGCAGTTCATGACCGCTGGTCGCGGAATCGTGCATGCAGAGATGCCTCACGAGAACAAGAACGGCCAGGCAAATGTGGGCATGCAACTCTGGGTCGATCTACCCAAGGAGCTCAAATCCTGCGAACCGAGATACCGTGACTTGAAGGCTAAGGAGATCCCCCACGCCACATCAGAGGATGGCAAGGTCACAGTCAAGGTCATCAGCGGTCTTTCATACAACACAGAGTCTCTCAAAGAGCTTGCATATACACCGGTCTGGCTCCTAGACTTCACAGTCCAGCCTGGCGGCACTGTTAAGCAGTCACTGCCCAAGGGCTGGAATGCATTCGCCTACCTCCTGAATGGCACCACCATCTTCTCCACCGGCGGCGAGTCGAGACCAATCGAGCAGTACCACAACGTTGTTTTTGAGAAGGACGGTGACAGCATAGAAGCCTCTGTCGAGGAAGGCGCAGAGAAGGAATCAAGGTTCATTTTGGTTGCTGGTCTGCCGCTCGACCAACCTATCGTCCAGTATGGACCTTTCGTTGTCACATCGAGGGATGAGGTCATCCAGGCTATGACCGATTACCAGACCCACTCAAACGGATTTGAGCGGGCGTACAACTGGGAAAGTGAGATTGGAAAGGCCATGGCTCACTAAGTTGTTGTTCTGTCTTCGTAGCGTTGTCGTAATTTCATGACCATGTACATAGCGTTTTATAACTTCAAATTACTTGTTCATGATCCCACTTCTTCCTCCCAAAAAAACACAAAAAATCTGGCCTCTTCAGAGCGGTGCCAGTGCATACCCTATTCATTGATATAAAAATCCTAGGTAGACACAATGATGTATCATTGGCTACACCAACCGGCCACCGTCTATTCTCGGAAGCTCATGCGAATCGCTGCACGACCGTCCGCTGATTCTTTCTCATTCTCAAAGAAATACAAAGGACCTACGTGTCTGTCTGCGGATATCCGAAAGCTGTTGCAGGACGTATAATGTCACTTTCCACCGGCCATGCGTGACCTTGTGGATCATCTGCGCAGCCGAAATATCCATACTAATGTGCCATATTATGGACCATTTGCTCTGTCTTCAATTCAGTCGAATGATACGTGGACTGTCCTTAAACTCAACCTCTCTATCTTCGGATCTTCACTCTCCAAAATGGTCTGAGGCTAGGAAATGTTCGTCTCTTCCCTTCGATTGTCTTAGCACATACGTGTCGCAAGAATAGTACAACATCCAGAGACGATACTCAATGCTTCGCTGAAATGTATTTACGCGCGACGTACAAGCTGCGGGGCACCGCAGGATTGACTGCAGCTCCTCTCAGCATGCATGAGACCAATGTCGATAACTTATCTGCAGCCTTCCATCACGATACCGCGCCTTGTGACAAATCACTCATCGTAATATGACAGCAGCCGACCTGCGTCGAGTGACCAGAAGCTCCACTTCAACCTGGTCATGGTCGACTGATTGAGCCTTTGCCTGGCGCCTGGAGCGAGCCGGTATGCTGTCGATTGTATGACGTGCTGCCAGGGACCGCACAGTATGAGACAATATCATATGTGTGGGGCGCCAGGAAGACAACACGTAATATTGTAGTCAGCAATAAGCCATATCCGTCCACTGTTAACTTCGAAAGCGCTCTACGACATTTGAGAGAATCTAGGCCCACGGGAACAGTGCTATGGGTAGATGCGTTGTGCATCAACCAAGAGAACATGGAAGAGCGCACGTAGCAGGTGCAGCTGACGGGAGACATCCACAGAATGTGCAAGCAAGTCATCGCGTATCTAGGAGATCGAATCGATGGGATGAACAGGATCGATGAGCTCCCTCCAGAAGTACCTTTCTTTGGCCAAGGTGTAGGGTGTGAGGATTGGGCCCCAAACGGAGGAGGCCGACCAAGTCATGTGTGTAGCATAAATTTTGCATTTCTCGAAAGTCTAGCATCAGACAAGCATCTGGACGATGTCTGGAGCTTGAGACCAGACGTCACGTCGGATGACAAGAAGCCTACAAGCCTAGCGCAAGGAGAGGACGCTGGATCCTGTGAAAAGCAAGATTGCAAGCAAGTCCAAGAGCCCAAACGTTTTGTCAAAGACTTGAAGAAACCATGCGACCTCCATCAACTCTATGGTGGAATCGTATCTGGGACGTACAAGAAGTCGCAGCGCCAACGCACACCGAGGTTGTGTAGAGCGCCTCTTGGACTTTGCTAACATAGGCCGCGTGGAATGCACGAAGCATAGCAGGCGCTGCTGTGCTACTGTGTAGGTTACTATGCCTCGAGATCTACGCATGATTCTTAATGATTTTGGCCAAAAGATCACAGATATTGACGAGATCCGCGCTGAGCGGATTGTCTTTCACCGACGAGGCCGTTAGCGAAGGCCCGACCACAGGTCGTTAATTGAGTTGTTGCGTAGATTCCACGACAGGAAGGCTTCTGACCCCAGAGACAAGATATTCGCTTTACTCGGTTTGGTTAAATTGAACGAGAATAGCCAGGCACTGTCCATAGTGCCGGATTACGCCTTGAGCGAAGCGGACGTTTTCGCCCGGGCTACTGTGCACTGCATCTACACATCTACGTCCCTTTCGATGTTCAGTACAGAGCTGAGCAGAAAATTCTGGACTGACCTGCCCTCATGGGTTCCGGACTGGGGAGTGCCAGGTGGACACACTTACAAACTTACAATGTGCGAGCACGCGCTGTAAAGCTATACGATGCCTTTCCAACTGACAGTATTCTGCGAAGGCTTGTGAGTATCGAATCCGTCCAATCTCATGTTCAAGGAGTTGGATGTTGGAAAGATTTGGCAAATGGGCGAAACAATGGGGGAGACGAAGCAAGCTTTTGCCGCGACACTTTATCGAAGCGATGGGCCATTGTGTCGAGCGCAAACGTTACCAAAGGGTCTTGGGAAGCCAACGGAAATCGAGGTTCCTGGAGTCCGATATGTGGCGATGTGATATGTAGGCCACAGACGGACTACTTTGTTCGACGTGCGGTGTACCGAGATGAGCTGCACTTTATGGCGTGGTCGTTGCGCTCCGCCCGATCCCCCTTTCGCCATCGGCCCGCGCAATACGTTCAGCATGGCTTATGGTCAAATTCGGCGAAGATCTGTGAAAGTCTGTTACTATTGTGGCCACATCTTACACACCGCTTCCTCATGATGCTTCGGAGACACCAAATCCGTACATGCGGACAGAAAAGATAGGACATGAATCATTGTACGACGACCGGCAGCAAGGCAGTGTAGACCAGCGCACCAGGATCGAACATTTCCTGGTCGAGGTTGATTACCATGGACCCTTTGAAGAAGGGAACGTGATCAATGATTCCGGTCAGTTGCGAGGGGACGGACTGTGGAAATAACTTTATGAGTACGTCACGTCGCAGCTCCTCATCAGGTGCGAACTCGGTGATGTGACGAAGCTGTTTGTGACCGAAGATGATATCTCTACGATCGATAAATCAATATGCCAGCGACTCTGTCACGTCGCCTAATTGTGGGCGGACATTATGTTGGTCTTGATCCAGCTGCAGGATTAATGACAGAATGTGCTTGCTTGAGGGTGGGAAGACACCATTTGTGTTGCGTCAGCGCGGGGAACAGGATGAGTTTGAAGTGGTAAGAGATTGTTATTTGCAGGGCATGATGGATGATGGACCTTCTCAGCTCACAAGAAGACCACGGGATCTTACGCTTGTGTAGGAGCTTCAAGCGGAGACGTGCGTCATCTGAGTCTCCTACAAATGTCACTGTCGAAGTCAGTCACATGAGAGTGGCGAGCAGGTAGTATTTGGTCTTACCAGCGACCTATGTATGTGCAGCGTGGCCTGTTGCGGTCAATTTGGTGTGCGTTGGCGAATCTCACATCTAAACCAGAGGTAGGCACGAACAAGACCATGACGTCATTGACGTCGAATCTAATGCCACTCGCGAGAGAGACGCGTTCTGAACGCGCCACACGGCCACCTTGAGATCTGAAATCTGTGATCAAAATTGAAAGAAAGTCAAGCTTCGGATCTCATACCTTTGAACGCAACGTTCGATATACACTGAAATACTCTTTGACTACAGTCTGCGACCTTGCTCCCCCGACTGAACGGCATCTGTGCGCAATTCCGTCTCAAGCTTCGCGACTCGAAGGCAATACCTGCATCTCACAATGAAGCGCGGCGCCCTTGACACATTTTTTAAGCCAACAACACCCAAAAAAGTCAAATACGAGACCACTGCCGAGGTTACAAGCCATGCATCCTACCCGTTTCCAATACCGCACTTGCCAACTGCGTTCAAAGAGCAGCTGGGTTTCGCACCTGCAGAAGAAGGTGTGTTGATGAATGACAAGCTCGACTTGGACCTTGTCTACTATCAACCATACATCCCACCAGCCATGACTGAAGGCTTGTTCGAATTTCTGCGCCAGGAACTTCCCTTCTATCGAGTGCAATATACGATCACGCGGTTCGGCAAGAAGACGGACATCAACACTCCTCGATTCACAACCGTCTTCGGTATCGATGAGACTTGTCGTTTTGGTCCGGATGGCGATATCTTGGACGCTCAGACAGGCAAGAAGGTAGATGCGTCGAAGTTCAAATGCAAACCTCGACCCATACCGCAGTGCCTGGACGAGCTACGCAAGATCACTGAAGGCACCACCGGTGATATCTTTAACTTCTGCCTTGTCAACTACTACGCAGACGGGAAGGACAGTATCTCATATCATTCTGATGATGAGCGCTTTCTTGGACAGAATCCAGCAATTGCATCTTTCACACTCGGCGCGAAGCGTGACTTCCTCATGAAGCACAAGCCGATCGCGCCGAAGGAGGGTGACGTAACGCCGGACCCCGGACAGATCAAACTGCCGCTCGGCTCTGGAGATATGGTGTTGATGAGAGGAAAGACGCAGTCGATGTGGTTGCACAGCATACCCAAGCGAGCTGGCGTGGATGCGAACAAGGGGCGGATCAACATCACCTTTCGAAAAGCGCTCGTCAGAGGCGGTACTGAGAACTACTATCAGTACAACGTTGGTACTGGCGGCGTGTACAGGTGGGATGCGAAACAGAAGAAGATGGTGCTGAGTGAGGAGGAAGGAGGTGCGAACGGTACAGAGAAGCAACAGGACGAAGGGACTAAATAACATCTCTGATCGCCCCCCTGCGTCTCGATTACCTTGAATGGACGTAGTCTTCAAAATCGCATCCTTCGCAGCAGGTGCCCATTGAGACTGAACTCGGGAAGCATGTTGTTGGCGTTGACAGCAAGAGCCACCAACCGCCCCAGAAAGCGTCGCCGGAACGGGCTAAAGCGGTCGGAGGTGGGCCGTGCAAGCAACCTTGGAAAGGGTCGACCCCGCCCTCGATGGACGGAGTCTAAGAACGACGAAGCGCATGAGGATGGACGCAGCTTTTGCAAGCCACAAGATAGTGTAGCATCGCGCGTGTGTGAGTCAGACTTGCATTGATTAGTCAGGTCTACAATGCCATGAGTGACGGTGTGATGCTGGAAGCCTTGACGAACGCCAAGCGTGTTCCGTCGGAGTTAATAGTTGGGGAAGTTGCGCTTTGATCTTACTGCTTTACCTGCCTCCGGCGGCACTCACCACCGACAACACTGTCCTGAACCAACTTGTGGCCTATACGTGTCGCGAACCCAGGCATAACGCGGAGCTGATCTTATCGAAGGGCTCATCGTCCAGTACGCATTCCGGCTCGACTCCACGTTCTGGTGTCTGACAAGAGCGGAGATGTACAGCGCATTGCCCTGGCCTTGAAATTAGCAACTGACATCTCTGCGCAGTTTCAGCCATACCTCTACGGAGAGTTGAGTCCGACTTCATCAACGTTGCCGATCGTGATACACTCAAGACCTCGCGCAGAGGACCCAGCAATTACACTACTCCATTACAGCCAACGGCGACAACTTTGGGCCAGCGTATTCCACGGCGGATGCAGCAAGTTCACGATCTCGCGTGAGCACACGAACAGACGAACAAGAGGGCACGACAGACTCACCGGACGACCAGTTGGGACGGAACGAGCGTTCTTACGTACAGTGATTGGGACGGAACCCCAGACATTGCAGCATACATACTAGAAGGGCGGTGCTAGGTTTTCAATCGCGTGGAACCGATCAGCTGCTGGAGATAGGCAGAACGCCGAAAGATTTAAAGCCGCGGGATCCCACTTCTTGCGCACTCTTTTCTGCAGTAGCACGCCTATCGCCAGCCTTTGGTGACTGAACAAGCACCCAGATAGAGCTTTAGCGCCAGCGTTCCTTGTCCAGACGGCTAGGGACGCCCAGAGTCAGCACCAACGTGAACGGACTTAAACAGCGTTAACCCCGCTCACTCCGATTGAGCAGCACAAAAGACCTTTCGAAAGAGAATCGCCAGCATGCCGCCTCAAAATACACCGCCGTCTACAACCTCCTCTAGCGCGGGACAATCGCCTCCAGATCCTCAATTCAGAGTTGTTCGCAAAAGGAATCGGGTGCCTCTGTCATGTGGACCCTGTCGGCATCGAAAGTAGGTTGCTACTGTAGTTACTGAGCCCTGAACTTGCGTTGACATATCTAGGCTGAAATGCAATCGAGCGCAACCATGCGACAACTGTACAAAACGGGGCGACACACCGTCATGTACCTATGCATCACCGGGCAATCGTAAGAAGAACCCAGTGGGTGCGGGTACGGCAACCTCGCCCGATGACATGCAAAATCGAATCGACCGGCTTGAAGGACTCGTATTGTCCTTGATGACGAACGGCGCTCAGAGCGCTGGCCCAGCAGCTGCTCAGGCAGCTATTGCCAACAGCATGAACAGCTCTTCTTCAGACCACCAGTTTGACATAAGCAATATGAGCAGTGGAATGAGCAATGGACAACCAGAGTCAATACCAGAGGAAGATGCCGGGGAAGAGAGTGAGATGGAGACAGTGACAAAGTCGATCGGGGTGATGAAGGTCAACAATAATCAAACCATCTTTGCGTCTGAAGCTCATTGGTATGCCATTCTCGGCGAAGTACGTATCGACTGCACGCTTTTGGAAAACGAAGCTGACTTGAAGTAGCTTTCGGAAGTCAAAAATTACTTTGCCGAGCATAAGAAGCAGTACGATGATCAATTGAAGAGATACAAAGCCAGCCATAGCGAAGAGAGCCCGCCCGGCACTGGCTTCCTGTACGGCCAGATGAAGCCAATATCGAGGCCCGAGATCTTATCACGCTTTCCGCCGAAGCCGACAGCTGACATTTTGGTGTCACGCTTCTTCAATACATATGACCCAGGCATCCACATCATACACGGGCCGACGTTCCAGAAAGAGTACGACAGACACTGGCTGAACCCAGACGAGACGCCTATCATCTGGCTGGGTCTAGTCTTCGCGATGATGTGCATAGCACTTCAGTCGTACACGAGGGCTGGCGACGAGCCGCCAGAGTACAGCGGTAAATCTTGGGCAATGTCGAAGGAGTACAGAGATCTCACCGCGCAATGTCTTGTCATGGCTGATATCACACAGCCGACTCAAGGTATGCTCGAAACTCTGATCTTGCATGTTCATGCAGAATATTCGCGCAGCAGAGATGCAGAAGTAGGCATCTTCATCAGCACAGGTATCATCGTTCGACTTGCCATGCGTCAGGGTATGCATCGGGACCCAGCGCCTTATCCTGGTATCTCCGTGTTCCAGGGCGAGATGCGTCGTAGAGTCTGGGCTAGCATTCGGTCCTTCGATCTTCTCTTCTCTGCGCAAGCTGGGTTGCCGCCTATCATGCGACCACGAGACACCAACACGGACGTCCCACGCAATCTCTACGATGACGAGCTCTTTGAGGAGATGAAAGTTTTACCACCATCTAGACCAGAGACTGAGGCCACACCGACCCTCTTCCTGATCAACCGCACGCGTCTCATCTACAAGCTTGGCGAAGCCGTTGAGTTGACTGATACTTTGACGTGTTCGTCATATGACGAAGTCATGAAACTCGACGCACAGGCTCGTGACTTGCATGAAAACATCTCGCCACACTTGAAAATGCGCTCCATGGACGAGTCTGCACGAGATACATCTACT
Source organism: Phoma herbarum (assembly GCA_001599375.1). Lineage (NCBI taxonomy): Eukaryota > Fungi > Ascomycota > Dothideomycetes > Pleosporales > Didymellaceae > Phoma > Phoma herbarum. The sequence goes on along the minus strand of BCGR01000006.1, from coordinate 1,317,817 downwards.
CTGATCATGCAACGATTCACATTGGATCTTCTCTATTTGAAGATTGTGTGCGTCCTGCACAGAAAGTACCTTGCATATGCTCGTGTGCATACGAGATTCAGCTACTCCAGGACCGCTGTCATCGATGCGTCGATGACCATGCTACGACACCAGGCAACATTGCACCGGGAATGCCAGCCAGGTGGTCGATTACGCAGCGTCAAATGGTTCATCTCGTCTCTCACTACGGTGGACTTCTTGCTTGCGGCCATGATCGTTTCGTCTGACCTCTACCACACCATCAAATCCGGGCGCCAAGGCCGCTCCGGCTCGGGAGACATGTACACATGGGCCTCGGATCGGTTCGATGAGATGCTTGATGCCATCGACACAGCAGTGGGAATCTGGGAAGGCCTGAAGGATCATTCCATGGAGGCATACAAAGCATACACCACTCTAAGCGTTATGTTGAGCCAGCTAAAGAAGGACCGTACGGCTCGACAGGCGCAAGGAAGCTTCTCGTCAGCGTCGACATTCCCTACGAACACGCCAATGGACGACGCAAACGTAGCCCCAGAACACTCTGCAGCGATGACGCTCGGCATGCTTAGTACAGGTGGAATGACTCCGAACTCGGCAAACATGTTCGAGCAGCGGTACCCTCCGTCGATGGCAAACCTGCTCAACGACCCATTACCGCAGCAATCATCTGGGTTGACACCAAACTACGGAGGCACAACATCTGGGCCAGGCACGGTAGACAATGCGCCAAGTCCGTTCTCGAATCTCTTCGGTGCCAACCTGTTCCAAAGTTTGGACCTGCCACCAACTGATAGCATCAACTGGGTATGTCTCCAAAGAGAATTGGCTTATGTGTGACGACACTAACGACAGCAGGATGCATGGGACTCGTATATCCAGGGACCGGGTGTAGATGCTCAGAGCAACTTCTTCCCCATGGATCTGAGCGGCATGCCCATGCAGACAGATGCAAATGGGCTGCAGAATCCTCCGGTACCGAACGGCCTACCACAGAACCAACAGACCAACGCTTTCGGGCAAAGCGTGTTCACTGGGGTAAGTGAGCCTTGACTTCGTGTTTCGTGAACTTGTCCCCTGACGTGAATTAGGCTGACCCAGCGACAAGTAACGGCGAAGGGTATACACTAGGCTTCCGAATGAATATGAAGTCCGAGTAGTGGTTGTACGATCTCCTCAAAAGCCAGCTGTTTCTCTCCGACTTCGCGGCACAGTCGTTTCTACGAATGCACATGAAAGTGTAATGGACAAGAACTTTGGTTTCTTGACGCAGTATATCAGTATCATGCAGAAAGGAATGACGTCTATCAGACATGAAGGCATTGGCATTTACCCTGGCAGAATAAACATTCGGCCTTTCATTAGTGATGTAGTAAAACTGACCATAAGCAACCTGCTCGGTCGAGATGCTCAAGACCATCGAAAGCCGAAGGGTAGGGCTGTAGGGCTGTCCATTTTCAGCTAGCTGAACCCTACCCCACCTTTCGCGGGACCCTGCTGGGCCCTGAGACGTCACCGTGCCCACGACAGCTTACGAGGCAGCGGCCGTTTGTTCGGCCGCAGAAGGCTCGAGGCTCAGCCTCTTGCAAGTGATTTTCGAACTTCTGGCATCGCTATAAATCTCCGATCATAAGTGCAGATACACATCCCATACTCTTCAGCGCAGCCATGACCGAGCCCACACCCATCTCCCCACCCACCGAGACGCCCACGGCCCCCATCTCACGATCCACCACCTTTCCCCGCAAGACCTCACCAGCCGTCGCAACACAGACATCCCTCATAGACACTTCAGTCCCCGCAATCAATGCGCAGCCCGTAGAATTAGATGGCATCCCCACAAGTCCGCAAGAACAGGAGCTGAAGCGCCGCGAGACGGGCGGGAGTCGAATGCTCAGCCCGGCGGACGGGGATATCGATGCTGAGTTCTCGAGTGAGGATGGGAAGGGTACATGGCAGCTGGGGAGAGAGGTAGGTCTTGAGGTGTCGATGTAATATCGATTGGGGGAAGGGAGACTGATGAGGGCAGAAACGCGCTGCGATGTTGGCAAGTCGGTCGAAGGATCCGGGGGTTATTGTGGATGTCCCGGATGAGCCTACTGCGGATGCGGTCGAGGCTGCGGATAGTAAGGACCGAAGGGGTGTGGAGGCGAGTACATGAGTATTGAGTCGGGCGTCATACAGGCAGTGCGTCTTTGGGTATGTGAGCTCACGCAATTGCAGGTGTTCCTTTTGTGATCGGGCGTTGTAGCGGTATGATACCTCTTCGATTACATTTGCAATTCGGCACCATAGGATTTCTTTGCAACATCCAAATAGACCCAAACAGCCAGGATGCTGATACGTCCGCCTCCAACCCCCTCAAGCGGCAATATGCTATCCATCTCTCGTATTGCAGTCCCCACTACCATTGGCTTCGAACACTGAAGACGAGCAACGGAACACTCCCGTCGTGAGGTGCTGTAAGCCATGCTCAGAGAAAGCCGTGGCGGAGATAGCGTCTTAAGACCGCAACAGATGCAGGTAGCATAATCTGACATATGCCAAGTGCCAAAGCACATATGTATAAGCCGCTCATGCGCTTCCAGTCTCTCCGAGCTCGCACAACTCAAACTCATCATGGCGATCCTACTCACAGGCGGCACAGGCAAGACCTCCACCCGCATCGCACCCCTCCTGCAGGCTCACAACATCGACTTCATCCTCGCATCCCGCAACCCTCCCTCCTCATCCACGACCGACAGACATGTAAAGTTCGATTGGGTGGATCCCTCCACATGGCCCGCCGCCTTCACCACACCCATCAAAGCAGCGTATATGATGGAGCCGCAAGTCGCCCAGCCCTGGGTACCGATGATCCAGTTTCTCGACTTCGCCATCAGCAAGGGAGTGACGCGCTTCGTGCTGTGCGCCGGAACGACGGCGACTCGAGGCCAGGATGGGATGGGGCGGGTGTGGGACGCGTTTATCGAGCGCGGGGTGGAGTTTTGCGTGCTGAGACCGAGTTGGTTCATGGGTGCGTTTTTCCCTGCTCCAATTGCCTTTGCCTTTGCAGCAGCAGAGCGGAGCTTGTGGGTCATTCCATGAGGAGTGCTGATGCGAGCATAGAAAATCTCGTGGAGCCGGGACTGGTGTATACGATTACACAGCTAGGTAAGATATTCACTGCGTGTCAGGACGGCGAGATACCGTTTGTCAGCGCGGACGATATCGCGGAAGTAGCATTCTGTGCTCTGACGAAGGAGGGTTCGTACGATTGCGATCTGAGGGTCTTGGGGCCGGAGTTGCTCACTTATGACGACGTAAGTCTGCGGACGTTTTCAGTGGATTTTTTTGCTGACTTTGTAGGTTGCTTCGAAGTTGACGGTTGCCCTTGGAAGGCCCGTGGCCCACGTCAAGCTTGACAGACAAGGGCGGTATGAGAATCTGGTGCAAGCGGGATTGTCGGAGTACTTTGCGCAGTTCTTTACGAGTGTCGAGGTCAAGGCTTCGGAAGGCCTGGAGACGGCGTTGAACAGTGCGGTGGAAGATGTCACGGGTCGCTCGCCAAAGAGCCTTGATGACTTTATTAGGGAGAACAGGGCTGTTTGGTCGTCTTGAGGGTTAGTCTTAAATCCAACAAACTTCATGTCGGTGAAATATATCCGGTTGGAGAGCTGAACTGGATTCGAATACATGCCACTATACATCCAACTACAATCATCTGTTCATGGCTAACATGGACTTTTTCATTTGACGCCCATAGCCGCTAGGTGGTATAACCCGTGATGAACTCCCAAAATGCCGTAACGCCGCCCATGCAAGTCCGATGTCATCTACTGATTCCTCGCCTTCTTCAGCAGCGCCTGCTTGAGCGCATCATTGTCCACGTCATCGTGCGCATCGGCATCGGCCATGGGCGCATCAGCTTCGACAGCATCGTCACGACTCCGCTTCAGACCCTTCATCTTCCTCGTCTGCAGCGTGTTGAAGTCCTGCTTGCCCGGGTGGATCTTGGCGACCTTGTCACCCATGGCATCTGTGGTGATGTTCTTCTTGGTGCGCTCCTCGGTGCCCTTGGGCTTGCGCAGGGCTTCCTTGAGCATATCGGCGTCGGGGAACTGTTCACGGCCGAGGGTGAAGTCGATGCGCGGACCCATTTCTTCGACTTCGACGCGCGGCAGCTTTTGGCCGCTGCGCTTGGTCTTCAGGAGGTAGAAGCGGAGCTTGATTTCTGGGTTGGGGCGCGCGTCGGTCGGCTCCTCAGCTGAAACGCTGATGAGGTATTGAAGACCTTCGACGTCGATCTCCTCGGTGTCTTGGCCGCGGAAGAGGTCGACGAGGAGGCTCTTGGCCAGGGTGTATTTTGTCTCGTTGGGGTCTTCGAACAGGGTGCCGTGGAAGGAGATGAGAGGCTTCAGGCCGATGCTGGGCTTCTTGTTCTTGAACTGCTGGAGCGTGCGGAAGGTGTCGGGGTTGATGTACAGCTCGAGCATGTCGAGGAGCTTGTGGTCGAATGTGCGAACGAGGGTCAGGCAGTGCGGGCGCTTCTTGGAGTGCAGGGAGAGGGCGAGGAGGGAGGTGTCGTTCTTGAGGGAGAAGAACTCGAGCGAGGAGGCATCGTCGAAGGGGTGGATGTCGTTCTTCTTGGTGAAGCGCTCGACGAAGGGCCGCTTGAGGGTAGCGAGGTCGGCGGAGGCCAGCTTGAGGATCTGCGATGTCTTCTGGCCCGTGACGAACAGAGTTGTCTTGGGGTTCTCGTGCTGCTGGGGCTCGCGGGCCTTCATGGCGCGCGCCGCGCGGGCATTCTTGGGTTTTCTGCATGCAGTGTCAGTCGCGCGCCGTTTCGGTAGCCTCGGGCAGCTCCTCCACGTACACTGCCTTGATCATGTTGCGTCGCTGTTGGCGTTGTTCGTGCAGCTGCGGTGCCAAGATTTCGAATGGAACTTTTTTTGAGAGGCACGACGATCCGAGGGCTGCGCACGGACTGCATCTGATAAGCCGCCAGGCGCGACGCGCGGGGCTGTTTCCGCAGATTCGGGCACCCGAAGTCGCAATTTGTGGTGGGGGGCGTCAGTCGCGAGCACGTCACAGCGGCCACTTGCTAATCAGATCGTACCATCGCGTGCGATTACTATACTTGCTGTACTTGCTATACTTACTTTACCCACCCTCGTTCTTCCCGCCCTCTTCCTGCACACCAGACACTCCCGCCATGGCCACCGTGCGCGAAGTCCCCGACGAGTCCGCCTTCGCGTCCACCATCCAGAGCCTGTCGCCGTCGACGCTCGCCGTCATCTACTTCCACGCGCCATGGGCCAAGCCATGTGAGCACATGTCCGTCATCCTGAAGACGCTCGCCAGCACATACCCCGCCGACGCCCCGATCGCCTTCCTCTCGCTCAACGCCGAGGAGCTGCCAGACGTCTCCGAGCAGTACGACGTCACCGCCGTGCCCTACATCGTCGTCCAGAAGGACGGCAAGACCCTCGACACAGTCAGTGGCTCCGACGCCGCAAAGGTACGAGCCGCCGTAGAACGCTACGCCGGCGCCGGATCTGGCGCAGCAAACTCGAGCCTGCCGCCCGCGCAGACAGTCACACGGCCTCCGGTCGAGAACGGCGCCAACAACGACAGCGCCAAGAATCTCGCCGCGTACGCGCCTGGCGCCGGCGAGCAGAAGACAGCCCCGGAGTACAGCTCGGGCGAGCACGAGACAAACAAAGAGGAGCTGCACAAGCGACTGAGCGAGCTCGTCAAGGCTGCGCCCGTCATGCTGTTCATGAAGGGCACACCCAGCGCACCGCAGTGCGGCTTTTCCAGGCAAACAGTCAGTGTGCTGCGCGAGAAGGGCGTGCGATATGGCTTCTTCAACATCCTGGCCGACGACGAGGTCAGGCAGGGGCTCAAGGAGTTTGCAGACTGGCCGACTTTCCCTCAGCTGTGGGTTGACGGCGAGCTGGTTGGCGGTTTGGACATTGTAAGTCGCCCACCCCCCCCAAATGTCCCCCCACGCCTCACTAACGCTGCACAGGTCAAGGAGGAGTTCGACAACGACCCCGAGTTTCTGTCTCAGTATTCTGTCAGCCAGCCAAAGGCCGCTTAGCGAGTTCGTTCTGAGAGCAGGGGTACCATGAAAAAGAATCAGGGTGCCGCAAACACACGTGGACAGCGACCAACGGCGACGACTGCGTTCTTGTCTCATGGTGTGCGCACAATCCCCATGCCGACTACTGGACGGCATTCACGGAGCACCATCGTCACCTCATCACCCTGAATGAATCGAGTGTCAATATTTCGGCGAGCTTGGAACACCAACAATCAAGCACTGAATTTAATTCACTTGCCAATTCTTCACACCGTCTGCACTTCGCTGACATGGAAATGCCTAAAGAGGAAGAAAATTCACTCCCTCCCTTGCAACTCGCGCGCAGATGCAATCCGTCTCGCGTCACGGAGCAAGTGATTGTGCTTGGTTGTATCGTGGGATATCTTTGAATCTAGTTCATCTTTCCAACTCGTGACATTGCGTTTCATCTTCATCTAATCGTCATCGCCCGCCTCATCTATCTCCAGCCACTTGGCCCGACACCTGACCGCTGCACTCCTGACCTCTCTCTTCTTGTCGTCCAGCGCAGCCGTCAGCTTCTTGACCACCTGTCTCCGGTATGGCAGCACCGTCTCCTGTGCAAACTTCTCCGGCACCAGCGTCAGACACTTCAGCGCTGCCACTCGCACCTTGGCCGGCGGAGCCGAGTCCTTGCTCACTGTTGCGTTGGCGACGAGGCGGGAGATGAGACTACCGCTGTGCTCCTCGAGCGTCTTCGGCTTCTCAGCGAGCGTTGATGCTAGTGTGCTGATCGTCGCTTCTTTGACAATGTCGATGCCCTTGAGGTCCAGTGATTGCAGAAGCAGCGTGACGAGTTGGTTGACCTCTTCGACGACGACCTCGAAGGGCATCCATCGTAGCACACCGCTGAGTGCGATGAGATAGTTTGGTTTCGTTTCTGGTGATGCCTCGCGGAACGACTGTGTGATGTTGGGGACGAGCAGCGCGAAGCTCTTCTGCTTGTGCAGCCCGGAGATCTGGCAGTGATTCTGTTTTGTCAACAAGTCGTCAGGCTGCAGAAGTGTTGTGAAGCCGTGCGCGACTGTGCTGCCATGCTTCGCATGTGACAGTAGCGAGAGCACTGTGGGGTATAATGTATTGAGCGCAGGGCTGCTCCGAAGGACAATGCCCTTCAAGCAGGCGAAGATCACGCGTATCCGCTGGGTGTCAAGCTTCTCGCTGCTGACCAGGTCGAAGTGGGACACCAAAGGATCCATGCATGTCTTGAGGCTAGAGGCTGAGTAGTATTTGTTGATTATCAGAGACAGTTGGCGCAGAGATGCTGATCGCACAGGAACTGAGAGGCGTGGTTGTTGTGCGTACTCGGCGAGTGATGTGAGGAGAATTTGTAACTCTCCAGGAAGAACAGTCTCCTTTCTGAACGAAGCCAAAAGATGTGTGCTGATGATCATGGTCCTGTCTGCTTCTGGTGCAGCGCTGGTATTGAAGGGCGGCTGATCTGATTGCGGTGTGCTGCGGAAAAGGGTATAAAGCTCCTTTGCGATGGCGTTCTGAGAGTCGGCTGTCTGCGATCTGATGATGATGCCGCATATTCGCCCGACCAGGTCGAGTGTGCTCTCATCATCGAATGCTGTTGGGTGCGACGAGTTGGAGCTGGATGCCCGTTGAAGCAAAGGTAGTGCGATGTCGTTGTAGTAGGTGGTGGTTTCGGGGCTGTGCGAGAGCTTTGCCTCACCCTGGTTGAGGGCATACAGTATTGATGACAATAGTGCGACGAGGTAGGTCGAAGAGGCGCCCTGTTGTACGGCGGTACCGAATTTGTTTTTCAGTCTAAGCAGGACAGTGTCGAAGATCTTCTCTTCGCTTGCGAGCTTTGCAAAGGCCTCCAGGACGGACGAGTAGCTCTTGACGCCATCAACATCGCTGTCCGGCAGCTGAGCTAGGAAAGCTGGGAAAGCTTTATCGACGACGACTTGGGGCTTTTGATGCGCAACATCCACGATGCCATTCACGGCAGCTTCTTTGACTTCGTCCTTGCCGTACGACTCCTCGTGGATGACAATATTCTGCAAGACCTGAATCGCCCGACCAACGTCTTCGTCACTCAACAGTTGTCGTGCTTTGGAAAGCTGAAGAAGTCCGTCCAGACAGACCAGCCTGAACGAGACTTCCTTAGCGGGTGCCGATTCTAGGCCATTGAGGAGAACATCCAACGATTGATGCCTGAAATCCTTCAAAGAGTTGGTCGCCACTTGGTCTCCAGCAGGTCCTGGCAAGCGCCAGTCGCCGTAGATGGCGACATTTGCCTTTATGAGTTGGATCAGAACTTCGAGTAAGCCTCTCCGTTTCGCCATCGTGTCTGCGTTCTGGAATAGCAAGAACAGAGTAGGGAGAACGCCTGCCAGCAGGATGTTGTTGACTTCCGGTGAGACTTGAGAGATCTTGTGTAGAATCCGTGCAGATGCTTGCGATTGTTTCGTTGGTGCATCCTCAAGGTGCTCGTTACATTCCTTGATGATAGGCCGAAGGTATGCGCTCAGTGGCCCATTGGGTCCTTGCGACAGTGTTTGTGCAATAGCAGCGAGACCATTCAGGGCCTCTTCGGCCAAGTCTTCCTCTTGCACGTTCAAGATTTCGAACTTTAAAGCATCCCAGAGCGTGATCGAGTATAGCGAAATCGTTCGGGGACCGTACTCTTGGACCGATGCAGTAATGGCCTGGAGCACGTCCCGCTTTGTGTTCATGGACGTGGAGTCGAGTTTGTCAAGCAGCGCAGGGAAGGCGTACGGCGCAAAGTCGGGAGTAGAAGATATGCAGTCTCGCAGGCGGTCCTTGAGGTCTTGCGCGGTGATACCGTAGGGGTCGTCGGGCGGCGGTCGGAAGGTGATGGGGAAGTAGTTGAAGACTGCATCAAAAAGCTCCTGAGCATCCGCGCCGATGTTCCACTCGGTCATAGGAACGCGCAAGATGGAGAAGACGACCATAAGGTTGCGTGGGTCCTTCTCGCCGTCAAAGTATGATATGAAACGGGGCAAGAAGTCGCCCGTCTCAGTATGGTGTTGCTGCAGAGGCTCTCGGTACTTCGCCATCAGGGTATCGATAAGTCGAAGCACAGGGTAGCGTTCGGTCTGCTGCTTGTACTGGCGCAAAGGGTGTGTGTTCCTCAGCAAAGCTTCCACAATAGCCACCACTCGGCCATCGTCCCATTTGCCCAGCTCTTCAAGTGCCAGCAGCGCTTTTGCGCATGACCCCAAGCCTTCGCTATCCTCTGTTCGGGAAAGTACGAAGTCGGTGAGCAGGTTGCGCTGCTGGAGCGATAGTACTTTTTGGGGAGTCGCAGCAAGTACTTCGGCGAGGTAAGAAATCGTCTTCGATCGTATGGCGCCATCTTCGCTGTTGAAGTATTCTCCAAGGGCTCCGATCAGATTGAGAAGCTTCAATTGGCCGCTTTGCAGTTCTGGCTGCCATCAGCTTTCGTTCCATTATGCCCCTCCAAATCCCCACACATACGATTCGCACTGCGCTGCGCGGTGGCAGTGGCCTCCTTCTTGTTGCGGTCATAGTCCAACAGGTACTGCTGGATGTCTGACATACTAACGACGCGTCCAGAAAAGTTATCACGGTATGTCGAGAGAAGCGGCGACCTGCACGCGTGCTTCGAGGACCGAAAGAGCAGCGGCTGATGACGCAACTACGCCGATTCGCTGATTGGGCCGCCGAACTCGGTGGGGCAGAAAAAAGTTAAAACACCACGAAGAGCGCGGCACTTTCACGAACGGAAGTTTTAGGATGACACAGACCAAAAGTCTTCTTGTCCTTCGCGTGGGAAAACGCGTAAAGTAGCCAATTGCCACAGAAGTCTCACCGTCTGTCTCTCAGTCTTGCCTTCCTCATTCTACAACACCCCACTTCCCCACCATGGCTGCCGACAAGCCCAACTGCAAGGTCATCCTCGCAAACAACATCGCGAAAGGCCTTCTTGGAGAGATCCAAGATGGTCTGAAGGCGCTTGATCGCAAGCCGCTTCTTGTAGGCTTCCTCTCCAGCAACGACCCTGCCGCAAGGGTTTACGCTGAGTGGACTGGCAAGACATGCGAGGAGAAGTGAGCTTACCCACTACGTTACTGCCGCAGTGCATACCGGGCAGTAAGACATGATACTTATGTATGACAGTGGCTTTGCCTACGAGTTGCGTGAGATTGACCGCGAGGAGCTCGAAGATGCTCTGATCGACGCCAACAACGACTCCAAGGTCGACGGTATCATGGTTTACTACCCGATCTTTGGCAACAGGCAAGATCAGTACCTGCAGCAGATTGTCTCCACGGACAAAGATGTCGAGGGTCTGTCCCACCAGTACATTTTCAACATGTACCAGAACATTCGCTTCCTCGACCCAGCTGGTACCAAGAAGAGCATCCTGCCATGCACACCGCTCGCCGTTATCAAGATCCTCGAGTACCTCCGAATCTACAACACGATCCTCGCATACGGCAACAGATTGCACGGACGCACAATCACCGTGATCAACCGGAGTGAGGTTGTGGGTCGTCCATTGGCAGCTCTTTTGGCCAACGACGGTGCGACTGTATACAGTGTGGACATTGCCGACGTTCAGGAGTTCACACGAGGTGAGGGCATCAGAAAGAAGAAGCACGATGTCGTGGAGAAGCCTGGCTGGGAGCTTAAGGACTGTCTGCCCAAGAGCGACGTAGTAATCAGCGGCGTGCCAGGTGACAAGTACAAGGTGCCAGCGCACCTTCTGAAGGATGGCGCTGTCTGCATTAACTTTTCGAGCGAGCGCAATTTCAATCCTGATGTGAAGGAGAAGGCCTCTATCTACGTGCCTGCTATCGGCAAGGTCACCATTGCGGTTTTGCTCCGCAACCTTCTTGTACGTTTTACTCGGAGGACGACCGACTTGCTTGTGCCTGAAACTAACTGTGATTACAGCGTCTTGCGCAGAACAAGGTCGACGCCGCTGCGAACGAGGCTGCTCAGGCTACTCAATCGGTCGAAGACGAGAAGAGGTCTGCCGAGGAGAGCGCCGTCCCAGCGTTGGCTTCCTGAATTGCCATCGAAAAGTCCCTGCTTGCGTTTCTGATACCCTATAGAAGGCTCTATGGCCGCCAAAATCAATGTCCCGTTCAAGCTTCTCGCAGATCACGATCCAATAGTGTCCTCTAGGTATGGGATTTTGACCTCGAGATCATTTCCACCGTAAATTCAAACAGGTAGGCAGAATCCGAACGAAACGAGCGCGTTTGTCGTCAACAGCACCGCGCTCCGTTGGACAGATTACGGCGAACAAACCAGCCGTAGTGAAGACCTCGAGCAGGCTATGCTCGTCTGTCGACTCACACAGCAGCTCTTTGTAATTTCATTGCAACACATTCTGGAGCAACCGTTTACTAACAAGACATGAGCACAGCAACGCACCGTGCACTTTCGAGCGGTGGAGTGAAAAACTCCTCTCAACCTGAGAATGCGCCCACGAGCGGGGGTGCAGCGATGCCTCGATCATGGATGAGAACCAGGAGTCAACCCCTCCTCCCCTCCGGTCCTTAAAGGTCTGAGGTTGACTTGAGTCGTCCTTCGAGCGTGCTAATTATGGCCGCAGCACTCAATAGAATGATGCTCAATACCATAACCAATATATTCGCAGCAAGAGCACCGACGACAAATATCGCTGGTGTCACGCTCACTCGAGATGAAGCACCCCAGCTGATGCACACTTGCAGTGCACTCAAGAATGCGCTCAACTTGCAAATAGACAATATCGGACAAATGCCCAGCATACCTAAGGAGCGGATTGTGACGAAACTTCGCCAGATCCTAACCCGACAAACTGACATCCACATCCATCTGACCTTGATTGTCTCCAAGACACGTTCCTCAAACATGCCCTGGGTTCGCGAGTTTGGCGATGCGCACGTCGCGCTCGACCGTAAGATCATGGTCATTACCATACTCTCCCGAGAACTTGAGTGGAAAAACGTAGCGCGTCAATGCTGGCCCATCGTCGCGGTAACGTATGGGTGGTTCTTGCCCTCGGTACTTCGGTTGCAGAGCGAGCTGCGAAGGGCGCTCAGGCGAGAGGATCTATGGGCGACAGACAACACCACATATCCACGCGAAAAAGGCCACAAGGAAGAGCAGCAGGAACTGGCAGCCTTGTACACAAATCCACCACGCGTACAATTTGGGAAGGAGGCTATTGTGCAAAAGTACCGGATCCGAAGCATGATCGACGAGCAATACGTTGGAGAGCCAACCGCCGCAGTGCTGAGTGATGATCGGAAGAGGACCGCGGAGATATTCGAGGGGAAGAAAACGATGTTCGAGGTTTAGCTGCCAGACTGGGATCTGGAGTGGCGTCGAGTCGAACCTTGATGCAAGATTAGTATCCGACAATTGGTTGCCTTGTCGCGCGCTAATAGAAACCCCGAGGTGCCTGCAAGCCACATTCACACTTCGATGGCTATGTAAACGCAACGAGAAGATCAATCACCCATTACACTGATCTTACAAACTGTACTAGCACTCTCCCAAAGGACTTTTGCACGCAAATGATGCCATGGCTGCGCAGCTTGATCTGAAATCCAGTCAAGACGACAAGCACATCGCAGACACAACAACACTGATCCATTACCTCCCATCTCAGGCATGCTCTGGTTGCTGGCCCCTCTCTTTCAAAACGATTCTGGAGGCTCCGAACATCGCCATGGCCGGAGTCCGTCAAGAGTTCAATAGACATAGGTTGGGTGAAGAGCTTGAGAAGCATCCACCGATGATATTCAATGTCGACACGATCTTTCGAAGCCAGTCAGATTGTCCACTCTGTCGCATAATATCACTCGGCCTTCGTAGGGACATTGGACCAGGCGGCACAGTTCTCGCAGGTTTCACAGCTAGGAGAAGGGACAGTCACATTCAGAGTGTGTGGATTTTCGGATCTACGATTGCGTATCAAGAATCCCCCTTGATGCAGCTTTACTGCCACGCTCTTGAGAGTGAGTCGTTTCCTGGTCCTTGAACATCTTTTCTGCGGTGTACTAAGGGCTCGTCAGATACATACGCGACGAGGTATCTCCCCTATCGTCTCATCAGTCCTCCAGCGTCTAATACAGCCGTCATCCGAATCAAGCGCTGGTTACAAGATTGCATTACCAATCATCCAGTATGTAAGCTTGCAATATCGGGCACTTCTATAAGCAACAGACCTCTGCTTCCTAGTCGGATCCTTGATGTTGCAAATTACCCAGTTTCAGCGCGCCTGGTACTTCAGAATAGCAGAAAAGCGAAGTACGCCGCACTGAGCTACTGCTGGGGAGGGACTTCGCAGGTTCAGACTACAAGGGACACATTGCAGCACCATCAAGATTCAATACCTTGCGAAAGTCTTCCTAAGACCATTCTTGATGCTATGTGGATCACGAAACAATTGGGAATGCGCTTCTTATGGGTGGATTGTCTTTGCATCATTCAAGGCGACCAGGAAGACTTCGACAAAGAGAGCACAACGATAGCAGCCGTTTATGAGAATGCAACCCTGACGATCGCCGCATCGGGGGCGGAGACTTCGGCTGCAGGTCTTTTTGAAAGATCACCCCGGCCAGAGTACGTGGCAATCCCATGTAACCCCGATGACCCATCACTCGGTGTGTTTTACTTAGGGCTCCGGAAGGAACCCAATGATATGCTTTTCGACTCTCCGCTCAGCAGAAGAGGATGGGTGATGCAAGAGCATCTCTTTTCCCGTCGCACAGTCCACTTTGCGCAGAACCAGCTCTACTGGGAATGTGGGAAGACCTTCGTAGGAGAAGATGGTTGCAAGGTGATGTGTGACGCCGACGCGTCCTTTCCGAATCGTTCATTGTTGCTATACAATCTGCACGGGTATAAGGCTGAGTGTATAAAGGGGGGTCTGCGAAGGAGAGACAACAACTTCACGGAAACAGGAATCTACAGCATCTGGACTCGCCTTGTCAGCTTCTACTCAAAACGTGGCCTTACGAATGAACGAGACAAGCTGCCCGCGATTCGTTCACTCTCAATCGAGATCCAGCAATCACTCAAAACATCTCATTGGCGCTTTCGCCTTCATCAAGGCATTCTATTCGGGGTGCGGCATCTCGAAGTCGAATGCCTTCTCTGGTGCGCTATACGAGGGGAGTCCCTCCGGAAGTCTAAACACTCACGTGCATCAACTTGGTCATGGGCTTCGCTTGAAGGTCCAATCGGATTTCTGAGTCTGTCTATCACAGGTAGGCAGTACTTCGACTTTGTCGACCTCGACTTCATAGAAAGATACGCATCGTATGTCTCCGACTTGCGAGTCTTGGCCTTTCGCGAACATCAAACTGCTGGCGGATCTTCTCACCAAGCTATAATGTTGAGTGGCGCTGCTATTGAATGTGTCGATTCGAGTTGCTCGACGGATAGAGGCGGTGGGTGTTCCTGGCAACAGGTGGACTGTGTAACGTTGCAAGGTGGCAAGCAGCTTGAAGTGGAGTTGACCTACGATGTGGCGGAGTACCATCCCACACAATTCTGGCTGATCCCAGCATTGGTGCGGCCACCGAAATTAGTCTCGAACTTGCTCGTATACCTTTGCCTGATGGCTCGCGAAGTACTCGATGGCTCTTCCAACGTCCACATCTTCAAAAGGATCGGCGTAGGATGTATCTCTGATGTTTCATGGGTCAGTCAACGCGACAGAGAGTCCTTCTTGCTTATCTAATAATCAATGACATGCAACAAGACGTCCGTGAATTCTCACAAGTAATTCTTAAAAGGTCGTCTGGTCGACGAAAATACAGCTCCTACCTCCACCTTCGCCAAACCAGCGCTTCTACAGTCGTGGGCATGCTGGATTGATTGGTCGATCGCGGTTAACGGGCCCGGGGCGTTCTTACCTCAGATCTCCTCGAGAATGGCAACTTCCATCGTCTCGGCCATCAGCTAGCTCTTACTTTGACAGCTCCTTATCGCAAGTGCTCACTGCTTCGCTTTTCCGGTCTCGGCCGTCGCGATGCGGACATAAGAAGGCGGAAGCACGTCACCGTTCGATGGTCGCGGCTGTCCCCACATGGAACCCCACCAACGCCCTGCGAGTACGACGACCTGTATATACATACAAGTCGCGACACTTGCATCCTCCGACTTCGAATCTTCATCCACATTTCTGGACCTGACTAATTCCGATTGATACTCTAACACATTCCAATGATCAACATGGGAGGAGGACCAGAAGTACCGTCAAAGAAAGAGAAGGAGCTTGTGCTGGCTGTGCTGCCATGGCCCAAAGAGCAATGTTTAGCCGGCATCGATGCACTGCAAAAGGAATTCGACCACCTTGAAGTGCAGCACTACTACTCGCATTTCGAGAACGGCAAGGTCACCGTTGATGACATTCCCAAAGACGTTCCAGCAAAATCATCGTATATCGCAACGCTCTTCTGGCTTCCCAAAGATGCGGCTCACATTCCGAAGACGAAGTTGATTCAGTTCTTCTCAGCCGGGACCAACCATGTGGCTAAGCATCCTATCTATACCGACTCGAATATCCCGCTGTGCAGTGCGAATGGCGTGCATGGGCCGCAAATTGCGGAGTGGGTTGTCATGATGGATCTTGTGCACAGCCACAACTACACGAAGTTGTATGATCTGCAGAAGGAAAAGACGTGGAATCAGAGAGCGGGGATGAATGTCAGTGATCGTGTGGGCAAAAGGGTGGGCATTTTGGGGTACGGAAGCATCGGGCGGCAGGGTATGTACCCCATTGACGTCTTGAGCACATAGTCGGTTGCACTGGATTTGCTAACGCTGTGCAGTTGCTCGTGTTGCCAAAGCCTTGGGTCAGGATGTCATTGCGTACACAGCAAGCCCGCGCAAGACCCCAGAAAGCAAGAGGGACAACGGCTACATCGTCCCCGGAACCGGCGACCCCGACGGCAGCATTCCCAGCGCGTGGTACAGCGGAACCTCCAAAGGAGACCTACACAACTTCTTGAAGCAGGAGATTGACCTGCTGGTCGTTGGTGTGCCCTTGACCAAGTACACCACGCACCTGCTCTCCACCGACGAGTTCGAGCTCCTGCATAAGAGTAACCCGCGCGGCACCTACATCGCCAACATCGCACGTGGTCAAATTATCGATCAGAAGGCATTGATCATAGCGCTGGAGACGAAGCAGATCCGTGGCGCTGCATTGGACGTGACTGACCCAGAACCACTGCCTAAGGACGATCCTCTTTGGGAGGCACCCAATGTACTGATTACGCCGCACGTCAGTGGTTCGAGTGATGCGTATGCGGAACGGGCGTTCCAGGTACTGGCTGAAAACATTCGGCGTGAGCGGAATGGAGGGAAGTTGGTCAACGAAGTCAACCGCGATAGAGGCTATTAGCACGCAAAAAGCTCCTGGAAATTTTTTGTACATAGTCTGTTCAGGATCAGAAGAGCATGTGCATGTCTACAACTCATCCTTATACACTTCCTCGCTGCCTTGCTGCAATTCTTCCTCTTCCTCTTCCTCAGGCACAGGATTCGCCGCAGGCTGTTCCTGCTTACCAGAGCCCATGCCCTTACCGGCGCCCTTCTCCGTTTTCTCTTTCTTTGCTGTTTTGCCTTTTTCCTCGCCTTTACCACCCTCCTTACCCTTAGGTGTTTCTTCATCTGCGTCCTCAGCCTCGATAATACCTCTGAACTCCCTGCCTCTCGGCGTATCGACAAGATCAAGCTTCCAGCCCTTCTTGCCAGCCAGCTTACGCAAGTTGCCTTTCAGCTTCTCCACATCCTTAGGGTCAGGGATGTTGAGCTTCTTCATCTCTTCCTTTGACATCTGCGTGCCGTCGCTGGCTGCTACAGTACCAACGTACGTCTCCTTGCCGCCGCCAACGACAACACTCTTCTCGATGACCTTGCCTTCACTGCCAACAAGGGATTGTGCGCCAACTTCGATGTCGCCAATGATAGGTCCGCGCTTCGTCGAGCCTTCCAGGCCGTCGGCGATGTCGCGCAGCGGGTTCGTGTTCGCGTTGTCTTCGGGCTCGGCGAAAGCCAAGAGGCGCTCAGTTTCGCGAACCTTGGCTTCGAGCGTAGCGGCCTCCCATTCTTCGGCGTCTGCTGCGGGGATGACAGCTTGACAGGTGATAGGGTGTGCGAGGTTCTTCTGCGGTGGCAGGAAGGCAACGTCGTGGCACAGGCGCGGTGTGTCAATGACCATGAGGTAGGAGCAGGTGCTTGTCTCCTTGATCATGGCAATTCTGTCGGCGGACTGCGGGTTGCAGTGGAACTAGGCTTGTGTCAGCAATGTGCTCAGAGCACATTCAGGCGCAACATACCTGGACATCGATTTTGCGAGGCTTGCCCGTCAGATCGCACTCTGTCCCGTCTGTAAGGCGCTGCACCATGTATCTGCTGGAGCCTTTCGACTCGAGACGCGGTATCTCCAGCGCCTTCTCCTCATCAGGCACATTGCCCTCATCGTCGAGAGACTCCTTGCTGCCTGCCTCATTCCCCAGCGTCTTGGGCGTTGCGTCCTTTCTCTTCTTCTCATCCTTATTGGAGAACCGACCGAGTACAAAACTGTGGACGCTCGTGTCCTCCACGGGCGGGTAGATTGGAACGCCACGGCTTGGAGGCAGCTGGTGGAATTGCTTTACTTCATTCTTATAGCAGAAGCTGTAGCTCCACCATCCACTTAGGTAGTAGATGCAGCTCCCGCGCATACCTTCTAGCAGCTCCCACCCACGGTCTGTTGCGCGCACCAGCTCCTTCTCCTCCTCGGCCTTTGCCTCCTCGGCGCTCGTGGTGTTGTTCTGCGGCGCGTCGTCTGGTATCATGGGAATGCTGCACAGATATCGCTGGCCTTGCAGGACCACGGCCTCGTACGTGACTGGTAGCGCATCGTCGGCGGCCGGCGCGTCCGCGAAGGGCTGCTCGTGTTTGGAAAGCGCTTGTGTCTGCTGCGAACTAGGCGTGCCCGCAATGGCGCGGGTGGGCGGCGAGGGGATTTGCAGATTGAGAAGAGCAGTCGCTTCCTCTTCTAGTATAAACGTGTCCGGCCATGCGACTTCGTACTAGTGGTTGTAAGTTCGTGCGCGTGTGTCGGCCTGGGTCGCATGCCGTCATACCTGTGGAAACGCAAGCAGATCGTCGAAAACGCTGAACGCATGCTGGTGAGCAAGCGCGAGGCGCAGAACCGCTGGCAGCGCCCAGAAGTTTTTCATCCTGACTTCGCACAGGTGAAGGCTTGAGTGGAAATGGGCTGGAGCTCCAGATGGGTTGGAGACAGATGTCACTTCGGCGAGCTGGCCGCGCTAAGCTCAGATTGGTGGACTACGGCATCGCAGCATCTGGACCTAGAACTGGAAGCAGCGCGATGTATTAGTATTGCTTGTGATTCTAGTATGAAATCTTCTCCCCTGTGGATACTTGTAGCTCCAGATTCTATGCTCAAGGTGGTGGATGCTGTACTCATTGAGCTCCAATTTTCCGTCTCATCTGTAGAGTGTGACGCCAGCAAACAACATGACCGTACGCAAACAACAGAACCCACCAACGCCCGCTAACGATCAAATGGATATCATGTAAAGTACAGAAGAAAATCGATGGAGCCTTGCGCACAGCAGAGGGCCCTCAAGGCCCTTCAATTCTTGCAGGAGCCTACTGCCTGAGAACCTGGAAACTGGTGTTGGCAGGTCTTGGATCTCTACCGGACCCCAGATTGAACTCGCAGCGAAACTTCAGGCACTCGGTACCTCGCGAGTCTTGGTACACTTGAATGATGTCACCTGTGTGAAGATGTCCAAACAATGCCCGTCCTTTCTCGTCCTTCTGCTTCAGGTGCTTGCCGTTGATCGAAATGCCATGGGTTGCGCATGTCCAGATGCCGACGTTTAGCTTCTCAAGACTTGTCCAGTCCTTGTTCTTCTGAGACAGTTCCTGGACCGTCTCGGCAGTGTCGCCACCAGAAGAGTACCAGAAGACAATGAACGCGGTCTTGGGAATCCGAGTGTCGCGGCTCTGATCGTATACAATGGTATTGTTCGCAAGTCGTCCCCAAGAGGTCTTGCTTTTGTCAATGTTGAGCACAAGGTTTGGCACGAAGGAGTCGGGCGTAGCTACCAGCTTGCCCAGCCTTCTTGGGGGAGGCCTAATGTCAAGTTCCGCCGGCACAGAAGGCACTTCTGCGGATGGTGATGGTTCTTGTGTTTCACCTGTTTGCGAACCGCTTGCAACGCTGCTGCTGGCGACTGACCCCCTTGTCGTATCCTGGTAGACAGAGGCACCATCTGCTGCTTCCTTCTGGGCGCCCACAAAGTCGAAGCCGCTGACTCTTGATGCGTATTCTAGGTTGTGAGTGTTTGGATCTAGAGGATCGTAGTAGTAGGAGGCAGTCACTGGAAGATTGATTTGACGGCTTGACGCAGCCGGTCTAGCTTTCGGTGTCGGCTCGCTGATCTGACTCGCGAATTTGGAGGACTGATCCAACGAATTGTGCTGAGGCACATCAGGGGTTCGAGGCGTGGCTGGTTCGTTGGGATCGTAGACCCCGGATCCAGGCGATGCTGGAGAAGTCATGTTCATCTCGCGTACAAGAGACTCAGTGCCCAGGAGGCTGGGCGAAGAAAAGCCTCTATCGAGATGAGGAGGGGCACTGAATGGGATCTCGCGCTCGGCTGCTCCCACGGTGTGACTGAAGATGGGTGCGCTGTCGCGGTACTCAGAGTCGGTGACGTTAGGCTCCGAGAGTGCCTCGTGTGCGTGCTCGTGCAAAATGCCAGAGCTCTGCAAAGCGGACTGCCCTATCTCTCCGAAGAGTCGTGGACGCCGAGGTGTGGGCATCGCCTTGAAGCTCTCATCCCCATCGATGACGTGTTCAGACAGAAAAGAGGGTTCGCCGCTAGACTCCTCGTCGTGGTCG
This sequence comes from Phoma herbarum, assembly GCA_001599375.1. Classification (NCBI taxonomy): domain Eukaryota; kingdom Fungi; phylum Ascomycota; class Dothideomycetes; order Pleosporales; family Didymellaceae; genus Phoma; species Phoma herbarum. The sequence goes on along the minus strand of BCGR01000006.1, from coordinate 1,297,817 downwards.
CGCACCTGGTTGCGAGGGTACAGAGGGTCCGCGCGAATGCGCTTTGATTGTCTGCTCCCTCCAACCAGAGCAATCAGTTCGTCATCAACATGTGCTTCGTCGTCTGATTCGGGAATCTCGTCCTCCTCGAGCTCGCCTCCAATGCTCAATTGCGACAATTGTTGTTCCGCTTCCTCCTCTTCCTCTTCAACGATTGACTGCAGTGCCGGATCTGGCGGAATAGCGGCACCTTCCTTTAGCCATGGATGAGTGAGACACGTGCGAGCATCAGGCCTTTCGGAAGGGTCGATCCGGAGCATCTGCATCAAAAGATCGATGCATGAAGCAGAAACCCCTACTCGCTTCAGCGGTTCAGTGCTCAACTCAGTAGTGGTAATGTTGTTGTACATGGCCTGGCCTGTAGCATCGGCGATGCCCTTGAAGGGAGGCTCGCCGCAAAGTGCATACCACAAGACACCGCCGAATGACCATATGTCGACCGACGAACTGTATTGATGGTACTGCTTGGCTCCACGCCGTCGCTTGGTGCCTTTGGACTCCCCATAATCTGGGAACACCTCAGGCGCGCAGTACAACAATGTGCCGCAGAATGTCTTGAGGAACGTCTCTTCATGCTTGACCACTTTTGACAGGCCAAAGTCCGACAATTTGACCTTGAGCGGATCCACGTCGGCAATAAGGATGTTGTCTGGTTTGATGTCGCGATGCGTAATCTGTGAACGATGCAGGTAGGTGAGCGCGCTCAAGACCTGTTGAGCGATGATTCGGACTAGCGATTCGCTCATGGGCCCATTCAGGTTCAGGTAAGCCTGGAGATCGCCGTGACGAACGTATTCCATGATGATGTAGAGATAATCACCCTGATCGTGATACTCCACGAACTCGACGATGTTAGGATGTCGCAGGCCTTGCATGATCCTCATCTCGTTATCGATTTTCTTATCAAGCTGCCCGTTCTTCATGAAGCGGCGTTTTTCCAGCTCCTTCGCTGCAAGAAGCTTGCCTTCCATCTTGGTAGCAAGTTGGTGTACGGTTGCGAAAGCTCCCTTACCGATAATGCCTGCTGCAGATGAGTGTCATGTTTTATTCAGCAGTATTAACTACGTACCAACGATGTTGTAATTGAGCCCGCCATCCCACTTCATTGTTGGGCCACCGTAATTCTTACCAATGCGCTGGACCGCTTGGAAATGTCAGCATCCAATATCCACCAAAGGAGACGACCACTGACCTTTGTGCTTGTCATCGCCTTTCGCGCAGTCGGCGATGAACTCTCTGAGGTTCGCCCTGAAACGGTCGATGTGCGACACTCTCGAAGGAACGCGGACGACAAACTTGATCATGTCGGCATCGTTGGAGCTCTGAATGCAGATAATAGACCCAGAGCCACACATGCGCGTTCTGCTGAAACGCTTGTCTTTGTGCTTTAGCAGCTGATCGTCAACGATAGTGCCGTTAGTAGAAAGGTCTTCTATCATCAGTATGCCATCTAGATTGAGATAGATGCGGAAATGTTGGTTGCTGATGCGCTTGCCAGAGTCCTGCCCAAAGACGATGTCAGCACTGTTTGGGTTTCGCCCAAAGATGAAGCCAAGGTCCTTGAAGCGCAGAGTATGCGCAGAAGACATGCGCAACGCCAGATCAGCGCCTGCTCGTGAGCTCTGGCCTACTCTTTCTCCATTGCCATTTATGATGATGGTTTCCTGCTCCTCAATGTCTGTCAAAGACGCGTTCATTGAGTCAGGGTCGAGAGAGTTGCGGAATAGAACGTGTTGAGGACGGGTCTCGGCAGTGTTTTCGACGATCTTCATCGCCGAAGGCGTTGCAGGGTGTAAAATCACAAGGACATCAGCAATGTCGCCATCGTTGAGCCCAGAGTTGTTCCTTCCCAACCGACGCGGATCGAGGACTTGCTGAGTAGATGGCTGTGTTTGTGACATGGTGTAGAGCGATGGTATGGCGGCCGATAAGCGATGGATTGGACCGAGTCTTCGTGCGGAAAGGTTTGGAGCGCTGAGGTGAAAGACGGAGATCGTGGTAGCGGTTGACTGTGGGTGGAGCGCCCAGGTATCGATCGTGCTGCGCAATACTGAGTAGGGCAGGCGAGTGTTAGACGAGAGTGAAAGCTGCGACTGTCCGTCTCCGTATGTGCCGGCGCCCAGGTGTTCTGTTGCAGCTCTGACCGGTGACTTTCACGTTGTTTTTTCCTAGCTACGGGGGCATAACAACACCACGAGCTCGCAATGTCGCGCTAAGCTCGTTTCTTTAAGCTCTGCTATGCACTGCAATGTCTGACTGTGTGGATCGACCGTCTCAGCTACAGCGAGACCTTGAACCAAAGATTCTACTCGATACCGATGACGTATCGTCCGGTACTGGCCCGTATAATTTGCGTTGGCAGCGAGTACGATTGTGCAAGATTCGTATTTCCGCGGGTAAGGCAGCAATGTAGGGAAGCTGCGCAAGACTTTATAGACGGCGGTCGAAAGATAGTGTGGATGAAGCAATGGCTTTGACTGGGCGGGTGTAGCGAGGCAGACGTTTGCCTGCGTAGGAACGTGTGGGGGCTCGACGCGGAGGGTCGCCCTGGAAACGGGAATGTCGCGGGAGCTTCAATGGGCGGCAGGAGCGATCTCGGTGCGGCGTTTCAGGTGAGGAAGCTGCGATTGTTGCAAGAGAATGACGTGCGATGTTGAAAAGAGCAGAGGAAACACTGCGGCCGCCGTGAGAAGTGAAGGACAGCAGTCTTCGATCGTACGGAGCCGCGAGACATTCACGGCAACGCAACTCTGATTGGCCAGTCTCGAAACTTTATCCCGAGCACAGATCACAATAGGCAACACTCCTTGCCACGCAATCACGTTTTTGGCTGACTCGACGCGTCGAACCGCTAGACACTGGCGTCAAATTAATTGGGCCGTTTCACACGCTACTAGCGGACAGCGGATAACGTACCTCACGGGCGAGTGACTGGATTTTGCCAAGACTTACGAACACTATATCTACTTTGCAACACTGCAGTATAGAACTAAGTCTTACTATGCTTTACAGTATGTTAATCTACTCTACAGTACCTTGCGCATCGTTCTTGCAAATTTGCGCGTTGTGCTCTGCCTTGCTAACGTACCTCACGGGCGAGCGGGTCACACGAGCGAGCGGGTCACTTTTGCTAAGACCCTACTAAAACTCACTCTATTATAGCCTAAAACACTACAAATTAGCGCTATATAAGACAAAATAAGCTATTATATTACTTAGAGATCTTTTTTACTTTATTTCTGCATATTTGTGTATTATGCCTAGTCTTATTACACTATCTATAGCGTCTTTAACATAGTTTACCTACTTTAGTATATATCTACTTTTTTGCTCTTTTTCTATTACTACGCGCCTGTTGAAGTCGTACCAGGACGGAGTCCTATATTGTACTAGTTCGGTTGGTTCTCAGGGATGGAGTACGGTCTCTGGAACAGTAGATGGAATGCGTCTAGACGAAGTCTAACATAGCAATCTGAGGGGTTTGATAACTAGTGTCAAGCCCCAGCTCCGGTGTTGAAGTCGTACCTGGACAAAGTCCAATATTGTACTAGTTCGTTGTTAGGTCTTAGGGATGAGTGCTGGTTCTGGAACAGTAGGGTGAGATACCTAGACAAAGTCTAATATAGTAACTTGGGGTTAACAATAGATAATGTGCAATATAATCTATTATATTGAAGAGTAACTAAGGTCTAAGCAATGCGCAATGCAGCTAGTTGTAGTTAGGTGAGATTCTAAGGAGTAACTTGATTAACTAAGTTGAACATGAACTATAAGGGTTGTGTTCCTACTTGCTATATACTAAATAAGTGTAGGGGTGTGGTGCATAATGCTCTGTTGTTCTGCGCGCTCTCTAGAGATTGTGAGAGCAGAGAGAGCAATGTTGTCCTTCTGCTCTTGTGCCAAGGAGAGGCTGGGGAGAGCACCTCTTGTTGTGCTCTCTTGTGTTTACTCGCTTAGGGAGAGCGACCCTGGTCGCCCCGCGGGTATAGTGGGGCTAGGCTGCAATGGATTGTAACACTATCCTCTCTCTTTATAGCTTTGTCCTTAAAGCTGCGAGCATCATGCCTAGAGCACTAAAATCCTCTAAACTAATTGTTAAAGATAATAGTACTGCTTGTTGCCTCAACCTTGCGGATTACATTAATCTCTTTAGTAACGTTATACCTGTTGCGTGTTAAAACTATCGCGAGGCTAGCCTTGTGTGCCGCGTGCACGTTTAGTCTAGGCGCTGCAATAAGTGCAATCGCTTAAACTCTAAAACTTGCAATATTTAGATTTCTTCTAATAAATAGTCTACTATTAAGAAAGAGAAGGAGCGTCTGCAGGCGCGTTTGTATAAAATACAAAAAGAAGAGTTGGAAATAAAGAAAGCGTTAGCTAAAAACGCAGATTGCGCGGCAGAAGCAATTGCTGTTAAAGAAATAGAGATCTAATAAATTAAGCAGCAGAAGTCAACGGCAGCTTCTTCTGATGGTGTTGCTTTGTCTCCTTTCACTTGGAGTATTATAGACGGGCTCTTAGACAAGGTCTGGGCCGCAAATCCTTCTTTATATCTAGACAGGGCTGTTGCAGATACTGCGCTAACAGTTAGCGGCAATTCTTAAAGTGCGCAACAAGCTCCTATATATTTTCTAAGTTAGGGTATGCTAACTATTTAACTAGGTATTTAATATGTTGTCCTTTCCTATAATATGTTATTATTTTTTTAACTTTCTACTTGTCTTTGCTATTGGCTTAGTAGTAGAAGTCTTTCTGGATTAGCGTCCTAGGGTTAGCTGGTTCTAACAATGAGATGTGGAACACAGGGTGGACCTTTGCATTCTTAGGTAGCTTAAGTTGATAGTTAACTAGGCTAATTTGTTTAGAAATAAAAAATAGTCTAACTTTAACTTTGTCTAGTTTTTTTATTAGTTGCTGTATGTGTAGGTTTTTTGTAAGGAGATATACTTTATCTTTTTTTTTTAGTAGAGGCGCTGTTTTTTGTTTCTTATTAATATAAGAAATGCTTCTTAACTAAGCTTTAGTAATGTTATTAAGCGATTTTTAGTGTACTTTCTTTAGTGCTTTAGCTGAGGTTATTGCTAATTCTGTTTAGATATTGCTTTCTAATAATTTTGTAAAGAGATTTAGCTGTCTGCTGTAGTTCGTGAAGAATAGCAAATAGCCTATTGCTTCTAAAAGCTTATTGTTGTATGCAATTTATACTATAGGTAGTAGTAAGACTTAGTTGTCCTGCTGCTAGTTGTAGTAGATGCGGAGGTATGTGTCACGGCGCTACGAGCACTGTCCTGCTCTGTCCTGCTCTGTCCTGCTCTGTCCTGACAAGTATATGTATGCGAGAACCGCGTGAAGTCGCTGACTTCACGTTCTAGTCTTTTGCTTAGCGCAGCGGGTTAGCGCGTACAGGTTCCTATGTGCCACCCCGTGACAGTATGTCTCTATTGTCTAGTTCACTCTTTCTGTCTACCTATCTGTCTGCGGATAATAGGCTGTAGAGAGCTTCTTTTTGGTACCTATTGCTGCTAGAAGCGTGGTCTAGTAATTTGATGTGAAGAGCTTGTCCCTATTGCTGATGATTGATTCGGGAATACTATGATAGCGAATGATCCAATTCTTGAAGACATGCGCTAGCTGTTCTGTAGTGTAGCTGTGTCTGAATAGTATTATTTTAGCGTACCTAGTGAATTAGTCTACTACAACGAAGATTGAGTTGTAGTTGTATCCTGTCACAGGATCCTTGGAGATTAGTAGCTAGGTGACGAAATCTATTGTGATGTTCGTCTATGGTGCTATTAGTGGCTCTATTGCTTGTGCTTCTCTATACTTGGCGTGCGTGCTATATTTGTTTTACTAATAGCTTACGCAATTCTTAATAAACTTGCTAACTTTGTCTTGCATGTTTAGGAACTTGTAATGTTTTTTAATAAGTTCTATTGTTTGTGTAACTCTAGGGTGTCTATGCAGCGGGTTATTGTAGTAACTGCTAATAACTTCCTCCTCTAGTTCTTCTGGTACTTGTGATGGTATGTGGTGTTCTTCTTCTACTACTATTATAAGATTAAGCTGCTGCGATAGTCCTAGTAACCTATTGTTGTTTTTTCTAAAAATGGCGAATTTGTTAATTGTCTTTTTGCCTATAAGGTTGTAGCGTTGACTAAGTGCGTCTGCTTTGCTATTTTCCTTTCCTAGTATATATAGAATCTTAAACTTATACTAACTAAGTATTTCTAACTAGCAAACTTGTTGTTAGTTTAGAACTTTAGTAGTAGTAAAGTGTACTAAGTTCTTATAATCTATATATATAGTAAGTTCTAAGTAGCTTTCTGCGTAAACTCTCTAATGTTGTAACGCGTTAATAATAGCTATGAGTTCCTTGTCGTGCACATTATAGCGTTCTTTGGGTGCTATAAACTTTCTTGAATAGTAGGCAATTAGGTGCTATTGTCTGTCTTGTTCTTGTGTTATGCAAGCTTCTAATGCTAGATCTAAGGCATCTGTTTTGAGACGTGCGGGCTTGCCGCTCTTGAATGCAATTAGTGTAGGTGGCTCTATGCATGCTTGCTTGAGTAATTAGAAAGCGTCTTTCTGCGCTTTTTTCTACTTAAATAGTGTGTCCTTCCGCGTGAGTCGCGTAAGCAGTAAGGCCTTAGTAAAGTAGTTCTTAATAAAGCGTTAGTTAAAGTTAATAAACCTAAAGAATTCTTAAATTCCCTTAACTAAAGTAGGCGTTAGCTAATTCTTTATAACCTAAATCTTCTTTTTACTTATCTTGACTCTGTGTCTTCCTATAATGTAGCTAAGGAACTCTACTTTATTCTTATGCTATTTGCACTTCTCTAGCTTTAGCCTAAGATCTGCTTTTGCTAAGCAGTCTAACACTTGTCTTACGTGAACCTTGTGTTCTTCTAGTGTCTGACTATACACTAGGATATTATTGAGGTATGCTACTATAGTGATGTCTAGGTGCTCTTATAATATGTTATTGATGAGTGCCTGACATACAGCTAGTGTATTAGTTAGCCTGAATAGCATAACTGTGTACTTGTAATAACTGTAACAGGTTCTAAACGCTGTCTTCTATTCTTCGCCTTTCTTTATGCGTATAAGGTTGTACGCTCTGCGTAAATTAAGTACAGTAAAGAACTTCGCCTCTAAGAGTTAATCTTGTAACTCTAATATATTTGGCAGCGGGTAACAATTCTTAACTGTAATATTGTTCAACTTCTAATAGTTAACACAAAGTCTTAGTTTGCTGTCTTTCTTTAGTATAAATAGAATAGGGAATCCTACTAGAGATTTAGATTTTCTAATAAATTCTTTTGCGAGGTTTTCTTTAATATACTCGCGCAATATCTTAAGCTCTTTCTTAGATAGCTAGTATATAGGCCTAAAGGGTAGTTCTTTCTCTTCTTTAAGTTTAATCTTACAATTCTAAGGTTGATGCTTAGGTAGCGCTTTTGCAGATAACTCTTCTTTAAACATCTAGGCGTACTAATAATACATATCTAGTATAGCAGGAGGTGCACTCTTAGTCTCTTTAATTGTTGCAGAGGGGCTCTTCTAGTCTGCATAATTAACTGCTCTATCTTGGCGCGTCTTGTGTGTTAAAGAGATATTGTTAATCTTCTTCTTATCTACTAGCTCTAGCGTAGGCTGCGTAGGTTGGCGTGTAGTAGTGCCACATCTACACCTATTAAATTAAAGCGTTCTCTTCGCCTAGTTAATGTGTAGGTTATGCTTCCTTAACTATAGTAGTCCTAATATAATATTGTAGGCGGCCATCCTAAGAATATCTAGGTCTAATTTTTCTCTATAATTCTATAATCTAAGAGGCGCACCTTATATCTTAAGCGTAACTATTTCTTCCCCTAGTATTAGTTCTCTATTAGCTACTCTTAAGGGGTACGAATTTTTCTTGTACTATAGCTTAAGTCTAGCTCTCTCCACTGCTGTGCGGGATATGTAGTTTCCCTAAGCACCTAAGTCTAATAATGCCTTTAACTCTACATTCCCTAGTAGGACTGTAAGTTTGATAAGGCAATTAGTTCTAATAGAATTAATAGATTAATCTCTGGCGCTTGTTAGCGTAGCCCTAAAAAAGGCTCTGTATTCTTAAACCTGCCACACTCTTTCGCGAGTGCGTGTTGCTTGCATATAGTGTTTAGATATTCTTTCTAGTTGCTATTATTGTAGTATCTATTAATAACTAACTGCATAACAAGTACCTCTTGTAAATCTATAATCTCTAGGAAATATTCCTTAGTGCGTTTATTCTATAGATGCTTGATGCATTGGACTTATTCGCACGTGTACTATGCTTGCGTACACCTATGTTGTTAACTTAGAAACTAATAAGCTTTGACTTTTGCTATGTAATGTGCCTTGCACGCATTATAGTAGTAGTATCTCTATTCTAACTTAGCATGTTGTAAGTTGCGTACGTTCTGCTAGTATTCTATAGTACTGTGGATAAGTTGCTCTGCGGGTGATTGTCTGAAGTCTAGTTTACTGCGGCTAGGAGTATAATAATTGTATAGGTTGAGTTCCGCCTGTGTGATGCAGTTGTTGTTCTCCTATTTCTTAAACGCAAGTTTAGCCTATTCCGCATAAGTTTTTTGGCTATTAGTAAGCTGTTAGTTAAGTCTAGATAGTTCTGCGCTGTTAGAGGCTAAGTACGCGCGAGCGCGCGTAATTTTATAGTTCTAATACTTTTTAGCTTCTCTAAATTCTTCCTTGTTATTATTAGATAGTTCCTAGTTTCGCAACGCTAGTTGCTTGTCGCACTAGTTATCCTAATAACAGGGTGAGTAGTTAATTCCTCTAGCTTAGTCTAAGTTCTAGCGTCTTATACACCTTTGTTTCTTAGTTTCTCTTGTCCTAGGGAGTACCTTGTCGATATTGTTGTCTATACCTGTGATCCTAAGCCTGTCAACAAGTTAATTGTGGCTCTTGTTAGCTAGTGTTAGGGTAACTACAAGTAGCGGCTTGTTGTCTATAGTAAAGTACTTGTCGCCGCGCTTAACAAAGCGTCCGCGATATACGTTTTCTACAATAATTATCTTTTCTTTACGCCTTGTCTTAATAGTGTAGTATTATTTAGTGTTAGTAATAATAATATTATTGTAATTGCTATTTAGGTGAGGTGTAGGTAATTAGTTATATTGTTTGTCTGCATCACTGTCTCTCTAGGAATCCTCTTTAGACTCTGTGTCTATCTTAAGGCATCCTATGTTATTAGTAAGAACTTCCTATTTGTTACTAGTCCCTTTGTTGCTAGTGGTTAGTATATTAAGCTGTTGAACTACTTTGTTCTTTATGCGACAGTTGCAGGCGAAGTGGCCTTGTTTGCTACATCTGTGTCACGGGGTGGGGTCGGGTTCAGTTCGTATCTACGCCGGTACGGCGCAGGCAGGCAGGGGAGGAACAGCTATTAGAGTATCGCGTTAATTCAGTATAGCTATCTACAACAGGTAGCAACCTTACAGGCAGGTTCTACAACAAGACATAGCTCAAAGAGCTACGTGTAGGTTTAATAGGCGGAGAAAGGTTCTTTTTAGGAGTACTTTAGGTACTTAGCAGTCCTAGCTAATTAGCAGTTGCCAAGTCTACCTAGCAACTTCTAATTAGCTGCAGCTACAACCGCGCTGTGACAGTACTCCCTCTCTCAGGTTAAAACTCTAGTAAGACAAGCAATTAGGGTCTAGGTTTGTTTAGATAGCGGCAGTGGAAGTTCCTTACAAGCTTAGCAGCTCCTTCTAAGTATTTGGCAGGTTCTAAGGTTAGGTTAGGGTATCCTATCTATTTTACAGTGTAATACAAGCGCAGATAGCCTTGTTCCTAGCGCTTCTAGAACAAGTCTACAACTTCTTCTACTTTAAACTATTTAATACTTTCAACTTTAATAGAAGGGGGCGGTAGTTACTATTGTCTAGGTAGGGGCGTCTCTAAGGTAGGCTATAACAGGCTAATATTAAACACAGAATATATCTTTATAGTTAAAAGTAGTTCTAGCTTATAGGCGTGAGTGCTAATTATTTGCTTAACTATAAAAGAGCTAAGGTTCTTTTAGTTAAGTTTCTTCTGTAGACAGAGAGTCTAGATATTCCTTGCGTTTAGCTAGACCTTCTTACTAGGGCGGTAGCGGCGGGCAGGCTTCCTTTTCTTGTTAATATAGTCTTCCTAGCGAGCTTAGGCGGACAAGATCTTAGTGTGACAGAAGTTCTAGATCTTCTACATCTGTTCTGTGAATAGGGCGGCGTCTCTAGTAGTAGGGCGGGTCTTAGGGCGGATTAGTTTAAACCTAAATCTTGGCTCAAAGCTGTACAGTGCAAAGAATAGGGAGATGTGGGTAGTCTTAGATACTTGGCTGTTTCCTGCGAACTTAGTAGAAGTAAGCTAGTCTGACTAGTTGTCTTGCAAGTAAGAGATGTACGCTTGGAGGTACTGTTCAAGGGTTGCGTTTATTCTCTTAGTTTGGCCATTAGATTTAGGGTGCTAGGCAGTAGACAGTTGTGCTTGTATATTTAGTAGTTGGCACAGGCGCTTCTAGAAGGCGGAGATGAACTAGGTGCCTCTATTAGACATGATTGATTTGGGCAGGCCGTACAGCTTCTAGACGTTATTATGGAACAGTTGAGCTAGTTTTTTAGCGTTGCAGGTGCCCTTGCAGGGTATAAACTGGCGGAACTTGGTTAGGTAGTAGACTACTACTAGGATAGCGTCGTTACTGTTGCTCTTAGGTAGGTGTGTGATAAAATCTATTAACAGGTGTTTCTAGGCTTTTCTGGGTACAGGTAGAGGTTTAAGAACACCTTGGTGGCCTTCTCTTAATAGCGTGATTCTTTGACAGGTTTAGTAGTTCTTAACCTAGCTGTCTACGTACTTAGACATGCTAGGCTAGTAAAAGTTCTAGTGTAATAGCTTATAAGTCTTTAAGCGTCTAGGGTAGCTAGCAGATAGGTTCTTGTGTGTTTCTTGTAATAGCTGCGCTTTCAGCTCGTTGTGGTCAGGGATGTATAGGCGGTTCCAATAGAACAGCAGGCCTGAGTCTTGTGAGCACTCTGCGAGGGTTATCTGGGGGTGTCGAGGTAAGTCGTTGTCTAGTGCGTCCAGGATTTCTGCAGGCAGCGGGTCTAATTCATATGCTTTACTTAGGGATTCTCGCAGCTAGTTAGGCAAGAATAGCAGTAATGTCCTGTCTGGATTGGTGTTTAGCGCGGATGTCTTTAGCTAGATAGGGTCTTGTTAGTTGTCTAGTTGACTGATAAATTTGTTAGGAAAGTCCTTTAGGTTGTTTTGCTTTAGTACTATTTAACTCTAGTGCAGGAGGCGTTTGTCCCCCTCCTCTGGCAGGTCCTCTAATCTCCTAGTCAGGCTATCTGGCTTAACTCCTTGTTTGCCTGGGCGGTAGACGATTGTGAAGTTGAATTGTGACAGGAATCCAGACTACCAAGCCTGTTGGCAGTTTAGCTTTTTTGTTGACATAAAATACTCCAGGTTCTGGTAGTTAGTTAGTATTCGCACTTCGTGCTAACTTATTTCTAGTTTAGCAGACTATTCCTCTAGGCAGCGCACAATTGCGAGCAGCTCTTTGTTGTAAATCTTGTAGTTGCATTCAGTAGGCGTCATCTTTTTTGAGTAGAAGGCAATGGGGTGCAGTATTCTGTTGTTATTGCATTGCGACAGCACGCTAGTATATACGTAGTCTGACGCGTCTGTCTCTAGAATAGCAGGCCTGTCCTAGTTGAAGTGTTTTAGTACAGGTTCTGAGGTGAATGCGTCCTTAAGCTTGTCAAAAGCTTGTTGACACTCTGCGGTCTAGACAAATAGTACGCCTTTTCTTTCTAGGGTAGTAATTGGAGCTAGTATACAGGAGAAGTTCTTAATCTATCTTTGGTAAAATCTAGCAAACCTAGTAAACAACTTAATGTTAGTAACATTCTTTAGTAGTTGCTATTCTACAATTGTTCTAACTTTAGCAGGGTCTATCTTTACTCTTTTGGCGCTAACAATGAATCTAAGATATGTGACTTCTGTCTTAAAGAATTTACACTTTAATAGCTTGGCGTACAGTTAGTTCTCTTGTAGAATGTCTAGCACAGCTTTAATGTGTTGCTTGTGCTCTCCTCTCGTCCAGCTGTAAATGAGGATATCGTCCAGGTATACTTGACAGAACAGGTCAATATACAGGCGCAGCAGGTTGTTTATGAAGCGCTGCTACGTTGCAGGGGCTCCTGTTAGGCTAAAGAGCATAACTAGCGACTTAAAAAGTCCTAGCTTTGTTTAAAATGCTGTAAAGTATTTAAGGCCTTTTTTAATGCAAATGTTATTAAAAGCAGCAACAATATTAACTTTTAAGAAGTACTTTATTCCCTTTAGGCTGTTTAGGGTCTCTTTTGTTAACAGCAGTAGGTATCAGTCCTTTTCTAATATAGCATTCAGGCCACAGTAGTCCATACACAGGCGGAGGCTGCCGTCCAGCTTGCTTACGAACAGTACGGGTGACAAGGCAGGCGAGGAGCTCAGCCGTATAAAGCCCTTGCGGAGGTTCTCTTCAAGCCACTCTTTCAACACTAAGAGCTGGGCTTGTGACATAGGATACAAGGGACCCCACGGGGGCACTTGTCTATTCTTTAGCTTAATGTTGTAGTTATATAGTTAGTAGGGCGGTAGCTTCTTAGCTTCCTTTAGGCGGAATACGTCGCAGTAGTCCTTTAGCTTAACAGGAAGGTTGACAGCAGTTCCTTGCTTATTGTCTAGGTTGTCTAGGGCGGTGTTTACTTGGTTAAGGGACACTTGGTACACAGGTAGGCCTCGACAGGCGTACATGCTCACAGCTTAGAGCAACACAGGTTGGATATCAAGTTTCCTAGGCTTAGATTTCGCGGCTTTGCGAACGATGTTCTTAGGGCAGTCTTTTACAGAGATATTAGAGACAGCGCGTATACGTGATGGTTTTAATAGAGTGTTGTAGTGCTTCTGGCAGTGCTTGCTGTTAAATAGCATAGTTCTTTTTGCAAACTTTAGTTTAGGGTTGTGTAATTTTATCCACAGGATCTCTAGTATAATAGGGTAATAGGACAGGCTTGTAGCGAAGAGGAAGGCGCTCTTTTCTAAGTAGTTGTGTATTTAGAGGTTAGCAACTAGGAAGTAGGTTATAGTTGCAGATTCCTCTCTTTCACTGTTAAAGTTAAGCAGAGGCATTGGTGTTTTCATAGGTTCTAGTTGGAAGCCCTTAGAGATAGCCTAGTTCTTGTTAACAAAGGCTACTCCTTTAGCTCTAGAGTTGGTTATAGCGTAGGTTAGGATAGTGTGAGCTCCTTGTTCTAGTAAGGCTTCCTAAACTATTAGTTGGGCATAGTTTCTCTTTCTCTTTTCTAGGTCTTTGTTTAGGAAGTTCTAGTACAATTTTATAGCAGCGTTAGCAGTTGTAGCGCGCTTGCTTAGCGCTTAGTCGCGACTTAGACTAAGGCTATCCCTTTTGCTAAGCCTTTAGTAAAAGTAGGAGACAGAGATCTTCGCTCACGCGAGGGGGCCTTTGGCGATAAAGCTTTGCGAGCTAGAGAGTATCTTTTTGGTGAGAGGTCTAAACGGGTTTCGCAGAATTAGGCAAGGTTTCTAGTAGGGGCAGGGACAGGGCAAGCAGCAACAAGGTGGGATAATGAGCTGCAACGGTAACACTCCTCTTGCTCTTGGCGGCCTTAAGAGTTAAACAAGTTTTGTTGACAGTATATAGTACTTAAGTCTATTGGGTCAGCATCCTGGGGGACATTGGTCTTGCTCGCAGGGGTTGTGAGGGTACTGGCTAGGCGATTACCTATGTGATTACGGGATACTTGTTGTTAGTACTAGCAGTAGCAATTGTTAAGAGTTTGTAGGTAGTTTACATATACAGTGTATTCTAACAATAGGGTGGGACTGTGCAAGAGTATGTTCTGTAGTTCTTATGATATCCCTTAGAACAGAAGGGGCACTAGGGCATTCTTAGGCATCTCTAACTCTAGGGCTAGGCGTTGAAATTTAGAAAAGTAGGCACTAAAGTTAGAGTTCCTCTATTTAAGCTGAAATAGCTTGTTCTGTGCGTTTTGTGTCTAGTTAGGGTCTCTAAAAGCTTTCTCTAGATATTTAAGTATTTAGGGGTAGTTAATAAACTAGGGGATTCTATACTTAATTTTTAGTAAGATTAGGGAGTATGCTTTTCTAGTAAGTCTTTTAGCAACATAGGTCATGCGATTAGTAGCGTGTAGGAATTAATTAGTGTTAGCATTTATCTTACTGTAAATCTGCTAGATAAACTAATTGAGGTTATTGTGAGATCTATTAAATTCCTTTAGGTTAGGTATCTTCTCGCTAAAGCTAGTAGTTCTAGAAGGTGAGGCAGTAGTAGGCGGAGTTAGTCTTGTTAGGTTATCTATAAGTGCCTTAGCGGCAGTAATAGGTGCAGAAGCAACAGGGGTCTGTATAGTAGGGGAAGCTGCGGCAGCTAGTTGTATTTTCTTAACCTCGAGCTAGGAGATTTGTTGCTGGGATTCTATGAATTGGTCTTGTTAATATTAGATAATCCTGTTGCGTTTAGAGATAGCAGTCTGCGCTAGTTTCTCTTGCGAGTCCTTCTCCTTCTAAATAGAGTTAAGCGAGCGCTCTAGGTGCAGCATGTACTAGTCACAGTTGCGCAGGTACATAAGCTATTTGTTAGGGGTTTGTTCCAAGCTTGCGCAGAGGTCTTCTACTGTCTCTGGAGACGTAGAAGGGTCTAGGCGATCTATAGCAGGTAAGTGCAGGTAGCTGGTCCTTGGGTAGGAGCTACGTAGTGTCACGGGGTGGGGTCAGGTTCAGTTCGTATCTACGCCGGTACGGCGCAGGCAGGCAGGGAAGGAACAGCTATCAGAGTATCGCATTAATTCAGTATAGCTATCTACAACAGGTAGCAACCTTACAGGCAGGTTCTACAACAAGACGTAGCTCGAAGAGCTACATGTAGGTTCAACGGGCGGAGAAAGGTTCTTCTTAGGAGTACTTTGGGTACTTAGCAGTCCCAGCCAATCAGCAGTTGCTGAGTCTACCTGGCAACTCCTGATTGGCTGCAGCTACAACCGCGCCGTGACAATCTGTAACAAGTTACCTAAGGCTTGTCTGGTTTGCTTCCCTTGCTCTTTTTGTTCTACCTATTAGGTTCTTTGTTAATGTTTGATAAGTCTATGGCTGTAGGTCTATAGTATCCACTCCTTGTGTTGTTATGAATGCGTTGTCTAGAGTTAGATTGGTATTGGCCCCCGCGTTAGCTGCAGTTAAGGTTGTTGCGCTATAGGTTGCGTGGTAGTGGGCGTTTGTTAGTTAAGACTACGCGCGCCCTTGGATTGTCTTAGAGCTTGCGTTGGAGCTTGTAGAGCTTGACATTGATTTTGATTGCAGTGTTGATGAGAGTGTTAAGGGTATTAGTGCTGGCGCTGGTGCGCATCAGTTCCTTCTTGACCTTAGGCTTGAGGCCTTGCCTGAACATGGTCATTAACGCGGTGTCGTCCTAGTTAGTGTGAGCAGCAAGTTGTTAGAATTTTGCCGCATAGCTAGCAGCTAAGTAGTCTTAACGAATGCGTTAGATGTTGCGTTGTGTAATTGTAGGTTTGTTGCTGACTCTAAACATAGATTAGATCTTAAGCTTGAACTTGTCAAAGTCGCCTATCTAGATGTTGACGTTGTTAGGAGCGTCGCCCTGGTTGTATTGCTGGACAAAAGGTTTGATCTAAGTGAAAGCTTGTCTACGCATGTAACTTGCAATAAGCGTAACACGTTTCTTTTTAGGCACCTTTTCTTCTTGAAATATAAAGAAGAGATTCTATTATATAAGCTAATTATTAAGCTTGGCGCAGTCTCTGCTGTAGAGATTGGGCTTGTTAACATTGATGTTGTTGGTCTTGATAGCATCGGACATGTTGATGTTGGAGTTGTGAGAGCTGCTAGGGGTAGCACTTGTTCCTGAAGTAGGACTTATCTTGGGGGTGTTTAAAGTGTTGAAGTCGTACCTGGACAAAGTCCAATATTGTACTAGTTCGTTGTTGGGTCTTAGGGATAAGTGCTGGTTCTAGAATAGTAGGGTAAGATACCTAGACAAAGTCTAATATAGTAACTTGGGGTTAATAATAGATAATGTGCAATATAATCTATTATATTGAAGGGTAACTAAGGTCTAAGCAATGCGCAATGCAGCTAGTTGTAGTTAGGTGAGATTCTAAGGAGTAACTTGATTAACTAAGTTGAACATGAACTATAAGGGTTGTGTTCCTACTTGCTATATACTAAATAAGTGTAGGGGTGTGGTGCATAATGCTCTGTTGTTCTGCGCGCTCTCTAGAGATTGTGAGAGCAGAGAGAGCAATGTTGTCCTTCTGCTCTTGTGCCAAGGAGAGGCTGGGGAGAGCACCTCTTGTTGTGCTCTCTTGTGTTTACTCGCTTAGGGAGAGCGACCCTGGTCGCCCCGCGGGTATAGTGGGGCTAGGCTGCAACGGATCGTAACATCCGGCCACTGCGGCAAGCAAACCCAAAAGGTATCACGACTCGCTCTCATAGCGAGCCTTTGCCGGGACAGTACTATATCGTTAGCCGGGCCTGACAACTAGCGGCAGAATTAACTAACTATAGTATTAAGAATAAGATTCTAATAACAAACTTAATTAATAAAGTTAAATACAAACTATAAAGGTTGTGTTCCTACATGCTATATACTTGTAAAGTGTTCTAAGGTTGTTCTAATGTTCTAAGGTTGTTCTAATTTGGTATATTGTGGAACATTGTAGAATTCCTAGAACACACGTGATATGTTCCAATATAGCGTTCTGCCAAGACTTTAGAACATGTGGGGTACATGTTATTAGTCTATAATGCTAACCTTCTTAAAGACTTTTAGTTGTTTTTCTAGGGTGTCAGCATTTCCTCTCTTCTCTTATCTTCTGCCGTGCCCCGATTCTCAGGTTCGTAACAGCGCATTAAACTTCTTTAGAGCTGTTAATTGCTAGCTCTTTCTAACTACTAGGCTCTCTTTCTGCTAAAATTGCTTTCTTTTATATAGCTTGCGTTGCGTAGTAGCTTTAATAGCTACTTGAAGCTTATAGATCTGTTTTTATGTAAGCGTAAGCTTGTGCAATAGGATTACTCTTCTCTTTGTGTAGTACTTGATTGCGCTTAGAATAGAGTTTAGAGAGCTACTTTAGTTCTTTTTATACTTGTTTTAAATTAGAATTAACGTACCTTACAGGCGAGTCGCCTACACAGGCGAGTCGCCCACCTTTGCTAAGACTCTTCTAAAACTTACCCTATTATTGTCAGGCCCGGCTGACGATATAGTACTGTTCCGGCAAGGGCTCACTATTTGAGTGAGTCGTGATACCTTTTGGTTTGCTTACCTCAGCGGGCCGGACCTGGGGTCTGACAATTATAGCCTAAAACACTACAAAATAGCGCTGCATAAAGCAAAGTAAGCTATAATACTACTTAGAGACCTCTTCTACTTTATTCTTCTATGTTTGCATATTATGTCTACTCTCTCTGCCTATTTACAGCGTTGTTAGAATAGCTTGCCCCCTTTAAGCTGTACTCTCTTCTTCTGCTTCTTGCTATTACTACGCGCTCTAAACTGCTTTAGAACTGTTACCTACTAGTCTTTTCTAACTATAAGGGTCTCTTTCTACTAAATCTACTTTCTTTTCCGCAATTTGTGTTTTATAGTAGCTGCTAGAGCTACATAAAGCTTAGCGTTCTTCTTTTATGCTAAAACTAGCTTATGTAATAGAATTGCTTCTTCTTTTGCGTAGTACTTAAGCGCGCTTAGAATAGAGTTTAGTAAGCTGCCTTACTTCTTTTTATACTTGTCTTAAATTAGAGTTAACGTGAGTGCATAGCGAGTGGCGCGGCTAGGCAAGTAGCGCACCCTAACAAACTATTAGGCCTACTAACTATAATTACTTAATACTATAATTTTGTACTATAGTTTATAGTATAGATTTCTAATTACTAACTTCTACTAACGTACCTCACGGGCGAGCGGGTCACACGACTAAGCAGGTCACTTTTGCCAAGACTCTACTAAAAGACTAACTCTATACTAATGCCTTTACAACAACAATAGATAGCTGCGTTAAAAGAAGCCTAGATACAGCTTGCGCTCTAAGCTATCTAATAAGCCTCTAAGCTTTTAGTAAGACGCGCTACAGCTATCTACAAAGTCTCTAGAACTACACTAAACAAATAACGTGCTAGACAACTTTTACGCGTTAATACTATAGCTAACTTATAAAATCTAACTAATACTAAAAAGTAGGTAATTATTAATTATATACTTAACTTACTTGCGTAAGAATTTCCCCTTTAGCTAGAAGATATAGCTAATATAGCTAATGTTCTGCGCGCTAAGCGTAGAATAGGCTATATTAGCCTAAACTAGGCTAGTACGTTTGTCTTGCGTTAGAAAGAGGTTAAAGTAAAGTTTAATTGCAAGTATAACTACAAGAAAGCCCTCTACAAGAATTCTAGGCTTATTTAGGGCTAGTTTGACCTTATAGCTAATACAAAAGCTAAGTATAGTATCTAGAATAATAATATATACAACTTCAACAAGACAGGCTTTATAATAGGCTAGATAAGTAATAGAGTAGTTGTAATAGCTTTAGGTACGCAAGGACAGCTAAAGCAGATCTAGCTAGGTAACTAGGAGTAGGCAACAGTTATTTAGAGCATTCATGCTAAAGAATAAGCTATTCTGCCCTTTATTATCTTTAAAGCGCGCAACTACCTGTCTAACTAGTATAAAAATAAAGATTAACTCTAGAACTAGATTATTAGTATCTCTAAAAATAGCTAAACTACTAATTAGCTTACCTTTAACTAATCAAAGCACTTTAATGCGCATTCAAAAAGGCGTACTGTTAGCACCTACTATATACTAATTGTTAATAGCTATAAGAGCTACAACTCTATTTGATTCTAGCAATACTATAAGAATAACAAAATTGTCTCTTTACATATACCTCTACACTTATCGCACCTTCTATAGCTTCTTAATATAGGCTATTTTGCTCTTCTAAAGAAAGCCTACACGCGCTAAGCTAAAAACACTATGCGCAACTAGATTAAATATATCATAAAGCTAGAGTTTCTGCTATACTTTAAAGCAGCCTATAATGCAGTAATTACTCTTAGCAACATTCTAGAAGGGTTCTAAGGCGCTAGACTAGTCCCTTTGAACCTAGACTAGGTTATAAGCAGCCTTAATGTAAAGCTACAGACTCTATTACTACAACTTCCTATCAATAAGAAGCTCTAGTAGTCGCAAACTCTAAGCAATACTCTAGAATTTAAGTTATAATTAACTCTAATTTAAAACAAGTATAAGAAAGATTAAGGCAGCTCCCTAAACTCTATTCTAAGCGCAATTAAGCACTATATAAAGAGAAGAGCAATTCTATTGTATAAGCTTGCGCTTGTACAAAAATAGATCTATAAGCTTAAAGCAACTATTAAGGCTACTACGCAATGCAAGTTATATAAAAGAAAGTGAATTTAGCAAAAAAGGAGCCTATTAGTTAAAGAGAGCTAGTGATTAATAGCTCTAAAGAAGTTTAGGGCGCGTAGTAATAGAAAAAGAGCAAAGAAGCAGGTGCGCGCTAAAGTAGGTAAACTATTCTAA
>BCGR01000006.1:1263659-1276720 GCA_001599375.1 Phoma herbarum | reverse complement strand
GCCTTATTTAACGCTTCTAGCTGCAGTACTTAGGCTACTAATAATGTGTGACGAGCTTGCGAGACTATACTCAGGTGATCGATAGTATTTGATCAGTGACTAACTAGTCTTACATACAAAGTGTTGTTTATATACAAAGGAAATCCGAAGGTCATGTGATCTCGCTTAACCGAGCTTGAGGGTTGTGGTGGAGACGCTCGTTACCGAGGTCCTAAGGTAGCCGAGCTCCTGAGCAGCGGAGGACCCCCGCGCGCCTCAGCGTACATCCACACGCTCTTCCACGCGACATAATGTCTATCTATATAGTAGCATTGCAGTGCCTCTCTGCAGCTAATTAATAATCTTAACTATTAGAGTTAGTAATAATCCTTAGTGCCTTTAAATACAATTGCAAAGTAGTGTTAATTAAGCTTCTATCTTGTTAGCGTTAGTAGGTGTCTTAGGGTTCTATTAGGGCTCTCTTAAGAGCGGCAGTATTAGCGTTCAAACCTTAATATTAAGCTTTAATAGCACTACTAATAAGTTATTAAGTAGTAAGCTAGTTGCTTTAAAGCTTGCTTTAATGTTTGCTTTCAAAAATGCCTTTTTAAAGACTTTTATAAAAGTTGCACTAAAGGCCTTTTTATTAATTCTACTAGTATAGTCTAATACTAAGACTTAGATCTCCTTGCTATACGCCTGCTTAAGAGGGGCAAAACAGCCTACATTAAGTAGCTGCAGGATATGTAATAAGTGCGGAGGCATATAGAGAGTAATTATCTTGTTCTTTTTGCAAAGATCCTAGAAATGAAGTAACTTGTGGCTCTCATAGCTGTTAAGTATTAGCAGCATATAGCTACCTACTCTCTATCTCTTAATCTGCTTAATAAAGTGCTTTAGCTAGGCTACACTAAGGTTATTTGTAGTCTAGCTATTGTTACTAACTCTAATGCGCTATCAGGATTTTAGAATTCAGTACTAAGACGCGTTGTAGTTCTTTACTTTAAAGATAAAGTAAGGCGCAATTGCCTAGCCTATTGTGTTAATTGTAGCAATTAAAGTTACCTACTTACAGTCTCTCTGCTAGACTTTAATAGGCTTAGTATGTCTTTCTAATGCAGTAACTACTTTAACTTGATTTCTAACGCCTATTATAAAGCTAGTTTTATTAAAGTTATAGATATCTTTGTCTAGAATGCTATACTTAGCCTTGACGTTCTATATTAGGTTAAACTAGGGCCTAATAATCCCTTAGTTGCTGCAGAGGACTCTCTAACAACTCCTCTATTAAGTTATATATAATTAAAGTCTAGGTTTGTGTTTAATAAAGTTTAAAGCCTATTATAGGCTAATAGAGTCTATATTGTATTTAGCGCGCAGTTAATTAGCTATATTTTTAATCTAATAGAGCGTTAAAGTAAGGCCTTGCTAGTTAAGCTTTTTTATATACTGCATAAGCGTCTACTCTTCTACTTTAGTAAGATTTAATAATTAGGGGTAGGTATTATATGTTAATTGCGTTCTAGCGCGTTAGTAGTAGAGAGTTATTCTAGAAACCTTATAGACTATAGTAGCGCGTTACACACTAAGCTTTTATAGTTCTCTAATTGCCTAAAGCGCAAGCCTCATTCTCTCTTCTTTTAAAAGCAATTTAAGGTCTAGTAGTTAATCTATTAAGATTTAAAAGTTAGTAGGCCTAATAGTTTGTTAGAGTGCGCTACTTGCGTAGCCGCGCCACTTGCTATGCACTCACGTTAACTTAAATTTATAAACTCAAAGAGGCTAAGTCATTTTTAATAGGAGAGAGATTAGACTTAGTGTAGTAATAAAGTAGAAAAAAGTAAGAATTAAGATAAGTAAAGGTTTAGTAACTATAAGAATTAGTAAATGTAAGTATAGAGTTTAACTATAGTACAGAAAGAAGAAAGAGCTAGAGCAGTAGTTACTTCTAACTAGCCTTTAAGTAACGCTCCTTGTCGCGCCTTATAAAGCCTCGCTTATAAAGAGGCAGCTTATCTAGGGCATCCTAATCAACAACCTTAGAGCCGCTAGCAGCAACTGCAACCTCTTTACCTTCCTTATCTACCTTATTAGAGCCCTCCCTATACATCTTAAAATTACTATCCTCCTTACTATCTTCACCTATAATAGCAGTTAAATTATGTCGTGGAGCATACGGTCCTACGGAGCATCTCATCACATAGGCTTACGATCACGGAGCCTGTGAGCGCACGGCCACAAGCTCCCGAACAGGGCGGAGCAGGCGATACTATATTCCGATGCTCCTCTATATAGATTCAGCCACTTGGTCTTACTACGAAACCAGTGGTCCAATTCATAGATCACCTGAACATGCTTTGAGAAGCTCCCTACTCCTCCACAAATTATTATTAGCATCCTCTTTATCTTTAGATAGCTTCTTAGCCTTAAAATTATACATAATAAAAGTAAAAGCATTCTCTACTCTATTACTAGAAAATAAAGAGGGATTATTAAGTAAAAATAAAAAACTAGGAGCTTTATTGCAAGTATCTAAAAGAACACTTAGGCCTAAACTGCCTAAGCGCATAATAGCTAAGCGCTCCCTAAGAGCAGGCTAACTTTTAGCAAAAGTAGCAAACACAGCCTCCTACTACTTAGAACTAGACTTAGATAACACTAGTATTAGAGGCAAACTCTTCTTAGCAACAAAAGCCTTAGAGGCATTCTTAGTAGACAATAAAGGCGTAGAAGTTAAAAAAGCAGCGTTGTAAAGCTCTTTAGTCAAAATATAGTAGAGTTTCTTGTAGGCTAGTGTAAGCGCAGTAAACTCTTTCTAAAAAGGTTTGGTAGAGTTAATTTTAATTGAGCGCTTTATAGCAATAGTTACTAAGAAAGTATTAAGTTAGTATTCTAAAAAATAGTTAGAACTAAAGAAAAGAGTTAGAGCTTACAGCAAAGGCTATAGTTCTTAAAGCGCCTACTCTAGAAGTAGTTAGTATAACTACTACTACTAAAAATAGTACTATACTAGAACGCACGCCTACAAGACTTAAAAAGCTTAGCTAGACTACTAAAAGTTGCACAATAGTTACAAGCATTTTTAAAGTTATAGTCAAAGTTATAGTTGTTATTAGGAGCTACTATATCAACAGGCTCTATAACTATAGCTTAAAATTAACAATATGGAACATAGACCTACAAATAGTAGTTAGTAACACCTTATTTGCAAGTACTAGAGCAGAAATATATATCCTATAAGTAGAACTTAGAGTAGATGTTATATACCTTATCCTTTCAAATAATATAAAGGCTAGATTCTTTATTAGTCTTAAAGTAGAGAAGGAGGACAATATAGAAAAAGTTAAGTAGAGAATTATAGCACTTCTAGCAAACAAGTTTTGTATACAAAATAATACTATTAGTAAATTTAAACTTCTTAGCTAGTACAGAGTTTACTAATTAAAAGTTAGTAAAGTTACTAAGTAAATCTAGAAAAAAGAAAAAAAAGATAACATACTATAGTTTACTAGATACTTAGTAAAACGCTGAAAGTTAGAGAAGTATACAAGAGCTTGTTCATAACTACTAGCGCTAATCTTCTTAATTACGCCTTTACTAACCCTGTTATCTTTAGAGCTTCTAGAGAAGATTAAGCGGCACTTAGAGGCGTAGTCAACAAACACTAGGTCAACGCCACTCTTAATTAATCTTGCGCTAACTATCTTAGACTAAGGCGTGCTTAGAGCACGACTACTAGGCATTGCAAACAGGTAGAGTGTCGCTACAACACAAATAGAGTAGTAAAGTAAGTATATATAAAAGCAAAGTAGAGCGCAAATTAGTCAGTAGTTAAATAGAATAATAAAGCTAGATAATAAAAAAGTAGTAAAAAATAAAAAATATAGCAAGCAAAAGTTAGTAAAAAGTTAGAGTTATAGAAGTAGAGAAAAGAAAAGATAGTATTATAGAGTTACAAAAAATATTTTATTATAAAGGCGTAAATAGACTTAGCAATACTAGCGCCCAAGCGCCTTTTAGTTACTACACTTCCTAAACAATAAAGTAAAAGTAGAAAAATTTAAGCATAATAGTTAATAGCGCTAAGCATTGCTTAGAAGCGCTAAACTAGAGGCCTAATTTTAAAGATGCGCAAATAAGTCTGCAAATAATAGAAGAGCTTTAAGATTTACAAAAGACTATTATAGTAAATATAAAAAAGCGCAGAATAACTAGCAACATTGGAAACAAATAGCTAGAATAAAAGAAGTAGAGAGTAGTATAAAAAGAGTAATAAAAAATAAACTAAAGTAAATAAGAGTACTTATTAAATTACATAAACACAAGGGCTTATAAATTAAATAAATAATAAATTAAAAAAGACTTGGTAAGAGTTATTAGAAGAATTTTAGAGTATAGTCTATTGGTTTTTTTGTGGTAATTGATATAAAAAGTGCTCTAAGCTGCACTTAGAACTAACACAACTTAAAAGGGCTAAATTGCTTAAATAGAAGAGAGATGTAGTAAAGTAACATAGGTCAAGTAGCGTAGTTAGCAGCTAAACTAAGTAGGCCTTAGAGCAGAGAGGGAGGAGAACAAATATACAATAACACACCTACTACTAATAATAATACTACTTCTAATTCTTACTCAACGCATTGAGCACAATAAGCCCTAGAGGTGAATAATACTCCACTATACTACTTTAACTTAATTTCTAATCACTATTATAAAGCTAGTCTTATTGAAGTTATAAATGTTTTCTTCTAGAATGCTATACTTTGCTTGAATATTCTATATTAGATTAAACTAGGGCCTAATAACTTCTTAGTAGCTACAGAGGACTCTTGTCGGATAGAGCGAGCTGTGGTGAGGTCAGATCTGTACAATTAAGCAGGGACCCGCCAGGTAGTGTGGCCAATTAGGAGTCCCTAGGTGCACCTAGCAACTTCTAATTAGTTAAGAGGCCCTAGGGTCTGCACTAGCGTAAGCCGCGTTGTTTTTATTCTATAGTAGGTAGGAGAACAACTACAGAATATTAACTAATATTATTAAGTTGCATTATTATCTATTAATTATACTATCTAACAATTAAGAGTCTTACTGCCGCGGCTAACGCGAAATAGTATAATCAACTTAATGTGACTCTATAATGACGCTAAGGGATTATACTAACTGCACAGGATAGTTTACGCAACTGTAAGCAAGATGCGTAGTTTATAATATATAAGACAAGATAAACTCTAAATTAATAAGCCTAGAGACGCTAAAACTAGCGCCTATATAAGCTCTAGTTGTCACTAATTACGCGCCTACAGCAAAGATTAAAATACTAATAAAACTAACAGAGCTATCAACTACAAAACAGAAGGCTTTTAAGGAAGACCTTAAATATTATAAAATCATACTCAAATAATACAAGAGCAATTGCTATAAATATAAAAAGAAGTGCATAAGTCTATAGTAAATTGTTGCTTTTATATAGTTAAAAGTATTACTACACTTATTACGCACATGCTATTTACTAGACAAACTACTATAATAGTAGATTTTTAACTTGCAACTAATAGTTAGAGTTAATAAACAAATTAAACAAGATGAAGTCAAAAACTAATACCTTACAGCCCTTAAACCAATAAGGAGCACAGGACAATAGGATACGTAGCTAGCTAAGTATAACTAGGCAGCTACTAAGGTGGAAATATATTAAGTTGCTAAACTATTGCAACTAAACGCAATTATAAATAACTTCCTAGTAGCTGTAAATGAAGTTGCGCCTATATAGTCCACAAACTTCTAGAACAATAGTAGATTTGTAGCTAGCATAAGCTAGAAAGAGATAATAAAATGCTTCTAAGAATATATAATAATGCATTATTCTCTTAGAATAGAGAAATATAAGGCCTTTATAGCTGATAATGTATTAGTTCTTACTAAAGGGGGTACAACCTTCTAGAGCAATAAAGAGGACACCTAATATACTAAAAGCGCGCTATTAAGTAACTAGGGCAGACTTTGTTATTAATATACAGCTAGTAGAAAAACTACTACGCTTAAGCAGCTTTTAAATTAAGAACCTGCTACTATAGATGGAGTAAAATGCCCTACATATAGACAGCGCTATAGTATATAGGACTACTTTTATATCAATCTAGATAAAGCGCCTAAGTAGTAGAAACTAAACAAGACTATTAACAAGCTTATAGACTTTAAGTGTTAGAATAAGGCAAAATTATAAAAGCTTCTCTATAGTTAAAGTAAGACTTAATTAAGGACACTTTATGTAATGAAGTAGTTACACACACTAACACCTCTAACGCCTAAGATTAGTAAAAATTAACTTAAAGGCTAGAGAATTACTATTGTTAAAGCAGCTCTGTATTTAATAGCAGAAAGCAGGGATGCTATTAACTATCTACTATAGAAGTTACTTATCTTTAACTTAGAATTAACTTGCTATATTACTAACTGCCTGAACTGCATCTACAGTTTCTGACTACTAGTGCCTAGAAACTATATATAGGCTAGAAACTTAAAGATGTAGATTAGAGGATATAGGTCTATTAACCTAACTCTAAAAAGTAGCACTAGAACTACAAAGTTAATGCTGCAGGATGTAGCTATATGCCTAGACCTACTATGCAACCTAGTATTATTCTAATTGCTAAGGCACAAAAGGATATAGTAGGACACATAGACAAACCCAATCACCCTCTAAGGCACTAAAAATAGAGTTATTAGAACTATTATAGAGATATGTAGACAGTAGGTGCTAGAGTATATACTGCTAACCCCTACTACATATTACGCACATAAGACTACTACAAGAATAAAAAGAGAACTATAGAAGGCTCTAGCAATGCTGTAGCATAAAAAACTAGGCTACCTAGGCCTGCAGCGATTAAGCACCTTGTGTAGCAAGCTAAGGGTGTGCAGGTTAAAAGCATTACTACAGTAAAATACAACTCCTGTAGGAGAGCAAAGTCTAGATAGCAGATAAGCTATGCCTAGCAAATTAACAACAACAGACTTAGAGAGAGGCTTAGCATTAACTTCTACACATACAAAACCTAAGCAATAAACAAAGAGAAAAGTTAAATACTAATTACTAACAAGTTCTTAGGTATGCAATAGAACATCTACTTTATAGATTATTAAACTACAAAGTTAATTATTAAAGCACTTTTAATATTTATACTATTCATTAAAAACTACCACAACATCTCTATTAAAATAATTAAAGTAGACAATAAGATCACTACAGTTGAGCTAGATATTAAGAAATAGTTAGCAACTTAAGGAATACTTGTAGAGCCTTCTGCACTAGATACACAAGCACAAAATAGAGGCGCACAACGCTTAAGAGGTATAAACAAGGAGAAAGCTTGCGCGATACAACTAAATACTAATCTATCCTAGAAGCTATAGCCTAAGGTTACAAGAGCTACTATATATCTCTACAATTAAACGCTAAACTACACAAATAACTAGATAACACTATACAAAATATTCTTTACACAAGTTGTATTTAGCAATAGAATAGTTATATTACTATAGAAACTTAACCTTTTATATTTAAAAGTATACAGCTGCAAGGCATTTGCAATAACTAATAACACCTATTAAGGCAAATTATGTCTACAACGCCTTAACCTAAAGGTGTAGATTAGATATCTAGTTAGATACTAATTATTAAACATCTACTAAATATAAATACCTTCCTTTAGCAAAGTAATAAGCACCTAAGATGTTATCTTTAACAAAAAATCTATATTTAACAAGAGAATTAAGGACTTTATAGACAATCTTATACACAGCACTCTTAAAGAGATAGTAATGTATATAAGAACTATTAAGCTACTAACTTCTAGTTTATAGCTATAAATAGACTTCTTCTACAAGAATAAAGCTACTGCAGAATTGTTAGAACAATAATATAAGGCAGACCTACTAGGCTACTATTAGGGAAGGAAGATTAGAGATAACTACCTAACTCCTCTAATAACACTGCTACCTGTAGCATTGCTTGCACAGTTAATAGTTAGAGATAAAATAAATCTAACGCAACAGGCGTCTTAAACAGCTATTCTCTAGGCAGTAGCCTTTATAGCAGGGACCTAAGCTAGACATATAAGCAAATATAGAGGAGAAGTTATAGATAAGGCTAAGGTAATAAGAATGCTTGCTAAAGGCTTAAAGTTCTACTAAAGTTAACTTCTACCTCTGCTAACGTGCTAAACTAAGCTTAAGAACTACCTAATAGGTAAAATATTCTAAGAGGCTAAGCAAGTACACCTTGCAAGCTATTAATATATAAAATTATAGTTAGAAGTACTCCTAAAGAAGATTAATCTAATAGGATAATAGATTCTTAACTATATATAGATCTACATCTACAAACTTAACAAATACTATTGCCTACCAAAATGCAAGGCGCAACTAGTTGTCTAAGGTAACTAACAACGCAATATTACTTTACAAGACACTTACGCAGCTACGCTTGCTAGCTACTTATTCCAAATAATGATAGCTATAGCAGCTCACTATGATATGGAGCTTAAGCAATACGACGTCACAAACGCGTTTGTCTATGCAACAGTAGATCAAGAGGTGTATATAAGGATGCTTTAAGGCTATTAGAAGCCTAGAACAATGCTGCAAGTAAATAAGGCACTATACAGCCTTTGCATCTTACTACCCCTCTAGTAGAGAGAGTTCACAATAACGCTCAAAGTACTAGGCTTCTAGATAGTGCCTTATAAGCTATGCTACCTAATTTAAGATAGAGTTATTGTGTTCTTTTTTATTTATAATATTATACTTATATACTATAAGAACAAAGAACAAGAAGTATAATAAGTAATTAAATAATTATAAGACAAGTATACTTTTATAGAAGGGAACAATCTTTAATAGTTCTTTAGTATAGAAGTTGTACAAGACTAAGTAGATTACAAGATTTAGCTGTTATAAGCAGCATACGCAGACAAGATTAGCTAGCTAGTAGACAAAATAAATATCTAGTATAATACTCTAATAGCTGTAATTAAGCTATAACTTTAAGCAGGACTAGCAATGTCTATAGAAATTAATAAGTACTAACGCAAGATTAGTTTACTACTCTTTGCTGCAGTTACTATAAGGCTAGATATTGCCTTTGTAATATTACAACTAGCTTGCTTCCTATTAAACCTAGGGATTAATTACTAAGAAGTAGTAGACTAAGTTCTTCTGTACCTTTGCAGTACAAATTATTAAGCGTTATAACTTAGGAGTAGCACTAGACTCTAGATTGCTAGCAACGTAGTGTTTGCTAATAATATACTAGACTGCAAGAGCTTCTAAGGCTATGCTATTAAACTTTTTAGCAGCCTTATTGTCTAGAAGGCAAATAAGTAAGATACTATTACTGTATTAACTATAGAGGCTGAGCTACTTGCTCTCTCTTAAGTAGCTAAGAAGGCACTCTTTATCTCTAGACTGTTGCGCGAACTTAGAATTAAACTAGACACACGTATAGTTACTATTTAATGCAATAATAAATGAACTATCTGCCGAGTAACTAAAGAGGTATTACGCCTCTAGACTAAGCTTTACTTTGTAGACATCTACAATGACTAGATCTAACAAGAAGTATCTAATAGCAAGATTAATGTAGAGTATGTGTAGTTAGCAGATATAATTATAGACAGACTTACAAAGGTACTTCCTACACATAAGTAGGAAGGCTTCCTTTAATAACTTAGCTTAGTTACTATTAAGACTAGAGAGGTAACAAATACTGTACCTCTTAAGGAGATTTAAGAGCAACTTAAAGACCTTATAGCTGCATAAGCACTAGCTTAAAGAGTTCCTAAGCTAAGGGGGTATGTTAGATAGAGCAAGCTGTAGTAAGGTTAGATCTGTATAATTGAGCAAGGACCTGCTAGGTAATGTGGCTAATTAGGAGTCCCTAGGTGCACCTAGTAACTTCTAATTACTTAAGAGGCCTTAGGGTCTGCACTAGTGTAAGCTGCGTTATTTTCATTCTATAGCAGGTGGGAGAACAACTATAGAATATTAACTAATATTATTAAGTTGCATCATCATCTATCAATAATACTATCTGACAACTCTCTACACATGTCTCTATTTAGTTAGATATAATTAGAATCTAGATTTATATTTTATAAAGTTTTAAGCCTATTATAGGCTAATAGAGTCTCTATTATATATAGTGTATAGTTAATTAGCTATATTCTTAACTTAATGAAGTGTTAAAGTAAGGCTTTACTAGTCAAGCTTTTTTATATACTATACAAGTGTCTACTCTTCTACTTTAGTAAGATTTAATGATTAGAAGTAGATATTATATATTAATTATATTCTAGCGTATTGGTAGTAAAGAGTTATCTTAGAAATCTTATAAACTATAGCAGTATGTTATAACGTACCCCACAGGCGAAGGAATCAACAGGCGAGGGAATTACTTTTGCCAAGACCCTACTAAAACTCACCCTATTATAGTCCAAAACATCACACTTTGGCCCTGCAAGATGCAGTACAGCCTATAATAATATTTAGAGGCTACTTCTATATTACTCTTGCATATTTGCGCATTGTGCCTAGTCTTGTTGCACTGTCTACAGCGTCTTTAGGAGGGCTCGCCTACTTTAGCGCGCACCTGCCTTTTCACTCTCTTTCTATTACTACGCGCCCTAAACTCCTTTAGAGCTATTAATCGCTAGCTCTCTTTAACTAATAAAGTCTTTTTTTGCTAAATTTGCTTTCTTTTATACAATTTGCGTTATATAGTAGCCTTAATAGCTGCTTTAAGCTTATAGATCTATTTTTGTGCAAGCGCAAGCTTATATAATAGAATTGCTTCTTCCTTTGCGTAGTGCTTAATCGCGCTAGTAATAGAAATTAGTGAGCTACCTTAGTGTCTTTAAAGCTTGTTCTTAATTAGAGTAGATTAAGAGTAGAATTCTAGGGTATTACTTAGAGTTTGCAACTACTACAGCTTCTTGTTAATAGAGAGTTATAGTAATAGAGTCTGCAGCTTTAAATTAAGGCTGTTTATAACCTAATCTAGGTTTAAAAGGGACTAGGCTAGCGCCTTAGAACTCTTCTAAAATGTTGCTAGAAGTAATTGCTGCATTATAGGCTGCTTTAAAGCATAGCAGAAACTCTAGTTTTATAATATAGTTAACCTAGTTACGTATAGCGTTTTTAGCTTAGCGCGTATACACCTTCTTTATAAGGGCAAAGTAACCTATATTAAGTAGCTGTAGAAAGTGTGATGAGTGTAGAGGCATATATATAGGGATAATCTAGTCGTTCTTGCAGTATTGCTAGAATTTAGGTAAGTTGTAGCTGTTATAGCTATTAATTATTAGTATATAGTAGGTGCTAATAGTACACCTCTTTAAATATATATTAAGGTGCTGTAACTAGTTAAAAGTAAGCTTATTAGTAGTCTAGCTGTTCTTAAAGATTCTAATTATTTAGTTCTAGAGTAGGTCTTTGCTCTTGTACTAGTTTAACAGGTAGTTGCGTGCTTTAAAGATAATAAAGGGTAGAATAGCCTATTCTTTAGTATTAATACCCTAAATAACTGTTGCCTACTTCTACTTGCCTGGCTAGACCTGCTTTAGCTATCCTTGCATGCCTAAAGCTGTAACAACTACTTTGTTGCTTATCTAGCCTATTATAAAGCCTATCTTGTCGAAGTTGTATGTGTTGTCGTCCTAGATGCTACAATTAGCTTTAACATTAGCTACTAGACTAAACTAGCCCTAGATTACTCTAGAATCCTCGCAGAGGGCTCGCTTATAGTTGTACTTGTAATTAAACTTTACTTTAAGCTCTTTCTAGCGCGAAATAAACGTACTAGCCTAATTTAAGCTAATATAGCCTACTCTGCGCTTAGCACGTAGAATATTAGCTATATTAGCTACATCTTGCAGCTAAAGGGAAAAACCTTGCACAACTAGGTTAAGTATATGCTTAACAGTTACTTGCTTCTTATTATTGTCTAAGTTCTATAAGTTAGCTATAGTATTAACCTATAAAGGCTATCTAGCGCGTTGTTTACTTATAGTACTTTTAAAGGCTCTATGTCACAGCGCGGTTGTGGCGGCAGCTAATCAGGCGTTGCCAGATAGACTTAGCAACTGCTAATTAGCTAATTGCTAAGTACCTAAAGTACTCCAAAGAAGAACCTTTCTCTACCTATTAAACCCACACGTAGCTCTTTAAGCTACGTCTTATTGTAGAATCTGCCTGTAAGGTTGCTACCTGTTGTAGATAGCTATACTAAATTAACGCAATACTCTAATAGCTATTCCTCCCCTGCCTGCCTGCGCTATACTAGCGTAGATACATACTAAACCTGACCCTACCCTGTGACACTATGTAGCTCCTACTTAAGGACCAGCTACCTGCACTTACCTGCTATAGATTGCCTAGACCCTCCTGCGTCTCTAGAGATAGTAGAAGACCTCTACGCAAGCTTTAAGTAAACCTCTAATAAATAGCTTATATATCTGCGCAACTATAACTAGTATATACTGCACCTAGAGCGCTTGCTTAACTCTATTTAGAAGGAGATGAACTTGTAAGAGAAACTAGCACAGACTACTATCTCTAAACACAATAGAATTATCTAATATTAATAAGACTAATTTATAGAATTCTAGCAACAAATCTTCTAGCTTAAGGTTAAGAAAATATAACTAGCTGCTGTAGCTTCTCTTGCTATACAGACCCCTGTTGCTTCTATACTTGTTACTGCTGCTAAGGCACTTACAGATAACTTAATAAGACTAACTCTGCCTACTACTGCCCTATCTTCTAGAACTACTAGCCTTAGTAAGAAGATACTTAACCTAAAGAAACTTAATAGATCTTTTAATAACCTTAATTAGTTTATCTAGCAGATCTATAGCAAGATAAATGCTAACGCTAATTAATTTCTGCACGCTACTAATTGCATAACTTATATTGCTAGAAGACTTAACGTACTTCACAGGCGAGCGGGTCACATAACCGAGCGGGTCACTTTTGCCAAGACCCTACCAAAACACTAACTCTATACTAATGCCTTTACAACAACAACAGAT